>VWZV01011201.1:0-24460 GCA_013397155.1 Irena cyanogastra
TAATAATAATAATAATAGTTTTCCAATTTTGGTTTTCTGACCAGACAAGTTATATGATAGTATTTCTATTCCTGAAGGCATAGGTAAGTAGCATCCCACATTTTTCTGTTTTAAACTTTGCATGCGATGGTTTATGAAAATTCATATCAATAACACTTTTAGATGAATGTTGGTGGATAAATAATCCAAAAAGCAGCAGGCATAGTCTAGTTACTGGTAACATTCAATATGTAGAGTATGACCTGGTTTTGAACAGATCTTAAGTGTGCTCTATCCAAACAGCAGCCCAGGTCAAGAATTAGCTAAATATTGTGACTGAATGCTGCTCAGTGGAGTACTGTAACATATAGAGCAACTGTCTGGCTCTGTATTTTGTTCTGTGAATCTCAGCATTTCTACCTCCCTTTTCCTACTACCTGGGAAAACACTATATCCAGGGAGTAGATAGAAACACGGGAAAATCTACAAGATTAATCTTACTGACATCTGATGATTATTTTGTCTGTGACAGGAGCATGTAGTGAGTGACAGGACAAGGGGCAATGGTTTCAAACTGAGAGAGAGCAGTTTTAGATTAGATATTAGGAAGAAATTCTATACTGTGAAGGTGGTAAGACACTGGAAGAGGTTGCCCAGAAAAGTTGTGGATGCCACATCTCTGAAAGTATTCAAGGACAGATAGGATGAAGGTTTGAGCAACCTGCACTAGAGAAAAGTGTCCCTACCCACACTGTCTGGGGGTTGGAACTAAATGATCTTTAAGGTCCCATCCAACCCAAACCAGTCTACGGCTCTAGGATAAGCTGCTCACTGTCTTAAGGATAGTATGCATGGCCATTTTGTCATTGTCAGAACCTGATTAGTATGAAAAGGATTTTAGGACTGGACTTTCAAAATCCTAGGATTCATTTGAACTAGGAATTTAAATGAGACATCGAAGGGACATTCCTTAGATGAAGAGAAAGAAATTGAGAGGGAAATTGGTTCAGGCCACTTAAGATATGGATGGATTTGAACCTGGATTGGATAGATTTGTGTCTAAGTGTCTAGGGCTAAAAAAGTCCTTAAATCACAATATACCAGTTATTACATGGAGTCCATTAATATTGACCAAATCCTGACATTTTACCCTATTTATAGTCCATTTTCCACAATTACACATCTTTTAAATGTGTGATTGACCAAGTAAAAATGAGAGTCATAAGAGTAATATCTGCAGAATTTGCCTCACTGATAGAAGCAGCAGAAAATTTCTGAGAAGCAGAACTGTTCAACTTATCTGCTACTAATGAAAATAAAATTGACTACACAAAAATATTATTTATTTGCTTTCTCTCTTTCAGAGACACAAAAAGCAGCACTGATTAGGAGGACCATAAAAGAGGGAAGAGCATACATTTCTTTCTCTTTTTCTTAATTGTGCTCACTCTGTCATCAAAACCAGCAAATAAAACATGACAAAATACAATATTAATATTGTTATAAACTGAAGGTTGTTATGGTACCCATTCAAGCAGGTGCCTTCACTGCCTGAAAAATAGTTTGCAGAGCAAGAAACTGAAGGTTGACTACAAAAGGGTGACAGTTTGAGGCCTCTTAAAAAACTTTTCTTCTTTCTCATGGGATTCCTTTAATAAACGAGGGTTTCAAGATATGTTAAAGTTGTCACTGAAAGTAGGAAATTTTCATTCCTTTTGAACCTACAAAGAAAAGGTGGTAAGGTGACACACTTTCATTTGTTGCATCAACTCAGGAAATATGTGAAAATTAAAGTAGCTTTTTTTTTCTTGCAATGAGCCTAGAGACTGAAAATTGAATAAATAGGAAACTAAAAAAAAAATTAGAGACTGTAAATTTTGAAAGAATAACTTGCCAAGAAACCTCTTCAAATTTTTAAATTAATCAGATAATTTTGGCAATTTTTATAGCTGAAAGGCAATGATTTATGGCTTAAGAACATAGCAAAAACTGTATGTATAGTTGTGTACTTCCACATTAGAATCTGTACAGGATTAGACCTCTCAGTAGCTTGAAGATGAAGAAATGCACCACAGAAATGTATAAACTTTTAGGAACGAAGAAAAAGATGTTTTCATCTAGCCTCACAGTATTATTGAAGCAAGTGGAAAATAGACATAAAAATTAGAATCAACATTGCAACACCTAGGATCAACATTGCAACCTTTGCCTCCTAGAAGGCTCAGCACTCACTTTTATGCCCCCATTACAACACAGGTAATAAATATTCAAAGTATCAAAATAAAATTGGAGAAAATAAATTTGGAGAAATGAGGATTTTGGTAAAAGTAATAGTCAGATGTTCGTGTTCTGTAAATCTCAAAAAAATTTGTGTCTCAGAAAAATATGATCTTTTTAAAAAATATATACTGGAAAATATTTGCATGGATTATATAGACGCAAAAATATTTCTTCTTACTGAACAAATGTCCGTCACTATGATATTCAAATCTGATTTAATTACCTAAGCATTAAACTAGAATATTGCTCTGTTCATGTCTTCAGTACTGGAAACTAGTAAAGGAAATACCCTTAGGAATGTCCAAAATGCAAATTCTTTTTCCCGCAATTCTGCTTTTATAATTTATCTACATTGTGGTTCCAGTTTTTCTACCATTTTACATCTTACCTTTACTACACATGTGTGAGTAGGACCTCTATATTAAAGCAGAAAGATCCGTGGTAGATAAGAGGACTTAGTGTTGCAGTGATAATACAGGTAAAAAATAACCGTACACGGTATTTCTTAAGACTGAGACAACTTGGAATGGCTTAGAGCATAGAAAAATTATAAGTTTAGAATAAATAACTGAGCACCTTTATTTTCTATTCATCTCGACTGTACTGAAAGAGGGATTTATATTGGAGAAGAGTTGTAAAAAGCTAAGAATATCTGGAAAATCTGTTGACCATCAGAAATCACAAAAGAAAACCTCAACTGAATTAGCAAATGTAAAATAAGTATTGATGATTTTAACATCTATTAAGCTTCATCATCCACTCAAAATTATCTAAGAATCTATGAGCTAGTCATACATACCTGAGGGAAATTCTTCTCATTATCTGGGCAATTCTTATATTTTCACTTCAGTACAGGGAACAACAGTAGCTATAGTAACACTACTATTTGAGAATGCATTTGCTTTCTGAATAATATCTGTATATTTGTACACAAACCTTAGATCCTCAACTTTCAAACTGAATATGACATTTTTCTGAATTCAAATCCTGTGACAATGAACAAAACTTAATTCTTTAATGTAAGAAGAAAAGCCTCAACATAATTCTCCCAAATACAAAGACATTTCTACCAAAAGCTTGTTCTTTTGTACCTTCTGTTCATTATTCTGCCTCTCCATTGAAGGTGGTTGGAACTATGATTTTCATTTCAATGAGTCTTCTGATACCATAGGAAACAAATAAAATGCTATATTGATTACAAAGAGAGAAAAGCCTATGTATAATAACCACTTTGATGATTAGGAAGAAAGATGATACATAGTATAACACCTATATCACAATTATTTAATCTATTGAGCAATGATATTGTGAAATACAGTTTATCAACTATGTAACTTTTTCTAGAAACTTTAAAATTAATCAGAGCAACAGAACTGAGGAACTGGCTGATAAGATCAAATTGTTTGCAATTGATCTTTGCAGAAAATTTGGCTAATAATGGGAAAAGGTAATGCAATTGAATTTAAATATTTCCTAATTTTTGTTAGATGGCAGAAAACCCCAGAGCTGTTTGCTTAATTCTGTTAGTATTTTAAGGCACAATATTTTAAGGTCCTGCAGAGATATTTACTAAGGCGCTCTAATCTTTCCTATGCTAGAGATGCAGATACCTGATTCTGGCTACATATGTATAAGATACCTGAAGTTAAGCAAGTGTTCTTAAGCCTCTGTTCTGCAACACAATCTACAATAAATGATTTCACACTCACTGCTTCTATGATTTTGCTGAGCTCATAGTACTGTAATTCATGAACTAATAATTCTGTAGAGCTACAACAATGCTTCACTGCAAAGACTAAATAGTGCAGTGCTTTGTCGCAAGGTTCTACTCATTCAACTTTGGAAAAAATTGCTAAGTACGAAATGAAATATAAACCAGAACTGTAACAATTCAATATATCAAGTCAGGGGCAGTTCTAAAACTGGTAAACAAGACATCTAACTATGATGAGTCTGAGATGAGGAGCTTCTTTTCCAGGTATTTTTGAGGTGGCTGTGAGAAGAGTTCTAAGAGAAGGTTGTCTGTGGAATGGAAAATGGTATGCCAATTGTCTCCAAAATAAAAATTACTTTTATTATCAAAGAGTTTATTTTCTGAAAGCACAGATGGTGTCAACATGCTTCAGTAGCCGTCTTTCAAGTAGCTGAGAACAGAGTGAAATTGGAAACTAGTAGAATAGACCATGTGCAGAAAGCAGAGCTGTGCAATTTTGATGAACAAAATGGAGTTGTAGCTCATTAAGATCAAGAAAAAAAAAGCTGACTTTCTTTACTTTCTTTTAAGTCAGCAAAGTTTTAAAACAAAATTACCTTTGCATGTCAAAAGGTTGTCATACTCTTATATTTTTCCAGTTCTCCATGGGCAATAATAATTGCTCAAAGCCTGAATACAAAAATAATTTTGCTACCTCTAAAAATATTCCCAGCTTTCTGGCTATTTTCTTCAATCATACATCCTATTGAATCCTTCAGTCTCAGAACTGAGATGGTTAAGTCATTTCTAACCAAGACTATAAATCAGAGAGGAAAAGATAAAAGCCCCTGAGTAGGGTACTAACATCCAAGGTAATATAAATAGATTCAAAATGTTCAACAGCTTTAAGGCAAAAAAAGAAAAAATGGACATTACCTTTCAAGTTTTAATCTTGTCCTATATGCCTTTTTTCATGAAACTGATGCTGAAGTTTTGATCATGTGCATTTTCATTTATCCCCTACGTGTTGTCATGTCAAATTGGTGCAAAAAGTGAACTGAAAAGAATGTATCTTGGGAACATGTCTTGGTCAGCCTGTCCACCTGCAAGCTTGTCTCTTCAAAGTACATGAAAATGTCCCTTTGCAGTCAGAGGTGATTTCTCTGACTGCTCAGGCTTGCAGAGATGAGCACGTAGCAGCTGGGTCTGAACAGGAACAGGCGCAGGGAAAAGTTACAAGGTTCTTTACAAAGTCATCAGCAGTTGTTATCTTTTCCACTCTATAACAGTTAAATATATTTATCTTGTTAATATTATCCTACTATCTTAAAACCAATAAAACTATATAATTGTTGTTTTCTATTATAATCTACTCTTAATTTTTCCTCATTCCTTCCATCACTTTCCTTTCACCTACTCTTGCATACCTTGCAACACTAGGGTTATGGGGAAAAAAAAAAGGCCTTTTCTGTCACTGGAGGGTATTTGGTCTGTCCTTCTGGAATACTAATGTTGATGCTGTCATTCATGGCAATCGCACCAGTGACAAGACTAAAGGGTGAATGACAATTTGTCTAGAAAATTTGCAACTGAAGTATAAGTTAAAAATACTCATCATGGAGCATTTTTTTACTCTTTTGCTTTGTGAGTTGATTTTAAAACGTTGAGCACTGCAGTGATTAGAATCTCAAGAAATACGCTGATGTACAGATGGACAACAACATCAGGAGAATTAGGGGTATTCAGATCTTTTTACTAGGATAAACTTATGTACTTTCACAGAACTGGTGGCCACAGTGCCTTTAACACCTGGAGTTATCACAACTTGTCTCCAAAATACTTTCTGAATTAAATTATTTTGGTTCTATGTTGTGCTCCTGAGTGCCTTTTCAGAAACAGAGATTTTTTTTTTAAAGTATAAAAAATTATATTCCTCTTAAATTTTTCTGCAAGTAAAATGATAGTGACTATTTAATCCACAAGAAATTATGTATGAATGCATGTAAGGCAACTGAAATAGCTGCAGAGGATAAAGGTATTGTTATTTGTGGCTTGTATTGAAGAATAAGAGATTTTGGTTAGAAAAGAAAGGGGAAAGCATGACAATTCTGTGAGATTAATTTGCTTATTTAAATTCATTCTCAGTTTAGTTCTGATATCCCCACCACGTTTTTCCACAAACACTAAAGAAAAAACCCCAAAGAAATGAAACTAAATTCTTGGTATAAGGTAACAGAAAGAAAATCTTGAAAACAGCAGTATGTGAGCTTCATAAAGACATAATTTTCTTCACTGGGACTATTTTTACTGTTAACATTAGGTTAACATAAATTGGTGCATTATACTTCAAACACTACTGAAAAAATAAATCTTTAATGCTACTGCATTAGTACTTACTAAACTAAGGAAAGTATCTGCATCATTATATAGCTATAATTTTACTGTATAAGTTTTTTAAAGTTGAAACAATTAAACAATCTTAATTTCTGCATTGCTGCCTTCATGACAAGAGAAAGTAAGAACAAAAGATGATGCAGTTGTCATGAGAACCACTGCCTGTCTTGTTTGTGTCATCTGTTATGAACCTGAAGTCAATTTTTTTCCAACAGAAGGAGCAGAGCTATAGGTGTAGTTGGGATCTTGCTGTTTCCATGGCACTATGCGGAGTCTCAGTTTACAAAGTGTTGCTAGCCTCTGGTTTGCTACGAGAGTGCAAACCCTCCCCTGGTTAAAGACAGTATGTACAAATATTTCAATGCTAAATGCATGCAGGAGCCCTTTGTGAGCACTGCAGCCTTACCTCTCAAGGTCTTAGGTGTGTCCTTAGAAAAACAAAATGTCCAAAACCCCACCAGAAGGGCGTTCTAGGCTAAAGTACATAAACAGAATATGTATAATCAAACACGTACATCTGTACACGGTTTTCCATCAACATTGCTCATTGCATAGTAAGACAAGGAACACTTTGCAGGATCAGAAATAAGAAGAAAACAATTTCTGTATTTGTTTTCTGTCTCAATTTTCTACTCTCTGAGCAGTCACCAGCCTGCAGAAGGAGGAGGCTTTTGAAACTTGTGGTTTCTTTCCTGATTTGTAGAACCTTTCTATCACATTTAATTTTTTTCTGACTTCAACTGCCTAGTTAGGTTAGGCTATTTCTGACCCTGGCCTAAGCTCCCTGTGTTCTGAACAGTGTTTGTCTCTTAAAGACTCTTATTTGTTTTGCCTCCCCACCTGCCCTTTCTTGATGAGGCTTCCACCAGCATACAACACCCAGTGGATCACCGACTTCTCTGTTCTGCTTTGAGTAACTTTCCATTGTTTCAAAATAAACTCTTTCCCACAGGCAAAGAAAAGAACACTGGATCTCCTGGGCTTCTGCTAACCCATCATCCCAGCTTGCTTTTAACTACTGTCTGTGGTCTGGAGGGACACGGAATAGTCCTTGCCAGCAATACTGCATTGGCTTTAGTATCGAAGAATTAAAAAAAAAAAGAAAAGCAGATGAATTTTGTAATACTTTTACCTCATGGAACAAAGTCTGTAAATTGTGTAAATGCAATTATTCAAATCATCACAGCCAATTAACTTATTTGTATTTGATACATTTTTTTTCTCCCAGTGGAGAAACTATAGAACTATTGAGTTCACTAGCTGGGGAGTCCTCCTGAGACAGAAAATAATATGAGATACAGATAGTCTCTTTGCAAAAACCTCCTGGCACTTTCATCTCTCTAAGTTACTTTTATGCAATGAGCCAAAAGGACTGTAGCACACCACGCTAAAGAAACATTCGTGGATTTTCATCCTTCACTCATCTTCTGTCCCAGATAGAGGAAGGGAGAATAAAAATATGCTGTGCATTTTCTGTCATTATGGAAAGGGCTGTGCATAGTCATAATTTGTAATCTACAATATTACAGAAATTTAGCACTTTCTAGATATGCATTTTGTCAGCATTTCCCATCATTGCTGCAAGAGATCTACCAGCAGGAATTTGGATGGATTATGTTTACACATATTTATATAAACACATTTATATTAACACCAACCAGAACATATAAAATAATCCATATAAAGATGGATGAAGCATAGCTGAAGGGTTTCAATCTAATTTTAGTAAAGCAAGTTCTAACCCACTGAAGGTTAGCTTTCACAGAAGCCATTAATAGGAGTCAATGCAGACATGTTACTCTGTGATCAAACCTTCACAGAATCATTAAGACTTCAAGTTCCATACTATTTTGCCCTTGAAACTCACCAGTGTCATAGGGACTGCAGAATGAATTTTAGCTGGAAAACAGCAGGTCAGTGAACTAGAACTAGATCTCTAGCTCCATTTTAGTCAGAGGTTGAGCTAAAAAAAAATAAAAAGGGAATAATAATTTTCCTCCTTCTCTATAAGTCTATTTTTCCTGAGAATGGAAAAAAAGTAAAATCTTGGTCTTGCTTTTCAAAAAGTAAACAAGATGATAATACCAACAGCCTCTCTGTTAAACTTTCCCTTATTCAGAAGGAACTTGGGATCCTGTAGATCTCTGCCAAATACCTTTGCTTCAGTGCCGCAAAAAGGCCAAATGAATGCACCACAGAGAGTCCCTAACTCAGCAGGAGGGATCACAGAGCGAGGACACTGACTGGCAAACGATGACAAATCTTGCGACAGCCCCCAGCTGGCGACTCTGCCCTTCTGACAGGGGTCAACAGCAGAGTCAGCAGAGACAACGTGGGCCAGCTTGTCAGCTGCCTCTGCACAAAGTCCTTCTCTGGCAGCCTAAACTGAGACTTCTAGCTTTACATTTGCAACTCTGAGGGTGAGAGTTTGTGATTAAACTGAACCAATCTAATGGCTCACTTCCAGCAAAAGTGGCCGCCCCTTTCTCCTGTGTTCTCTCCTCCTAGATGCTGACTTTGGCACTCATCTGACCAGAAAATGAGGCAGTTCAACTTGCTCAGCCAACGGAAGGCTGACATTAGAACAGGAATAGGCACTACATGTAGGTGGCTGAAAGAAGGAAAAAAAACTGTGCCTGAAAGTGTCCAAAAGACAACTGCTCCCTTTGGTGCAAACAGTTGATAGATTGGCTCATTCACACTGTAGATCCCCATCCTTTGGAGTGGAAATGGAAAGCCTGCCTCCTACACCAGCAGCAGTGGTTAGTGACTGCCACCAAACATAAAGAACAAATAGTTGTGGATGCTAAGGCAGCCACAGCGCTATTTGCTAGAAATAATGTTCTGCCTGGGGATATCCCTTGTTCAGATTACATTGGAGTTAGCCATTAAATCAGTAAAATGCTGGGTTTTTCCCCTGCTACAATCTAGCATGCTGCATCAGTATTGTGCTACTATTAAAGACACCAGCACTTGAATTCCAGCTACTCCAACAAACAAGCCAGGCAGAATGAAACTAAAGTATCACTTAGACTGTAATTATGAAATGTAATCACACTTGCAGGGTATTTGAATTAGCTTTAATCTGGTTATCATATTTGTTAAAAGGAACAAAACAAGTGCTTCTGCAGAAGATGTAAGATTGCCTAGGACCCTGCAAACCTATTCAGTTGTGTTATGACATTTTGCTAAACTCAGAGAAGTTGAAGACCCCTTTATGCTTACCAAAACTTAATATAATATCAGGAGCACTGAAGTCAGCCACAAATGCAATGCAGATAACACTTTCACTCAAACTTTTACGAAACAAATTGCTGTTGTTCCCCATGAACTACCAAGAAAGCCCCACTTTCAGGTTCTCAGGGTTGAATATGGCAAGGAAACTTTGCAAGGTTTGCCTACTTCCTGCTATTATTCTTCAGTAAATTAAAAGCAATCTAAAGAAATGTGCCCATATAAACCAGTCAGTATAACTGGACAAATAATTTCTAACTAATTCCAGGTTATTTCTGTTGGTTAACTGTGATTTGGCCCTTGATTACAAGAACAATAGAATTATCCTCTTAAGTAGAACTTCCTAAGCAGACACGGTCCTGGAGCTCAGAATACAACAGTCTGAAGCCTAGGATGCAAGAATATTGCCATGGAAAAACAGAGCAAAAAACAGGAAGCATCACTAAAGCTGAGTAGTTCTTGTTTTAATTTAACTGGCATCAAACCCAATTATTTAACAAATTTACGATTCTCTGTTTTGGATTGAAACCAGGCAATTGAAGGAATATTTGCAGGAATAGGGCGGGGGATCAGTGGGAAAGAGAAGGCAGGCAAGTTTGCTCTGAACATTCTGTTCTGCTTCTTGAGTCTAAACCATTTCTGTTTTGATGATTTTATGTCGTTCAGATGCTCACTGTGAATTTCAAATACTACCACAAGCTAGAGCAGATCTTTTTCCATTCATACACCCCAGCCTCACCAAATGAAGGACCAAATCCATGTCAAAGCCTTGCGTCAATTTTGCTCAGACATGTAAAGAGGTGTCGTGTTTCTAGTTTAGTATCATCTCCTAATCCTTGGATTAATTTGCTGTCATGTTTGCACACAGGGCCTGGATAGAGCTAGAACCTGCTTCTGGAGGAAGGACCTTATTTAAAGTGATGAGAGTGCCCTGGTAAAAAAATAGAAAACTTTAGAGGAAGCAGCATGGTCCAGACTAACATGCTTCAGTTAATTGTATGCACTTACATCTCAGAGAATTATGAAGGAGTAAAAGTCCTGCTTAAAACCAATCTCTTCAGTTTCCTACTAAATTAGTCTAGCTACATTAAAAAAGACTGCAAGCTTCCTAAACACTTTTGACTCAGGTATTTTCATACCTACTTTATAGAAGATCATGATTCTGTATCCTTCCCACAATGTTTATGATATCTATGACAACAGATAACTGTGTGAGAAGCACAGGAAATAATAGCAAACTCAAACTAATCTGTATTAAAAGTAGGAAAGAAAAAGTCACTAATTTGTATGAGACCTATATACCAATAATATTTATCCCCTCAGCAAATTTCCAAAATTACAACCCTTTTTTCTTTATCATGTACAATGTAAATAGTAAAGTGTATGAAATAGAATACAAATCCAGGCATGTTTGTTCTAGCAGCAATAGATTTTCATTTAGACTTTCGTTAATGAATCTTTATTCTTTCTTTGTTGCTTCATTTCATCTTCTTCTTTATTTGAGATCTTTTTTGGTCTTGATGTCTGTATTTTTCCATTAACCAGTCATCAAGTGTTCCCATAGAAACATCTGGGGTTTTTATTTGCCATTATACTTTCCTTTATACTTTATTATTTTCACATTTGTTTTATATTTCTCCTCTGCCGTATTTTCAACTCCAGATCTCTCTCAAAAATGTATTTTGCCTAATAGCTGACTCATCTAGAGATGTAAAGACATAGATTAGTTATCCAATTTTAGTTTCTAGATAGGTGATGTAAGAAGCAAAATGTTAATCTCAGGTTTTCACATCCACTGCAAATTAAATAGTAACTATGAACAATTAGACAAAAAATCATGTGCATAAAACCTAACAATACACTCAATAGAAATCTACAAAATCAAAATAATAATAGAAAAATGCAGTTGTAATGAGTGTAATATTTAACCGAGAAACAATTTATTACTTGGACCATTTACCAAGGTATGGGTAGATTCTGTGCTATTCAAAGTCTTTACTATTGAGCTACTAGTATCTTAAAGGGCATGTTAGCCAAAAACCTTTTGATTAGTGGTTTAGATTCCCAAATCACAAAAAAAATCCAAATGTGTTTAAAATATATGCAAGAAAGAAGTTAGAAGAGGAAGTCTTGCAGACAAAGCACTCACTTTTCTTAAATTACTGTTTTTAAAACATTTTAAAAACAGTACTGACTGTTTAAAAAGTCTAGGCAAAATATCTAATGAAGAAAGACAGGAGTTAGTGGGGTTTATCAAGATTCAGGGATTTTCCAGAACCAAAAAAACAGGGGGAAGAGGTGTCATGATTGCAAAGGCCATGCAAAAAAGATAGATGTACTAATGCTTTGCATTAAAGAAGCAGCCTGACAGCAGCATAAATTACAGCTGTTGGAGATGGCCCCTGTCTGTCTTGTTGCCACAGGGCCTGTTTGGAGGGTGATGCTACATTAAATCCCTCTGAGAACTTATGTCATTAAACAGTATGCATAATGCTAAAGAGAAAAAAAATATTAGCAAAAGGACTATGTAGTTGCCTTTGTGGAATATAATATTCAGCACTTATACACATAGATTTTTTTCATACATAAGATTAAGCAGCATGTCTTCATGCTATTGTCTTTCTATTGATTTTATTAAAAATTTGGAATTATCTTTAACTTTTAGCACAGCCATCTCCCCAAAGATGTAAAAAGCACTTTTTCTTGCTCAGCAACTCACCTACCATTACAGTGCAACTCCTAATAAAATTCAAGGAGACTTTCTGTTAGATAGTAATAATTAATATGAATTTATGCCCCATCAAATTTATAACAGCAGAAGCTATACCTTCTTCTAAAATTCATTAACATAGCAGATATGTCACCTAAATATGCTTACTTAAAGAAAGAGTTGTTTTGCTAAAACCTTTATGAAAATAGCTAGCCAAGCAGCCAGAAGATTTTTAAGAGCATTTGTGGACATGGAGATACAAACAAGCCCCCAGGGAGTTTTTCTTTCAAATCATGTCATTCTCCATCAGATCAGAGGATGCCAGATTCTCCACAGCAGAAGCCATCAACTGGTGAGTTTTTAAGCAGCTCACAAGTAGCTTGCTTACAGGTCCCTTGGGCTGCTCCTCTGCAGGAGGAGCAGTGACACACAGTCAGCAACAGAGCTAAGCTGGTACACAGACTTTGGGTAATTTGAATATTTGGCTCTTTATCTCCCACTTATCAAAATCCCCCACACTCTACATCCTCCTTGCTGAGGATTGTGCCTTCGCAGAGGGTTTTGAAACATGACACTTGGGTCAGGAACATTTGTCACCTTTGCATTTAAACAGTTTCAGAATGCAACTAAGGTCCCAGTATATCCCTGTTTTCCTTGTTGGAAGCATCCTGTATTTTATATACAACATCCTGCAAGCTTGGTATATTCCCCTGAAGCTGTGTCAATTAAGAAAGTGAGCAGAGCAGGCTGCAGAACATCTTGCCCCTCTGCCCCGTCTGCCCCTGCTCACCGCATGCTTAGAATACATCTAGCTTTACTCAGAAAACTAAAAAAAAAAAAAAAGTCAATGCGTCTGGACTTCAGCTGGTTTCATAACAAAAGCTGGATTGAAAATGAACTGGAGTAATTTTGCAGATGAATTGCTCTTTAACAGGAATCACTTTGGGAGGGTGCTTGCAAAGAGGTTCAGAGCTCCTCTGCTCCTCCAATAATGAGCTGTGTTGGATTTTTGGTAACAGCGGCCCTGACTATCCCACCCAATGTTTCAGTCTGGTGAGTGCAATATGGCTGCATTCACCACTACCTACATTATTCTTACATCTAACGCTGTTGGTGGGCACTGCCATGTCAGATTGAAGCACTAGTGCACCCAATCCTTAAAAGTTTTTTTTGCTTCTGCAAGTGTTCACAGGAAAACAACCATCTCTAGAAGTGGATACCTCATTACTGTGTTGAGGGTGGTTTTGCCAGTTTTCAAGTACATCTCAAGTGCAGATTCCCAAATATGTTGATTTTCTGTGGAGTCATCAGCTCTTGGCTCAGATGCCACATCCCTCGGAATAGGGACAGCCTTGGAAATAAAGGTTGAAATCTTTTGAAAAGCACATTTATTAAAGTGAATTTATCAGGAAATATGATACTGCTGTGGGCAATATGCTCATTCCTTGTGAACTTGATTCCATGCCTCTGAAATGGGGGAGCCAGACTTCCTGTCCAGAAAGTTCCTAAAGATAACAAAGAAGCAGAGGGACATCCTGTTGCCATACAATCAGATACAGTAATCCTTGTCTTATTAGAATGTTTCTTGACCATGCAACATTCCAAAATTCAGTCTAAGGTTAATAGATCTATATTTAGATGGTGTTTAATTTCTTTTAGAAGAGGGAAGTTTTTTAAAAAATCTTTTCAGTATGTTTAAAACTATATTTTGCAGACTTCAATGGCTTCTGTAATGCCAAGGGTTGTGTGTTACTGTGGCTAAAGTAAAATCTCCTCATACAAAAATCATCTGCTTTTAGTGAGAACAAATGCCTCAAATTGACTTTCAGACTGAAACATAAACTCCTCTAAATCAAGGTCATGTTTAACTGTAGGACAGCTGAACTGCTTTTTGTTGCATGTGGAGAGAGTATCTGGAGCTAAGCTTTTTTTCGAAGCAATGAGGTTTTGTTTTCCAGAACGATATTCAGTCAGTGGGGAAAATTTTCAAATAATTCTAATCACCAAGACAAAATGCTGTCCATTTATCTGAGTAAATATGCTTTAAGTGCAAAGTTGAATATTGTTAGGAATTTATATTCATTTCATTCTTGTTTTTCTTGTGAAGCAATGCTTCTGTAAATGGTCCAGTCCTACCATTCAGTTTAAATGCTGTTAGATTCTATGTTAATTGAAAACTAATGCTTTGGTTTGACTAATCAAAATACTGTAGCTCCAATGCCAAATGTTAATGGCTAAAATGAAGGGCACACGTAAGTGAAATAGTATAAAAATCTTAAAATAATTTGAAGTGTGTGTAATTGACCCTTTAATTTTTGCTTCATGAATCACTAAGTCAAATCTACAAAATGCATAGTAATGAAATGGATATTTATTTTCAGAGAGCAGTAAAAGATACTGTTTAAAGTATATTGTTTAGTTGTCTGTCCTTAAACAGCATAGAGTAATTCAAATATCTCAGCTAAAATATAACAGAATCCAAAACAGAGTTAGAGACAGCAACAACACTCTGTTGCAGTCACATTAGTTAAGAAGGTCTTACTATCTTTACCTTGGTGAAAAAATGATGTGCATGTGTTTATACTGGAGACAGCAACACACTTTGATCAAAAACTGTATTTTGATCTGGTTTTGTAAAGTAACAATTATATAAATGAAACTTGATCAAAGTCAGCGCTTGACTCCATCTTATTATCATACTTATGATATATTTTTGAAAAAATGCTATTGAGCTATAACTGATGGATTCATTTGGACTGAGAATATTCCAACTTTTCTTGAAATGACACTATGTGGCTCGCAGAAAAGCATATTCTTCTGGAATGGTGGTACAATTTCAACAATCTCACTCAGAGACTGGACTTCCATTTAGACAAGGAATTTCCACAGCACAGTGCATAATAAATTTTAGCAGAAAAGGATGAGTTATTATTCATCCTAATCAGTCTCAATCAGTGTGTTTCTAAACACCTCAAACTCATTTTTAAGTTACTATTTTCTAACAATCCACGAACTTTGCGTGATATCCACAGTGACATTTTGCTACAAAGCGGCAAGTGTTTGCAATTGGTTTTGTGACAGTGTGCTTGCATAGGCTGGCCCTCGAAACAGAAAAGGCCCTGACATCAACCAAAGCAGAAATATATCATAGTCACCAGGGTCTCTGTCTCCTTTTTTATCTCTCCTTCTGTCCCTCTTCAAATCTCAGTGTCTCTCTCCCTCTCCCTGCCTTGGTTTTCCACAGAAAGAGAAACCACATTATAAAGATCCCAAGCTACATACTTCTTATATTTGGCTTGTACCTTATCGACCAAGCCAGTGTAGGACAAAAAATTAGAGTCTGAATTTACTTTCTTCATGGAGGAAAGAAAAGGACGATGTAATCCAGATGGACAAGACAAGAGTACTACCTAACTCAGAGCAGCAGAAGTGATCTGGATTAGGGGAGCATTTCACTGTTTCAGATTCAAGACAAAACTTTAGGATGTCCAGCAAGACCTGTTCCAGGAGTGAACAGGTAGGAATTCTGTAGTCCCTACAGAAGCTGCAAGATCTGCTTAGCGATTACTTCACTGAATTCAATACCATTTAAAATATTTTAAAGGGTAAATTACAGCTCATAAAATTATTTTAATTATCCTGCAATTGATCAAAAAAGAGAAAAAAACACATACAGAAGAACTTCTGCAAACTCGATCCAGAAATGTTTCCAGATCCACCATTACTTTAATTTGCTGACAACAGATTTTTTTAGTATACTTTCAATAATAATTGAGAGCAATTCCTCATATCGATGAGAATCAATACCTACCCTTTGGAAGCCTGACCTCAGCTTACTGCTTCTATTTAGGGCTCAGCTCATCTCTATACACATCCAGAGACTCAGGATGTTACCAAGAGGTAATGAAATTTCTTTCCATATATCTGTCAGCTCCAAGCAAAAGTAGGTTGAGGTTTAACATAGTGATATACCATGATATATTTAGGACTAGTTTCATTTACAACTGACCTCCAGATGTTTTTAGACCAAAGTAAATAGGCTGTAAATAGGTTTCAACTAGAGCCCTATTGTTATTAGCCAGTATATTTCACAATCCTGTCATAAATATACTGAAACGTGTTAGACCTTTTTATTTAAGTCAAAAGGTTGTTGTCCTTTCTTCCCCCCACCCCAACATTATTTTTCTGGTGGTTAGAAACTTGTTTCTAGGCTAGATTTAGTCATGACCTGTGTGTACTTACTTTTTTTTATACCAACATTACCTGCGTGTGTTTCTTTTCCAAGTGTTACGTCCCTACAGAATTTAAAAAGAGCAGTTGTATCCATTCTTAGCTATTCTCTCATTAAAGTAGAAAACTTGGGATTGGATCCTCTAAGGTATTTGTTTCCCTAACTCTTATTTAGGCCTTACTTTGCCACTGAAACCAATTACTTCAGTGGGCATTTGGCTGTTCAGTAGGATCTCAATGTCTGAAGTGCTTGGGAAGGCTGAACTTAAGCATCTCTTCAGCAAAGCTTTTCTTTCTTTACCTTTCTTGGACATTGATATGACTGCACCAAACATAGCAATTTCTCAGGGCCTTATAGAAAGCTATTAATATTTTCCAAAGTCTTTAGGTTAATTTTCCTGTATCCAATAATAAATTTACCTTTCTATAAGCTGAAGTGTACATGAGGTACTGAATCCAGCTTGTGTAGCCAAGAGTTCTTACCATTATCACTTCCAGTAAATAATCTATGGTAAAATTATTAGTAATTACCAACCTTCAATTGCATCACTGTAATTATAAAATTTCATCCTAGTCTACCTAAGCCACTTGAGGGCACTCAGTTCCTCCTGCATACTATTTGATCTGTTTCTGGCTGTACAGATCCTCTAGCTTAACATTTCCACAGCTTGACGTCATCAACAAAATTACTATTCCTCTCAACTCAGGTCTATAATTCCACTAGTCACATCTCTCCAGTCTTGCAATCCATGTCTCCACGCAATTCACCAGTGTTTGCTCCAAGACGGCAGCTGTGGTTTTGAGCGAGATTTGGAAAATGGGAAAATGCAGAGCTGCATAGCTGAAACTTTGCTTGGTAATGCATTGGTCATTGCTTTGTGATTATTGTTCTCTATTTCCCAGCACAGTTAGTGGTGTCCCACGTGGTACTACATCAGTGCTTTACCACTCCATCTATAGATTAGACTATTTGGATAATCAGTTATCAAAGATAAAATCAAACTTAGTCTGGTATGATCTTCCTTTGGTTTAATTTAATTTTCAATGTGTTTGAGTGTTCTTTTCACCTGATCTGATTGATCAAAGATGTAAGTGATCTTCTGAATGGTTGATTTATCTGCATCTTCTTCCCCATTAGATTGACCCAAATTTAGAGTGATTCCTCTATCTGAAAATGTCACACTGGAGTTGTGACAATCTTAAACATGCTCAGCTTCCTGTTAACTGAAGCCAGCCAGAGTCAAGCTTCCAGCAGCTCTGTTTTAATACAGTAATTGTATGTTAAGATTTATCTGCATCACTCAAGAAAAACATTTGTGTCCCTGTTGTCTTTATGAAAGGTTAGAAAAATTGTCACTCCTTTAAAAACACTAATGTAAAGTACACTTAAACACTGACCAAGTTGTTATATGAATGAAACTTAATTACTTGTTGTCCATGAAATGTAACATGCTGCAGAAAAAACCCCAATCACTGAGGCACAATCAACTCTGTTCATGCATTAGCCAAATCCATAAACTCAAATGCTAAAGGACTTTCATTATGCCCTTGTCCATATCACCATCAAACCAAAAAGGAAAATGTTTATGTACTGGTCCAGAGGACATTCTAAAGAGCAGCTTCAATCCCTACTTGAATACACATTACAGAGGATTTCGCCTTCGCGTCCAATATTACAAACTCATGATGCTTTCCTCCTGATATTTGCCAGGGAAAAATCTCTGGTAATGGAAGATACAAAATCAGATTGACAGTCGCTCACCACCCCACCACTGTTCCAAGTCCAAGCATTAAATATTAGAATTTGTATGTTTTTCATTTACTTAAAATATCCTTTCTTAGATGAATGTGAACAATTTTCTTACCTATATTTTACAAATACCAGAAGAAATCAGGTTTTCTTTGTTCCCAGTGTCTTAGAATCAAGAATCAGAAAATGACTGAGATCAGAAGGGACCTTTGGAGGTTAGCTGCTCAAGTAGGGCCACCTGAAGCTGGTTGTCTGGGACCATGTCCGGGTGGCTTTTGGCTAACTCTGAGGATGGAGACTCCTCAACCTCTCTGGGCAACCTTGATGGTGCCAGTTCTAGATCCCCATCACAGTGAATACATTTTTCCTGATGTTCAGATGGAACATCCTGTGTTTCAGTTTGTTTCATATGTCTCTTGAAGGATTAAGAAAGATTAATTCATCTAGGAGTTTGGGATTTATTTTTGTTTGAGGTTGGTTTTTTTTGCTTGGGTTTGTTCTTTGTTTTTTTCTTCTGCTTTTTTTTTTTTTTTTTTAACCTGCTATTGAGACATAAAAAATCTTATGAATTTGCTTTCAGGAAAACTGAAATTTTCCTGAATTGTCTTTCAGGAAAACAAATGAGGTTTCTCTTTAAGTGCAGTGATAAAATACTAGATTTCTCAATGTGTGATCATTCCTATAACTCCATATAAGGCTTCTCCTGCAGCACCAGGTAACCCAGGAAATGTCAGGGGACATTTTAAGAATCAATATACAAATAACTCCCCTTGTCCAGTCTGCTACTTTCCCTTGCCAAACATGGCTAGGGACATTGGTGAAATGTCAACAGAGAACTTCCGTAACATTTTTGCAAACAGAAACAGTACCTATCTTTGTCAGCTGTTTTTCTATTTTATTACTGATCTATCTCATGATTGATTAATTTTGAATTTTGTTAACTCAACCCCTCAAAATTGGTCTAGTAATCTTTAAGATAGCATCAATTGAATACTTTCAGTCGCTAATTTAATAGGGTTGAAGCAAAATATAAACTTATGTGCAAATTATAGCAAATATAGTCCTGTTATAGCTCCAGGAGGAAAAGTATAAGTATCTTAAAGCCCAAACCAAAGAAAATGCTGATGTATATGCTACATATCGTTTTACATTGTTTTTCATCATTAGTTTGAAAAAGTTTTGATTTTTAATAGTGTTTTTAGCTGGCTACTAATAAATAACGCAGATAATTAGGTATATTGCTATCACTAAGTTTGATGTGGATTTTTACACAAGTAATCCAGCAGATCTGCACTTTTATTCTTCCTGCTCTTTTCCCCTACCCCCAATTCCTTTCCCACTGAAATAGCCTTTAATGAGCTCTCACCATCTGATGACTGCAGGAGACTGATATCTCATTTATAAAATACTGAAACTAGTGTTGAAAGGAAGGCAGAGCAGATTAAATTGAAGAAATTTTCAAAGATGCTTCTTGGACAACCATTAGTTTTGAATATACATGTTTAGATATACAAAAGGTAGCAGGAGCAAACTATTTTAATTTGCTCATTTACACTTTAATGAAAAAATTATTATGCTGTATCAGTTCTTCTCTGCTACCATGATAAAACTTGCATTTAGATAACCTGTAATCTGTTTCACTTTGGGCACAAGGGAAAAGTTGATTTTGAGATGACAGCCACAAATAATTTTTTTTTACATAGAGATTGCTTTGGAAACTTTTTGCAAATGGTTTGCAGGAACATACGAAAGGGAAGGTGCTTTTAGAGGCGTGTCTACAGCAACTATTACTGTGTTGAGAGACAAAATGGATAGAATGAATAGGTGTGACATCCATGTTCCACTTTCCTGAGCTATAGCACAGATTTTGCTTCCTGTGATTTACTTTGGTGCTATTCAGCTTTATCAGAAGATATAACTGCACAAGATAAAAAAGTGTATTTCAATATGAGATCAGTTAATTCCAGCAGGCCTGAGATATTTTGCTAAATGGTCCTCATGCATTTTCATTATATAGGTATCACTTTTTCCACTGAGATTTTTTTCAACATCTATAAATAAAGACATTAGATATACTTTGTCCTCATTCTTAGGAATCTTTTAAGGCCTAACTTTTCAGATTTTCAGAGGAAATAGAGAAATTATATTAAATTTTACTTTGTCTTCCCCTTCATAGAACACTTGCTGGTTTCCTTTTTCTATTGAAAATTGACAGTTACTCAAAGAAGTTAAGAAATTTAAAGGTCAACTTCAGACTATGAGAGGGGAGAAATTAATTTTCCTACACATCATACTTAATGCTTTTACAAAGTGCTTATATCTTTTTTCTTCCTCATGAGGAAGGACTAAAACTTATCTAGATCTGTAGCTTTACCTTCCTAAATTCACTGTGCTGACTGAATGACAGTTTTCCTAGTGGCATAGCCAATATCCTCAACAACTCTCTGCAGAAGTATCTTGAGTAAAAAGCTGGATAGAAAAATGGAGATGTACCTTTTCCCCAGCTTCTTTTATGGCAGAATAACATGGTATCCCTTTATATCCAACATTTTTCCAGCACCTAACCTCTCTATCATTATATTTACAACTTACCACGATCACTATGTTCAGAAAAGAGCTTCAATTCCACAGCCACACAGGAGGTAGGACAAGAATGGGAAGCCTAAGTTATTTCACCAATGCAGCCCCCAGCGCTTTCCAAATAAGATGAATTTGTCTTTAAAACTTTCCCCCAAGAATTAGTCTAACACCCAGACCCTACACAGTTCCCAGAAACCTGGGACTTGCCTCACCAAAAGCTAGGAATGATAAGGAAGATGTAAGAAGGTGGAAGTTGTCTACATACATGTACTTCTCATTCACAGCCAGCAAAAATTAATAGGTACTGAAATACAATTTTTTTGACTGCTCCACCAAACTGGTACTCTAAGTAGCCCAAAATATTTCCTACACACCTTTTTTGATAAGGACTGAAACAACTCTAACTTTAGCTTTATCCTAAAATAGACTTTCTTAGCATCCTGGTGATGATGAGAATTGATAAATTTCCATACACAGGAGTTCTGAACCCTCCTCCCATGAGTTCAACAGTATCCTAGTAAGATGTTTTTGTTAAATTCTGATCATATCAATATGATATTATTCTATTGTTTCCTTTCTACCTTGACTTTTATTGAAGTTAACAAAAAGTTAGATCTCAAACTATAGAGCTTTGCTTTGTTTATTTTACTTATGCCCAGTACAGTGTCAGAATCTGACTGTGCATGTAATACTTATGTATAACCATGCTTTTTTATTATTAAATTTGCTTAAATATTCTGCTCTTTTATTTAATTCAGAGTCATTGGCCGAAATCCAAGATATAGTAACTAATACCAATTCCCAAAAAATAACCGCCATTGATTAATTTATACTGGAATCTAAATGCCCCCATTCTGAAGCTTTTTTTTTAAATTAACTTTTAAACTTTTTATTTCATAAAATGTTGATTCACTCAGTTTTAAATAAAATTTATCAAACACAGTGTCAGTTCTTGGTAAAAGAGAAAAAATTCACAAAGTTTTAGAATTCAGGCAGTGGTAGTTCCACATCATGCAGCAAATGCTGTTTACTTAAATTCCGTTTTCACGACTAGTAACATCTCAGTGATTCAAATCATGTCAACTGCTGCCGCAGTGGCCCTCTTGAGAGGAGAGAGGTGTAATAAAGGTTTTCAATTTGTCTGCACTGGTTTAGCTGAGTAGAAAACATCAAGTGGAGCTTTCACATTCATAATGAATATGATTAAAGAACGTATTTATAAAAATGCATACTTGAAATATGAAAATAAGATTACAAACAATGTTGTGAACATTGAGTAATATTTGGGAACAGGGCTGTGTTACTAAGATCAGAAGGCTACTACTGAAATTTAAGTCTCTCCAGCATTTTAATAATTTCTTTGTCTGTATACTTTGATTAACAGCTGGCAAGCACATCCACATTTGTTTCCAGACAAGACATGTGTTGTCCAGTAGTGAGTAATCTTTCCTTTGTGGTTCAATTCTTTCAAAGAATAGTCTTTGAGGACCAGAAAAAGAACTATGGTGCCAGGCAGAATTAAATTGGTTTGCATATCTGCCAACTTGGCCATTATTGGAAATTCAAAACAGTAAAATGTGCAAAGTTGTTTTCTTTTGAAATTTAAATCTTGATGATGATATGGCCCATATCTAAGGACACAGCATCAGTGTCTGAGGTACAAGATAGTTTTTTCTTTTGTTGGCTGTACCTCATTAAGCATACCCAGTGTATGTTAAAGAGTAGTGGCAAAGTATAAATGATAATTTGAATTACTTATACTAGTGAGATATTTGGGCTACATTGACAAAATTCTGGATTTAGACAGAGTCCTTCATTGGGGCTACAGGGACTTGTCCTCACTTGCTTGGAATGTTTCTGTGAGGTTTTCTTCCAATTTCAGGTTTTCAGCACCAACACAAAAGCGTGCCTTGGAAGCTGAATATGGAAACAAAGTGCTCATCAGAGGCACTAATAGAAGGAGTAGTAAGAAGGCTGGACAATGACAATCAGAAAAGAGTACAAAAGGCGTGCAGAGAGTTAGAGAATACATGGATCTGGTTTACTATATTACCTCTTTGACAACACTGACAAAAGATATTTGCTAATCCAAAGCATAGATTGCATTTATGCTACTTGCTCTAGACATTACTCTGTATGCTTGCTTCAGAATATCACCTTTGCAAGAATCCATAAAGGGACTAATAAGAAACTGGTGTTCCGTTGCAACAGCCTGCCTTCCTTCTGTTCCCAGCCTGGCAGGGAATATGTTCAAATTTGATGACGTGACGCAAATTCTGACATGTCCTTAGCAGATCAGAAGAGAACTTAAAAACTGTAGAACTTTCTTAGTCGTATTTCTTTTCATCATTTAAATAATTTAAACCATAAATTATTATATTTCTTGCTTTCCCTTCCCCCCTCCCATTACTGAACGATCTTGAATGTGAAACTCCACTTAAAACAAGAATGCAATTTTAGTTAAGCTGCAGAGTCATTTCTTGGTATCTCACAACAACCTTAAGCTATTCACCACCAAATTCAGGTAAATAATGCAGTAGAGGCCAAGACACACGGCTTGATTTTTTCTTTCAATCTTAACTTCTATGCAAATGATAGAGAGACAAATAAAGATTGTATTCACTAAACATCCTCCTCCCTACAGCATAAGCATAAATTGACTGCAGGGCTGAGTTTTTTTCACAGTTGGAACCACACAAAAGTTTGGTCCCAAACATCTACATGCTTTCCCACAATTTTCTTCTTTGTTTCCTGAGAGCATTCACTACTGTTACGTCCTGAGGTCCTTCTTATTGCAGTTTATGCAGAAGAAAGCAAATCTAACAGTCTTGTCTGCTTTGGAAGTATTTGGATTTATTTCCTTTTTAATTTTTTTTTTCTTCTTTTTGTCCTTCAACCTTGTTTTAACCTTTAAATAGTATCAGAAGGCAAACTGATAATTTGATGTTTGTTTCGTGGGTTTTAAAAATTCGCATTCATATGGTAGCTTTTATCCAATGTANAGCTTTTATCCAATGTAAATATATTAGTATTAGAAAAGTTTCTAGGTTTTTTTTTGGTTTTTTTTTGAAGAACAGATGGTTGTGATGCATGTCAAAGGCAAGTGATTTCTGGATGCTGAAAATCATTAGAACACAAGCACATCCATAGTCTGATCTAGGGTTGTTCAAATTGATTTTTCTGTTGGCAGGTAAAAAAAGAAAAATCTGTTATAGAAAAACTGTTTCAGGTGGAACACTAAAACAGTTTTCGCTTTTTTTTTTTGTTTTTTGTTTTCCTGAGAAACAAAAATTTAAACAGTCTCCCGCTGTATCAAAGATATCATTATATTTCAGCTGGAAAGAAATATTTGGATATTTTTAATGAAGAAACTCACCTAAAAATATAATAGCATTTCATTTTACTGAAACCCAGAAGTTACGGCACGTGGAAAGCCCAGCCTCAGTTCCTTCTTCTGCCTGAAACATATCTATGATCTTCTACAAGAATACTCTAGTTCAAATTATTTTTGAGAGATGAATACGTTCATCCTTGGCTCTCTTTCAACATCAATCTTTGCTAATTGAGCTACCCTCTTCTTACTGCATAAACACTAGAGTTTATAAGAAAT
>VWZV01011202.1:0-18887 GCA_013397155.1 Irena cyanogastra
TTCAAACTGGACCAAAATAAATATAGGTAGATGACATAGATGACATAAATATATATAGATGACATAGATATATTTATGTGCATATCTAAAGTCTATTCTCTATATATATTATGTGTGTGTGCATTTGTTTATATGTATATTTACATCATAGGACTACTGTGTGTATTGAACTTCTGTTTGTCATGGATATATGGTTTGGAAGTTACTCAGGTTAGAAATGAGGGGTAAGTGGTTTATCACAAATAAAAAGAGATGAGGTCATTTGAGTAGGGAAGGCACTTTATTGGCTGCAACCAAATTGCAGTTCAGGTACAGTGGAAAGAAATTTACAGAAGAAAGTTTTAGCACGAGTAGGAAGAATTATTTAAGTATTCAGTCTTGATACAGAAGGTCATGAAAACAGAACAGAACAGAAATGGTACAGGCCATGTCAATATTTATTTTTGCACTCATGGTATTATAAGATGTGAAGGTAGTGGCAGGGACAGCACCCTCAAGGCAGTTATATGAAGGTTTTGCCTGGTAATAGATTATCTACTTACACTCTCAGAATGGATACAGTGATCTATTCTATTTAATTTTTTTCAAGTGTTTGAAGCAGGTAGGTGACATTATTCATTTTTGAGACTGTCCTTGTACTCCATTGGTACTTATTTTAATGTAGTTTGAGAAAGTAATATACTATAAATTCTCTCCAGAAGCTGAAAGGCCCACAAAGGTGATATACACTGTTTTGGTTTTTTTTTTTTTCAATTTTCAGAACCATAGTAGTTTGGTGATGGTCCTAGTCTATTTTAGCAGGGAACGTTGAAGGGTGAATCTCTATGGGCTAATATTTGTCTTGTCATGTTTTGAAAAGGGTTCATACACTGCTATTTAGTACCTGCTTTTCTGTTCACGTGTGGTCTGTGTAGCTAGCTGGACAATTATCTCCAGTCATTGTATAGACTTAAATACATCTCTAATTCTACTTGTCTCACTCTGCAAGGTGTTCTTTAAGACAGATTACCCGCACTCCAAGCTCTCTTATGAGCCTGTTCATCTTTTGCTTGACATAATTATAGTTGTGCATGAAAAAAAGTATTACATTAGATATTATTAGGGTAAAAATTTTCAGTTAGCTTCTGCAGTTGGTTTTCGCTCTCTAAGGAAGGAAATAATACTCGGGATTTTTAAATTTTTTTTTTCCCTTGATGCCACTTGTTATGTTTGTCTGTTTTCAGCATCTCTTCTATTCTAAGACATCACCAATGCCCAGATGCTTGTATCTTGCACACACTTCAGCCTTGCTTGATTCCCCTTTCTCCAAAGACATTTCTTATCCATCATCTTCTCTCCCCGATTTCTTCAGTTCATCTGTCTTTCTCTTTCATTTGTATATCCCTCTTCCTAGTATATATTCCTATCTGTCCTTTTTGCAACAAGCTTCTAGCTCATGCCTCATTTGATTGACTGACAACAGGGACTATGCTTTGCTTTCTGCAAATCACTTGTTTATGGCTCCCTATTTCATTCATTACTAATTCATTGTCCTGGAGAAGATGGCTCAGATGGCTCCATTCACTGTATTTTTTTTGTGTGCTCAACCTTTTTTAGGCCTCATAAAGCATTTTTTTTCTCGGAAGTCACCATCTTTCTGTGCACCTTTCATAAAATTGCCTCCAAGTTCCTGCAAAATTTCATTACAGCTGTCTGGAGATTTAGTTTCAGTTTTAAATGAGAGACAGCAAGAGATCCACAGCTTTAACTGTAAATAATGGCAGTTCCAGTACATTACAAGGTTAAATAACTGTAAATTAATGGATTAATGGTGATCTACAACAGACAGGAATCTGGCCCCAACAAGATGGCTTTAAATAAAGCATGCTTAGAAATGTGTATCTGTAGCTGTAGCAGTGTCCTTTTGCTGAGATTATTTCTCAAGTCTCACAATCTGTTCTGAATCTGAGTGTAAAACATCCCACCATGAGTAAAAAATTTTCTAGTAGATTGCATGTTCTTAGTGGATTTAGAGAGAAAGACTTGTGCTAATAAGAATTTTAGAATGGTTGGACTATTAGATTTTCTGTAGATCCTGCTAGTGTTACCAGTAATTCCCTAGTCTCTTGCAAAGCCAATATATTTTCCCAATTTCTGAACGTGACCAAATGCCTAACTAAAGATTATAAATGATGTTGTAATTTCCTTGGACCTTGATCACTATTCACATGGTAATTATCTGTCTGCTTTTTATCACTTTCTGCAAAACCTAATTTGCAAGGCTGCATAGATTTTTTTTTTCACTAGTTTGTGAACAATTTGCAAGATCTTGTATGCTCTTAGTGCAAAAATGCATAATAGATTTTCTCACTCAATGCCATACTCAGTTAATGGGGATGAGATCTCTTTGGGTGCATATCCTGAGAATAGTACTATCTTCATCTTACCCCTTTCCAAAACCAATGAGTCGGAGTTCTGGAATATCCCTCCTATGAAGAAAATCTGAAAGGATTGAGTTTATCCCAACCAGAGAAAAGAAGGCTTCAGGGAGAATTTATTGCTGCTTTTCAATATATAAAGGAGACATGGGAGAAAAAAAACTAAACCAAATGAAAAATCCCAACAACAAAACCCCAACCAATCAAGGAACCAAAAAAAAAAAAAAAAAAAAACATTTTACCAAGGCCTCTAGTGACAAAACAAGGGGCAGTTTCAAACTCAAAGAGGGAAAATTTAGGTTGTACATTAAAAAAATCAGAGACGCTGTGAATGCCACATCATTGCAAGCAGCAAGGTGAGATTAGATGGAACATTGAACAATATGATCTAGTGAAACATACTTCTCCCATGGTGAGAGTATTCTGCTAGATGATCTTCAAGTGCCTCCTCCCACCCAAACCATTTTGATTCCTTAAGAAGAATGCTTTCCAAAAAGTCTTTTTTTTTGTGTTGTAGACTGAAATATCTGTTCACAGCTACCTCACCCAGCATGTTCTGAAAAGTGATCAAATGTTTGCTTGCCTATCGACTGTATTTTATAAAAAAAGTATTGTTGTCAAAACAAAACAAAACAAAAATTCTAGAAAAACCCTTCATTACAACCTTTGTTAACCTAGAAAATACCCCCTTTACTCTTGAACTGAAAATCCCTAAAAGGGAAGGGGACTTTGACTAATTCACAGTTTGTTGTATCACTTTTTTATAGATGCTTCTAGTGAATAGTCATCAATTCCTTTTCTCTTCCAGTGAGGCATTTCTCAACCATGCTAATGTTAATGCAGATAGAGCTGACTTTCCCTGAAATGCAGTGTTATGATGCGTTTATATCACTGAGAAATATTAACTTAAATACTTGTCATTCCATAATCCTTGTGTGCAGTACTAGGAAGGTAACTCTAGATTGTCCCTCCAGCTTCGGGTCTGGTGGCAATTAACAGAGATGTGCAGAGCATGAAGACAGGCATATTACCCATAATTGCAGTGGTATCATAATTCAGTTCTCCAGGGAATGCTTCTACATTCTATGAAAGTAGTCTGGAAAATAATCCTGTACTTTACAGCTTGGCAAGAAGAATTAGAGCCCCTGAATTAAAAATAGTCTTACTTCTTACCTTCTTTTTATGTAAGACACACAGTTAGATCAAAATGTATGCAAAGATCCTTCTTCCTTGCCAGGCAGACATAACGACGTGTTACATTCCCTTTCAGCAAACATAGAAACTTAAATTCCCTGCTGTGAGGGATGGGAGGTATAGGAAATTCACCGATTTATTCGGTTTACTGTACTAATCACAAGACAGAACACAGTTCTGTAAGCCAAGTTTTCCAGCCTCTTCCTCCAGTGGTAATGGAAGCTCTGTGGGCCATATTTCTAAAGGTTGTCTTTGTGACAGAGAGATGGGAAAGCCTCAAAACAGAGGGTGAAGGAAGAAGGTATTTATTTTCATAATCAATTATTTGCATCTTTTGAAAGAAAGTGAAGGGAGGTACTTAAAGGTTTTTTTGTTTTGATTTGGTTTGGGATTTTTTTAAATCTATGTATAAAAAGTGTTTTTCTGAATCTCTGTGTTTCCCAAAACTTTAATATCATAGTATCACTGAATCACTGAATGGCTTAGGTTGGAATGGACCTCCAAGATCATCTAGTATACCTGTATTGTAAGTGCCACACAGGCATGTAAATGTCATTAGCTTGCAAATGCCACTGGTTTATGAGCTTGGACTTTTTTATTACTTTTTCTTTCCTCGTGAAAGTATCCCCATTTCAAATGTTTCAGAAGTCTGTAGGCTCCCTTGAACTTTATTATGCAGATATAATCAAAGCCAAGATTTATAACCACAATCCACTGCTTCTATCCGAGTGAGAATTATTATTGCAATCACCACTCCATTCACCATGTACAGATATCATAACTTTAATCCAAGTTAATAAAACTTCTCATCTGTAGAATGAGGCTAGTTGACTACTTTCCTGCAATATTAAAGGATTTAAAACAAATGAGAAAATATGCAGAGCTGAATCCTCCTGGCAATTTAATCCAACAGAAAGCACTTACCTGAGGTGTTTTGATGTTCTTCTCAAACCCTGCATTTAGCTATAAATATCACTTTGCAGTTTAATAGGACTTCAAAAGCAAATATGAGCAACATAGTCCAAGAAGGGATTCAGGATCCAAGTAATTTATTGGATCTTTCTTTTTCTTTTCTTTGTTAAAGAATTATATAAGAGGGTTTTTAAAGTCAAATACTATTTCATTACCATGTGTGTGACATGCTAATAGTCAACCAGTTTCTTTTTCTGTGCTGATCTGCATAATTTCTGTAGGCCTTCTGTAATTTTGTCAGGCCATGGAGATTTTGTTTCTAGAGCAAACTAGAGTTATTGTATTTTGAATGGAAGCACACTGGAAAAATACTAGGTGAAGTAAACATTGAATAGTATTGAATACTATTCCTCTACCTAGAGAGTGGAAAAATATTTTAATTTTTTCAAGAAACACAACTGTGGTGCTTCTAGAACAAGACTAACATATTGTGGTGGGTTTGCATGGCCTGATATTTGGTATCAGGGGGAGGGCACAGAGCTGGCTTCTGTGAGAAACTGCCTGGCAGAGCCAATCCCTGGTGGCTCTGAGGATGGACATGCTGCTGGCCAAGGCTGGGCCAGTTGGAGAGGTTGGTAACGCCTCTGTGATAACAGATTTAAGGAGAAAATCAAAACAAAAGTGTGGCAATGTTTTAATTCTGGCCAGAGAAGAGGAGGAGGAGGTAAGAACATGTGAGGGAAACAACATGGAGACACCAAGGTCAGTGAAGGAGGAGAGGCAGGAGGTGCTCCAGGCACTGGAGCTGGGATTCCCCTGCAGGCCGTGGTGCAGCCCATGGTGAAGCAGCTGTGCCCCTGCAGCCCATGGGGATCCACAGGGATGCAGAGATCCACCTGCACCCCTTGGAGGTGCCCATGCTGGAGCAGGTGGATGCCTGGAGGACACTCTGATCCAGTGGGAGACCTTATGGAAAGAGAGGCCCTGTCCCCAGGCTGGAGCAGCCTGTCCTTGGAGGACTGCACCCCATGGAAGAGTGACTCACACCACAGCAGTTTTGGGAGGACTGCTGCTTGTGAGATTGGAGCCATGTTGGAGAGGTTCATGGAGAACTGTGGGAAGGGACTCCATGGTGCAGCAAGGGAAGGACTCCTGTTCCTGAGCCAAGCAAAAGAAAACCTAAAACCTTGGGTGATGAGCTGACCAAACCCCCATGCCTTGTCTCTCTGTGCTGTTGGTGGGAAGGAGGGAGGGAGCAGGGGGGGGGAAAGGTGTTTTAAGGGCTTATTTTTACTTCTCATTATTCTCCTCTGATTTTGTTAGTAATAAACTTAATTTGTATCTCTAAGTTGAGCCTGTTTTGCCCTTGGAGTGTTTTCTTCCAGTACTTGTCTCAACTCTTGAACCCTTCATTAATTTTTCTCTCCTCTGCCCAGGTGTAGCAGGGGAGGGTGAGTGAGTGGCTTTTGTGGGTGCTTGGCATTAAGCCAGCATTGGTACCAGATCTGATAGCAAATCTGCTTGAAATAATTTCTTCCTTACAGCTTTTAATTCTTGCATGAGCAAATGAAACAAGTGAAATATAACTGTAGTGTTACTTATGGAGGAACCACAGACCTGACACTTAGTCCCCAGCTGTGCTGCAGGCTGCAGGCTGAAGGCCCTTCACCGCTTTCTCCTTTGCTCCTTCACTGTCATCTGCTGTGCCTATTCCAAGTTTTATGCCTTGACACAGTATTGTCTTAGGTTTTGTGTCCCTCTGGAACAAAATAATGAGAAAGAGCAGCAGCATAAGAGTGGTTGTCAAGAGTTTTTGAAATACATGTAGAAAAGGGTTTGTTTTACTGAGGTAATTATTGAAGTAGTGCCCTTGAAGTGTGTTTGATACTAGACCACCTTGGACTTTTTTTTTTTAACATCATACTAGATTGTCTTATTGCTGGTTTTAGTTCTCCCATTCAGTATTTCTGTATTATTTTCTCATCTTAGATAGCTGTCAGACATTTGTTACCATTTTATCTGAGTTTTCCCTTATCTTTATTGTATTTCTCCTCATAGCAGTCATGATGCCATTACCTGTACTAACTGATAGAAGACAGTAACTTACCTCTGTAAGGTTGCAGATAGGCTTGATATTGAAGTGGACAGTGAATCTTATGCTCACACATTCATCACTGTGCATTATTAATTTCATATCTTATGTATAGATAGGCGACCACTGCTTATCTATCGCACTTTGGGGATGTCAGGGGAAGTTACTGGTCTGTTCATTCTTGGAGAATAGACCTCTCTGCTAACAACCCAGTCTGAATAAAAGATGTCTCTTCTTCACCCCTGCACTCTCCTTGAGAAGCTGAATATGGTGGTATTTCATAGCATGCATCCTGCAAAAGAAAAACAGTGTAAATAAAATGTCCATATTAATTTTTCAGTAGCATAAAAATTCTCCCCAAATATTTTGGATAATGAAAATGATTGCATATGAAATGGGAACTGGATATTCAAGAAAGTTTGGTGTTCTTTGCCATCTTTAATGATCTATGAATCATAAATTGTCATAAATTATCTAACAACAAGGTTTTTGCTTTTACTCTCCTTAGCAGTGTCAACACTGTGCTTCTTCTGGGCTTTGATTCAGTGAATCACTCCTGCTTAAGGACATTTTTAAATGTACATTATAGCAACTAAACTCAATTGGAACCAAGCAAGTACATAACTGCTTACTCAAAAATAAGACTTTAACGTATACTTACAATTGATGTACTCTTCCCTTGGAGTTGCAGAAAAAGATTACAGTGCCTCAGTTTCAGCCTCTGTGACTATTGGTGTTTACAGATCCAGTTTAGCAGCATCAGCTTTGAGAAGATTCAGCCAAAGTAGTTCAAAGATAGAATTTGGTTGCAAATTCAAGAACAGAATTAAAATAGAAAACTAAAAGAGAAAGAAAATGTTTTCTTTGAACTATCACATTTCATTTAAATAATAATTCTGTTCTTGCCTAGTGTCTTAGGAGCCTTATTAACATGAAATTTTCTTTACTTCTGTTTTATTTCACCTTGTGGTATATGTAAGTCTTCCATGAGTTAGAAGCCAGTGTTGCACAAATTCTAAAAAAAGCATGGTGATCTATGAAAGAGATATAAGGGTGAAAAATTGCAGCATTTGAAGGAAAAAGCTAAGGACTCCAGGACTGAAAAAGCAACAGTGATTATGAGGGGAATTATTTTAACTGGGGTAAATAGGAAAAAAACAAGTGCTGTTTCCTGCCTACTCTGTTTTCTTTAATAAATATTTATACATTTTATCTCGATTTCCATAGAGATATCCAAGTATCCAGATGTAAGAGCTGACATTTAGAAGAGTTGTTAGTATTCTTCTACTATTCATCAGAATTAGTGTCCTTGAGATATTCCAGTGTACAAAAATCATTTTAGGATACCTTGAATTATGATCACCTTGAATTCTTTGTATATGCTTTGTAGATTATTACTAAAATAGATAGTGATGGTCTGTAAAATTATCTCATTACAGCATTTGTGTTGAACATTTGAAGCAAATATATAATAAACAGCATCCCTTTATTATGATTTCTTTTTCCTTAAATAGGAATTAAATTCTATAACCTTAATTTCATTTTCTTCAGCATGATCCATTCTATTTTCTTTATGTTCCTCTATATTATTCCTATAGCGTCATTCTACTTAGCATTATTCTCCAACGTATCTTCTACCTTTCTGTTTTCTACTTAAATGAGTTTCTAAAATCCGCTTGCCTTCATCCATTTTCCAGAGAACTGCATTCTGCTGCATATGTGATATAAACCCTCTTCCTGCTTCCTTTAAAAGCCTAACTTGTGGTTGGTTTGCTTCCTCTTTTGATGATGCCACCTTCTTGTTAAGGTTTTTTATCATAGATGGGGCTCCCAAATAATTTTCTTTCCACTTCCGGTTGTTGATCCTGATTATCAGAATGTAGTAATCCCTCATTTCTACTTTAGTGCTTCTCACTAATTAGTAATATCATAGGCAAATGGTAGCCAGTATCAATCTACTAAAAAGAATACTAAACACAGTATACAACAACTCCTAAGCTTTTTTTCTTGATAAGCAGGATTGCTGGTTTGGTTTTAAATGTATGCCATGTACCATTAAAAAATGACAATGGAAAAGAAAAGAAACAAAACTCTCTCTGTAATTACACAGAATATTTTATTTGAAGCCATTAAAGAATTTAATTTTCTATTAGTAATTTTAATTATTCATCTACAGGCTTACTTCATTTTAGGTATTATTATGAGAAAGTCAAATTTTAGTGAGTATGTATACAGACACTACTTACAAATTATCTAAACAGAATGACAAAAATCTTATTTAGCTGTATTTTTCTTTTAAAGGCTTTTATCAGTGTAAAAGCTGCACACCATTCAGTCACTGATGGAATATATACTTGATCTTCAATTGTGAAATATTACCATCACAATGTTTCCAAAGGAAAAGTGTCTGCCTCTGAAATCACATAGCAGTTGTGTATGGCTGGGGAGCAAACCATATTTTCACTTGTTGTATTGAAGGTATTGTGTTAAGACAGTGTGTATATTCATAGTGTGGGCTCTTTGTTCCAAGTTAAGTCATTCTAATAAAAGAAACACAATATAGCGCAATATAGAAAAAAAATTGCTCTACTGAAGTGGCTTAAATCAGTATCAAAATTGTTTGAGTTTACGGCACAGAATTACGTTGAAGTCAGTGAATTATATATTTGATACCTATAGCAACAACAAAGACATATATCCCACACTACTAAACACTTCCAAAAGCTTAGTAAACACCTGCAAATTTCCAGGCACCCATCTGTAGCAAATCCTAAGGCAATACAATTCCCATCCTCACACACACACAGGTATAAGACTGTGCAGTTGCACGCCCCCATAGCTGCACACACACCACTTCCCCTTACGGGCTCTGAGCATAGCCAACCTCCTCCCTGGCAGCTGGGGCCCTGCACACACTCAACCCTCCACCCTCCTGCTGCAGAACAGGCACTGCAGCCCCACCTGCACCCGTGCTCCCCTGCAGCCCACTGACCCAGGAACCACCTGGGAGCAGGGTCGCTCCTCGGTGTCCTTCACTGGAATGGCCCGTGGTGGGGTGCATGTTCCTCACAGCAAGACTGTCCTGCTCAGGGTTGTTCTCCTCACACAGCCTTACACACTCACTGTATTGGAACTGCCATGTGTTCTTGGATATGAGGCATAAATATGGAGTTAGTAACTTTTTCTTTGGCTTTATAGTTGGAGGGTTACCACATGCAAGATGGAAGAATGTAGTGTGGTGGGATAATCTGTATCTATATATATATATATATATATCTTCCTCTATGAAGGTAATGAACTTAATGGCACTTGTATACTTCTGATCTTTGTCTCCTGAAAAACATGCATAACATATATACCTTCCCTGGAAATCCCACTACATTCAGTTACTTTCTAAAAAAATATTTATACAGGAAGATCACCATTAAAAAGGGAAATGAGCATTCCAAGGAAGACAATGTTCAATAATAGCAATTATGATCTTGTTCGCCAATTTTAATTAGGAGGCTGTCTTTAAATTAGTTATTGTTGTTTTCTAATAATGGCAGTTAATAATAGAAACTCTCATTCACTGATACGGTCTTTTTCAACTCCTTTTGTGAATGCTTTGAAATTATTTACAGTGGCTCTTCAGATGCAGATAGCAATGAACTTTGATCACAGAATCACAGAATCACTAGGTTGGGAGAGACTTGCAAGATCATCGAGTCCAACCCAGCCCTAACACCTCTACTAAACCATGGCACTGAGTGCCACATCCAAACTTGCTTTTAACACATCCAGGGATGGTGGCTCCACCACCTCCCTGGGTAGAAAATTCCAGTACTTTATCACTCATTAACAATAGCCTTTAGCGCATTACCATCCCCATTCTTCTCTGAGAGCTCATTTGTTTAAAATTGAAATCTTGGGTTGTTTACAATATGATTGTTTCACTTTTAAGACTGATTTTCTTTTATTCACCATTTTTGCTTCCTCCCTTCTTCAGGTTCTTGGGCTTTTGTCCAGTATTTGCTCTCTTCATTACAAGAAAAGATAATTTGCTGGGCTGCTTCCAGCTGTAGCTGTCGTTTTGATGCCATTTACAGTCGATCTCACCCTTGTGTTGATTTGCTGAGAATTCATTTTTATAAACAAGCAATTAATTTCACAAGTCCCAATAAAAGTCTATTCAGAAGGATTGAATGTTTTTACATATTCAGCTTTTAATTTCAAATCTTATAAAGTCATTGTGTATCTGTGTGGGCAAGTTTTAACATGATAGTCTGTGGTTTTAAGTTGTCCTGGTTATTTTAAATTGTCGTTCTTCTCAAGCTCCATGCTGTCAGGAGCCAGACAGCTTCAGTTTGATTAGTGAAGCATATTGTCAACATGCTACTGGCATAGGATGGGTTTGGGTTTTTTTTTAGATAAGTGGGGGTTTTTTTGTTTGGTTGGTTTTTTTTGTTTTTTTTTTTTTGTTCTAGGAGCTTTTTCTAGTAATACAGGGGATATTAGTTTGGTAGTTTGATATTAGTAAGGTAGTTTGAAAATAGGAACAGTTTGTTATTCAAAATGGTCATGTTGCTTTCAAGTAGGACTTTTGGATACCATCATATGAATTTGAAACATTATAATTCTTATTCTAAGATATGCATGTGTTTTACTTCATTTGAAGTTGTGTAGTGAGGGTACACATAGCTAGATTAAAATTGCTCTGGACTCAAATTAGTGGCATGGCTAATCCTTAGGAGAATCTCCTCTAAAAACCAGTGAGTTAGGGGATTATCCAATCTGCCCCTTTTTATAAATGGACAATGTCTATTTACAATGACATCTTCTCTGCCTAGTTTATTTATTTTTTAATGCCTCTGCTCCTAATCACCCTCAAGAGACAAACATCTGGGAATTAAGTGGGACTACCTCTCCCCATGGGCACCAGCACCTAAGGCTCTGTCACATACGAGGCTCTCAGGGCTTGATAAGGCAACCTCTGTTTTTAGTATGACGATGGAGAGGAAAAAAATGTTTTAGTCAGAATTATGTGAGAAGAAACAGAGAGAGAAACAGAGAGCTAAGATTAATGTGTATCAATTCTCTGTTCTTTATTCTGTGCTCAATAAATGGCTTGAGTACAAAATAACTTGTTTCCTGAAAGATACTGTAACAATAGGCATGAAATAAGGACAGTAAGTAAAAATAAACTACTTCTTAATTCGATGCCTGATTTCAGCTCAGTTTGCCTGCTGCAGCCTTTTCTACCATCATAATTTCATATTGCCTTTCTCTTCCCAGGAAAAAAATCTTATATGCTTATTGAACATTGTGTGCAGCTTTGGTCACAGCAATATAAAAAAGATATAAAGCCAATACAGAGTGTAAAAAGGAGGACAATGAAGATGGTGAAGGGCCTTGAGGTGAAGCTGTGTGAGGAGCAGCTGAGGTCACTTGGTCTGTTCAGCCTGGAGGAGACTGAGGGGACATCTCACTGCAGTTACAGCTTCCTTGTGAGGGGAAGAGGAGGGGCAGGCACTGATCTCTTGTCTGTGGTGAAGTGACAGGACTTGAGGAAATGGCCTGAAGTCGTGTCAGAGGAGATTTATGTTGGATATCGGGAGAAGGTTCTTCAACCACAGGGAAGTGGTCATGGCACCAAGCCTGAGAGAGCTCAAGAAGTGTTTGGACACAGCTCTCATGCCCATGGTGTGGCCCCTGGGGATGTGCTGTGCAGGGCCAGGAGCTAGACTCGATCCTTGTTGGTCCCTTCCCACTTCATATATTTGAAATATTTTTAGAAACGAAAAAGGCATGCATTTATAATTGTGTATGAAATTGAAAAGGTGTCAGGACAGGAAATATATTATTTGTTTTTCTTCTGCACTCTTCTGCACTCTAGGATAGTCCACATTGGCTGCATTTTTAGCTAATCTAAAACTGCCTGCAGTAGAGGTATTCTTATTTATATCTTTTGAAGCAAAATGCTATTAGGACTGTTATTAATGTTCTTTCAGCAGCTATATTTGGATGAATCCAACTGTACTGAGTGGGTCCAAAGAGGAACAGAATTAAAATTGCTGAGGTGTGAGTAACCCATATTCATATTCCTCTTATGTTGATTTGGAGAGATAAGAGGTGGAGAGACTGATCTAAGTCAGCAAAACTATTTATAGTCAGACTGCTTTAAACTAGTTATATCGAGGCTGCTGGCCAGCCATCAGTCATTGATTGACACATATAAACTGTTGCAGCTAAGCAAAATTTCGGCTTGCACTGAATACAGACCTCAGCTCTGAGGTCTGTGTTGAAAAAGAAAGAACATTCATACAGCTTTAGTTTTTGCTCTAAATTAGAAACTTTGGAACCTCAAAAATGACTGTTGAATGCAGTCATTATTCCCTGTTAGTCCTTGCTAATGGCATTCATAATAACGTCTGCTCAAAACCAGTCTAAAGGAGCACACGGGTAGGATGTTGATAATCCTTTTAACCAGTAGCTGAACTCTTTGCTGTGAGAAGAATTTGAAGAATAGCTCTTTCCAAAATCTCTTTAGAGACTAGGGTTACCAGAAATCTGTGAGTGGCAGAACTATTGTTAATATAATTGCTGTATATGTTCTTTGGGAGGGACAATTGAAATATTAACCCTGATGATACACACTGCTGAAACAGTTGTTCTTGTATCCGGCTGCTGGAGAGCATTGTCTTTAACCTGCTTTACTCTCAAGCCAGGTGCATCTTAATCCATCAGTTTACTTACAGTTTTTAACATAGTATGAGAAGATTCATACTGACAACAAAGGTGTTGTTTTGTGGCTATGACCCAGATAATATTTAGGAGAAATTAAGCAAAATTTCAGTCACTGTCCTCTCAAAAAATTTCCATAGAACTGTAATTGTTCGCAGTGGCATACCACGTTCTGATAAAGCCATGAATTTCAAAAGTTCTACTGTTTCTCTCATGGACTTGACTTTGCTTCATTTTCTGCTTCTATTATGGATGCTTTTTCGGTTCCATGAGGTTCATTACTCTCATTTTCCATAACCTTGATTTAAATACAAAGTTGCCAGAACTAAGGTAAGTCTTGACTTTTCAGTATTAATGCTATGATTAACTGAGCAGAAATCCATCTATAGCACATCAAGGACTAAGCAGACTCAATTTTCTTGGTGAAAGATGGAATTTTTTAGGTATAGAGGAGGTAGATGAATTTAGCAATTTTTTGTTCCATTTGGTACCAACATGTTAATTACATTGTTCTCAACTTCATGTCAGGAAATGTACATGTTCATATGACAATCAGATTGTCACTTGAAAGGTCTTAAAATATGAGAAGCAGCTGTCAGTGGAGAATGTGAGTATGCCACTAAGAATGAAGAAATGATGGAGGCTTCTGTATGGGTAAGGAACGTTGAGGAGCTAATGCTATTTAAGGCAGAACAGAATGAAAAGGGATGTGATGTGACCAGCAGGGGAATGTGCTGGTTATGTACCTTCCCAAAGCACATTCTGCCATCAGTGCTTTCTTTCTGTGGTTGTGACGTTAATTCCTGTCAGAGGGTCCTGGTGATGCATGCTTAACTTCATGAGAAATTTTCCTGTGGATGTAGAAGAGTTCATTGAAGCTGAATAATTTTCATCTTCCTGTAGCTGCAAGACTGTACCAGCCTTTGTGTGCTCAAAGTGAATCTCCGCTGTTATTCCTTGAAATAAACACACAAGTTGCTGATTTTCCTTGCTTTTGCAATCTGCATGCTAGACATGATTTTAAGTATAAAATGAGGATAAAAATTTATTTGTCTGTAGTTATATGATCTCATTTGGCATCTAACTCCAGGACAAGAAATCAGTGATTTAATTTCCTTTCAAAGTCCTTGTCTATCAGATACAGAACAAGCTTAGTAATTACCTCTTAGCTATTGTGAGAACCATGCCTCCAGTATTGCATTCCTAATTGGTTTTAGTTAAGGAAATTTATTTTTATTGCTCACTCAGCTGACTATTGCAGGCTGGGTGACTACCTATAGTTTTCACTCTAGAAAGCAAAGTCTATAGATTAGGTTAAGAGAAATTCGTATTGTCCTTCTGGTACATATAATAGGATGCACAAAAAGTACTTACCTGAGTACACAATATATTTGCATTTTATATGAGAAAATTTAATCCAAGCCAAACATGTTCAATAAATATTCACAGAACACCCCAGAAGAGATCCGTAGTGTGCCTGAAACTTTCAAGAGCTTCATCATCAAATTAAAATTATTTTATAACTGTGGGTGAGATAAACCCATCTTTTGTGTGGAAATATCATGTTTATGGTCCAGTCAATTATGCAGGCAGAATCTGTATGTTTTCAACCACTAATTCACAAGTCTCTTGTTGTGCAAATTTTATTGCATGCCCTGAGCTGAGTTGAGCACAGGCTGGTGCTTAAATATGTAAGATTTAATGTACAGTGCACTGGACAGTCTTATCATCATAAGCTGTTCTACCTGGAGCATGCAGAGGCGCAGCAGGAGTCGATTCCTTGCATACACATTCAGTGGTACCAATCCCACGAACGTCAGCTCAATACTGGATCCATTCTCCATCCCAGTTCTGCTGCCCGAAGGTGGTCTCTGGCCTTTGAGCACTTATGTCCATGAGTGATGGGTTGGTGCAAGACAACTCTGCAATATGCTTCATTCCCAAGAGAAATTTCACTCCCTTATAGAGAGTCCTTCTGTCCTGTCACTCCTATTCCATCCAGCCCCTTCAACCTCTTCTGCAGTTAGACCTTCTTGTCCTCCATGCCAGGTCATTTTTTGGTCACAAATTACCAATTCCGAGCAGCTACAGTTTGATTTTCTCCTTCACTCTGCTGTGTATGCAGACAAAAAACCCCTAACTTGACCACTTTTATCAGATTTTCAGATCAGCAAAGTAGCAACTGTGGCAAAAGGCTGCTGTTTCAGCAGAGAATGAGACTTCTTTGAAATGTGGGGACACTAGAACGATAGCAGGACAACACGATAGAAATTTCTACCTAATGGTGTGGGCTGTAAACATTTCACCAACTGAACTGTGATACTTTAGATACTTTATGATTCATCACAGTGCATCTTGTTCTGTTGTTGATACAAAGCTGTCTCAACTCCATCACTAGCATAATTTTGTTTCAAAGAGGTATTTGGTCATAACTAGCAGACAAAGGAAATCCATAGCCCATTGCTCCTTGGAGTAAACTAATCCCACCACCTGATGTGTTGATATATATGTCTGTCTTTTTGTTTTACAGATCAGGATTTCTATTTTTGTATTTGAACAAACTGTGCCAGAAAGTGAATTAATTAGTTCTTGAGATGAGATGAAATAAATTTACTATATACATGAAGTAGGTTGGTCTCTTATGAGATTGTTCTGAGCATATGAAAGTTGTGGGGGTTTTTTTAATCAAATAAATGTTTCAGAATATATGTAAATTTCAACAAGTGCTGTTCCTTAGTGAAATGTAGTGTAGTCATCACTGAAGGATGTCAGCTACTTTCTCGTCAGTGATTAATGGAGCTGATAGTCTTGGCTTCAATGTTGTTCTGTCAACAATCTAAGAAATACATTATTGTCAAAAACACAGTAATTGGAGGACCAGGACTTGTGAAGTCATTAGTAATCTTTTTCACTATTGACTTTGGCTAAGTACAAACCAGTTTTTTTATCATTAGCTGTTACATCAGCTGAAGTCTAAACCACAGTTTCAATCTGATTGAAGAGCATTTTGTAGATAGTATCATGAAATGAGAGTTGTGGAATTTTTGAAAAGAACATTAGCAAAAGGTCTGTTTCGGAATACTGACTTAAAACCAGAAGCCTGTAATATGTACAGCAGAAAAAAAGCTTTTCAAGAAGAAGCTTGATAACACACCAAGCTCTCTGTTTATGAGGTGATGGAGACATATGTATTCTATTAAGTACAAATTACAGCTAAAGAATTATATTCTTCAAATGTTTTTTTTCATAGCTAGAGGGATTTTTTTCATACTGTTGCAACAACTGTCAGTGTGTTTATCTGAATCATTCCAGTTAGAAGGAAGATCTGCTTCCTTGAATTTCATGCATTTGTTTCAGGTTTATTTTTGAGACGATTAATTCAAATAAGCAAATCTTAACTTTGGGTGGTTTTGTTTTGTTTTTTCATTTAGTTTTGGGGTTTTTTATTTCATTTTTCTGCAACAATACTTATCTAAATTTACTTTTTTGTATGCAGGTTAATGCAATTGAAAATGTTTATCAGAAGTTTCAGTCTCTTTAAAATAAAATAAATTGCTGGCATTTTTATCTGTACATATAAATGTATAATTAATGAGAAAACTATAATTTTGGTACACCAAAAAATCAGAACTTATCTCTAATAAGGCACAAGACAGGTTGTTAAAGGTGAGGGAATGTTTTATTGCTAGCCAATAAAACAACTGCTGGAGAGACAAGGTTACTCTGATTCTTACACCACTATGATAGCTTTTACAGAGACCATGTAATGATATGAACATAAAGGAAATGTCTTGGATCATTCCCATGCACCTGTGTACTTTGCATATAAACACATAAAGCTGTGAAATTAGGGTGAATAGGATGGTTCTACTATCTATATTGTAACAAGGCAAGGTCTGTAACAGAGTAACAGCAGAGTACTTGGACTATAGCTTTATCGTATTTCAGGAGTGGCAGGTAAATTCACGTTTACAGAAAATTGGAAGTGGCAAGTCCAATATTTTATGAATTAAGACATTTTCAAAGGGATGAGGAATAAACAAATATTTTCAGGAAGTAATTCAAAAATTATGTGCCAATGTTATATACATACATATACAAGTCTGTATAGATTTACAGTAGTATAAGTATATATTTATAAATACATATCTAGGCTAGAACAAGGGATGGCAAGGACACTACAATAGGAGTATTCTTCTTTCAGAAAAAAATGTGCTGGCATTGTCTGTTTGTCAATGGGGCTTTGATATCTTAAACTCAAGTGGTAAGATACTTAAATACTATAAATTTTTATTACTTTTCTGAAATCACTGGACAAATAGAGGAGCAAAGGATATGTCCAATGATTATGCTACAGCAGAGTGTGAGGGAGTGTGATGACATTCACATAACATGCACAAAACAAAAGTTAGGATGAGAAAAGGCTTATCAAAGTGTTCCTTGCCAAAATAAACTGTTCCCAGTGCTCTGCCTATAATGCTTTCTCCAATGTGCTGACAGTGATAAAACAGAAGTCCAGTCATTACATTCTCCTTCATTCCAAAAAAGCTCAGTAAGAAGTTGGTGCTAGGTATTTTCTTTCTGTCACATGTAAGATTAGTATTTATACTTGAACAGTTTGTTGGTTAACTGCTGCTACAGTAAACAGTGCTACAGAGGGACTACAAAATATAGCTGATATCCACTTCATAAAATAGTTGCCTTAGAAAGATTTCTTGCTAGGCTTCATGATACAAAATGAATGGAAATCCAGGAAGGGAGGCTGGGCTGAGGAGAACTGGATAGTACAGTGAAGCTTCTTCTTGGGAAACTCAAAAAAGGAACTGAGAGACTGAGCAAATTGCACTCATTTCTTGAAGGTAGCTGGAAATCAGACAGGAGCATGCTGCTATGTACTAAGGGAGCTTGAAAACTCTGCTAAATAAGAGCTTTCAGAAGACAAGGATTTTTATCCTAAACTAAATTTGTTGCAATAGTTTTAACAGGTGAATTTTATTTTCAAAGGTGCTGTGATTCTGTTATTGTCTCCAGGACTTGAACCCTCTAAGTCTTAAGGTATGTTATTTATGATTTCCATAATAAAACACCTCAATCTGAGTATACCTTCTATTACTGTTCGTGTGTGTGTTGCAAGACAGTTAAAAATTAAATTATTTTTGGTTTCATGATTGCAAATGTTAGGAATTCTTTTTCTCTATATGAAAAAGGTGGGATTTATATATATTTTGTTCTTTCGCCTGGCAAGTGGGTCACAGGATATGTCATCATTCTTAAATGGATGAAATAGCTTAAAAAAATATATGGACTGATAAGTTTTGTTCAGTTTTGTGGTTCACATTTGTAAATCATGAAATGTGAAAAAGGAAGAAAAATGCAATTTCTAAATCATTATATTAAACTTTTCTTTACTGAGCCTTCATTTTGATCAATCGTGTATCAAAGATGACATTCCTGTGACTCATTACTTGAGAACCTCATCTTTCCATTTATTATAAAATACGGTGCTAGATGTAACACTGTGGAGAGGAAAAAAAGGGAAGGGAAGGGAA
>VWZV01011230.1:0-11098 GCA_013397155.1 Irena cyanogastra
GGGCAGACATTTGCACCTTTCTGGAGTGATATGGTGTTACTCTGCACGGGCAGATGCCAGGAGCCTTCTGATGAGGTAAGGTGTGATTCTGTTTGGGGGAATGCTTAAAGCTTTCTGAAATTGCATGGTGGCACTCTGTGTGTTGTGGCTGTCTCAACTGGGACAGCTAACTTGGTAAAAGGGCCCAGCCTTCCTGCTGGGAGCATCACTGCCCTGCTTTTAGCAACAGGGTGGTGCCCAAAGTGCTGCCGCCACACTGCTGTGGGGTTTGCATGTGGGTGAGTGGAAATTCTTTATTGAAGTTCTTCAGTGCTTTATGTGTGTGTGCTGTGGTGCTTATCTCTTAGTCCAGGCTCTTTGGAGTGGTGAGGGTTTGGCCTGGAACTTGGTGGGTTTTACCTGTCCAGCTCTGCCCTGGGAGGTGTTTGTAGAAGGTGTTTGAGCTGTGAGTGGGAGCTGCAGCAGAGGAATTAAGTCAGCTCTGAGCAGTGTTTCTTATCAGCCCTGGCTTTGTCCAGCTTCCTGGGGCTTGTGTAGAGTTTTTGAACGCATGTATTGCTCACCAGCCCTACAGGGTTAATTTCTCTTCCTTTTTAACTTAGCAAAGGCTTGTTCTGTTATTGGCTATCAGGCAGGTTTTATAACTAAATTTTAAAATTGCTTTGGATTATCTTAGAGCACAAACACTATATTTAAGTGGAACACCTGATAATCTATTGTAGAGTACAGAAACTAGTAAGTCTTCCAACATCTGACTTTTAAAATAATCATTGTGTCAAAAATAGACTGATAAGCTTAGTCTCAAGGGGTTAGTGCAGGGAAGAATTCTATATTCTCATTTTGTTTCCCCACCCTTATCAGACTGATCCTTTTCCTGAGTCATTCTGTATTTCCTTTTCCAGGATGCTTTATATCCAGAATCTTCAGATGTTAGTTGAATCAGTGTCAGATTTCCTGAAATAGCTGCTCTAACTTGTACAAGCTAGATGTTGTTTTTGATGTCCTGATTACTTATATCATATGGAAATCTTATGTCATTTCCATTACAGCATTTCGGTGCTCATCTATTACCTGAAATTATTTATATGTAAGATTTCCTGTCTTTGCCTTATTTTTGCATGTGAGCTTTCCACAGCTTTGCGTGTAGGAAGAACTGATTTTAATTTGGCATGTGCTGGGTATGAATACAGCCCGAGATTGCACATGAGCTGTGCCCTCTTGTGTTCACTTGGAAAAGCAACCCAAGTGTAAGAAAATAAAACAGGCATCCTGAAATTAACTTGGTTGGAGTCAATTAATCTCAGATCCCTGCACAAATCTCAAACTATGGAAGCACTGCACTCAAGGACTCCAGAATTTGATGATTTCTCCTCTTCCCAGTGCTGGGCAGCACAAGTTAGATCACTTTCATTTCCCTTTAAATGAGGAGAAGGCAAAGTGAAAGAACAGAAAAGACTAGAGTGCAATTCTAAATAAAAAGAGAAAATGTCTTTAAATTCATAGTCGGGTCATTTTCCTGCCCCAAAAAAGTAACATGCATTAACAGAACTTTTGTAAACAAAACCTTCCTAATTGTTTTCTATCAGTCTCATAGAAGGTGATTTGACATACTTTGTGCTTGCCTAATGAAACCACTTATTCATGTGCAAGCATTCTGTTAATTAAATTAGTTATTGTAATTAGTTGTAATCTGTTAATTAAATTAGTTATTGGCTGAAAAATATGATCACAAAACCGAAACCCAGTGAGCTGTGAGTTGAGCTTGTTTTCAGTGGGGCTGTGGGTGTTTCCATCTTGTCTCCATTAGGTTACAATCTAATCTATAACAGCTATAAATAGGTTGTTTTCATGTTTCTCTAAATTCTGGTTTAGTTTATTCACAGTGAAATACACATATATATGGATTTTCCAATCCCCATTTAAATACTTAAGTTATATTGGTCTGTCTCCTGTGCCTCTTCTTTTGTGATCTTTAGGTTTATTTCCTGCAGAGATCTATGATCTATGTAAACTCTGTCTTAGCTTGACCTCTTCTTTCATGTGGAGAATTTATTTTGGTTTGCAGGGATCATTTTGTCATTTGCATTTCATCCTTTGATGAATCATTGGTGTCGTCATTTTGGAAGCTGTATTGTTATGTTTAGTGAGCATGAAGTCTTTAACTTGTGATTTTTTTGGGGGAGAATTATGATTACAGCAGGCTTTTTTTGTGGAGATTGCTAATTATCATAAATGTCTTCATGTGTGACAGCTCAGCAAGGACTGGTTATTGCAGGTCAGATGTTCCCTCCTGGTTCATGGAACTGGAGCAGGGGTTTGCTCCAACTGGAGAGGCTCAAACACGATTTTAGGTGTCATTAAAAGTCAGAAACAGCCAATTTGGCCAAGTCTCTGCGACCCTTTCGCCGAGTCTAATCTGAGTTTCTTGTCACCCTGACTAATTTCAGTGGTTTTCTTTTGCAGGAAATTGCATTGTGTGCTGCCTGGTGGGGACTGGGGCTGAGATAGGGAACGTGCGTGTGAAATGAGATCATTGCCTGGCTCGGGGTGAATGCTGTCATGGCTTGTGTGGACACTGCTAAAAACTGAGAGAACTTGTATAAATCCTGCAGTCTGAGTGAATTGTCAAATACTACAAAAATAAGATTTTAGTTTAAAGAAGAGTAAGACTTTTGAAGGGGGCAACTAGAAATTTTGGATGGTTTTATAAAAAGTAAAATGTTTATATTTACTTGAGAGGTTCAATATTTAGATTGAGATTGATGCATCAGTTCTCCAAATGGGAAAGTGTGTATATTTGAGCAGTGTTCATAAAAACAATGTGTAAAAATCCTTATGCAAGAACAAGAATAGGAATCCAGAAGGCATCAAACTGATAATTCACTTTACTAATTACACCCAACACAAGAGAACCAGCTGCAGCAAGGAGAGTTTTTCATGGGGTTACCCTTTTTCCTTTATCTTGGAGGGTGTAACTTGTGTAGTCAGGTCAAGTTTGTTTCACATTTATTTAATTGTGGGATGGTTTTGCTGTGTCTTGTTAAAGTGAGAGCCCATCTCTGAGAAATTCCCTGTGTTCAGTAGAACACTGCAGCTCAAATCCTTAGAGATGATACTTGTAGATCACACGTGCTGTAACAAAAATGACCAAAAACTCCAACAAACTTGAGGTTATTGGTAAAAATGTGATTTAATGTTAAAGATGTGCTGAGGATAAGTAATTTGTGATCTCTGCTTTTGTTACTGAAAGAAAAAGGTGGTTGAAGGTGTTTGTTTCCTCCCAAAGCCTGGAAATGTGAATGTTTTGGAAACATGAGTTCCCTGTAAGCTCTGCAAAACCCATGCAGTGAAGTGGAGCAGTGTGCCAAGGGCCAGGCTGTGCTGGCTGTTTACAGCACCAATTTATGTTATTGGCTTGTGGCCTTCAAAACTGGGGTGGTGACAGGCCTTGGGAAAGAATTGCAATTATTTTTGTGTGACCTGTCCACAGCTGTGTCCCACCTGAGCATGCAGAATGTCCCACTAGTTCCCAGTGTGGGAGGGCACCCATGTGCTCCATTTTTCAGAGACCCTTTCTCCCATATTCTCCAATTTTCAGAGACAAGCTTTCCAGGAGAGGGAGAGTGGCTCCCAAAAATATCTTTACTTCCACTCTTTCCAAAGCTCAGTATTTTTTGTGGGATTGCCAACAACATGTTGTCCTTTGGGCAGATTGGTTTGGAATTGTCCTACTGCTTGCTCCAGAGTGGGCACATCCCAGGATAACAGTGCCTGCCTGTCCTGCCCTCATATTCCTCTCCTTGGCTGCTGTTTTGTTTCTCTTGCTTGAGCTGTTCAAGCCCTGCACCTGAACAAGAGATGTCTGTGCTACCTGCCAGGATAAATGGTGTATTTTCCCTTGTTTGGGAAAGATTGTTGAAGTTTCTCTAAGTAAAGGCAGTGAATTGCTGTCAACGGGAATCCAGGGAAATATGGGATCCCATGTGGTATCAGTGTGGAATTGGGGCATTTAGGAAAGAAACTGCAATTTCCTGTGTAAGTCTGCTTTTTGCCCCTTCAGCTGTTTAAAGGCATGTTAAATTTGGATAAACTTATTTTTCTCCAGGTATCCAACATTATCTCTTTAAGTTACGCATACACAGTTAAAATGATCTTCTCACCTTCTGCTGTGAACTTCCTGATCCTGTGAATTATAACACTTGGAGTTGCTCTGCAGTTGGGAGAGTAACTAAAACTTCAGCATTTGATGCTCAAAAGACAAAAATGCTGATTCTGAGACCCAGCATTCAGCTCCTGTGCTCCTGATGGAGGGCTGCTAGCCTGTGAAATGAAAATCACTGGCACTGAGGGCAGATAACGATGTCGAGGCCACGCTCTGTGACTCGAAATGTAGCAATGTTGTGAGACCTTGAGAAAAGCTACACTGGGCATGGGAGCTGAGGAATGCCGCTGGCCAGTGCAGGTTTTCATGGGCAGAGGAGCTTTTGTCGAGTTCAGGGGCTGGAATGAATCCTTTGCTACCTGAGAAAAGAATTTTGGAAAAGAGCTTTTGATTGCCTGTGGGTTGTCGTTGGGTAATTTGAGTTAAAACTTTCCAAAGCAGAAGGAAAAGAAATATGGATTTACTTATGGAATATCACCAAAGACATGGGAAAACACTTGGGTAGTTTGGGGCTGAACTTGGTGACCCTGCAGTCTATATTTCCTTTAACAATGTGTATGCTTTGTGCATATAGATCATCCTAGAGCTGATACTCAACATCCCTGCATGGTTTCAATAGAAGCCCCAAGGGTCCTTTTACTCTGAGACAACTTGTTCACTGCTCCAGAGCTAAGGGTTGGTTTGTTTGCTTTGTTTTCTAGGGAGAAAAATCACATGCTGCAAGGTTTTGCCTTTTAATTTTGAGGTTTTCTTGGTACTGTGGCACAGTCTCAATCTGCTGAGAGTTCCTGGTCCATCTAAGCACGAATACAGAATGCAGAAGGAGCTGCTCTAGTGGCACATTCTCCCTCTGTAATTTCTGAGTCAGCATTGATTATCGTTAGCTTTCTCTGTCAGCGACACAGATGTGATCCCTCAGAGTAAACAAAAAAAACACCCACAAAAAAGATTAGATGAGGTCATTTACATCTCTTTTCTGTCCTCTGAGAAGGTGTAAACGCCTCTGGGGTCTCAGGAACAAAATTATAAGCCCCAGCACATGTGCTACTCCAGACTGCAGACGCCTTTTGATGTTTTAAACCCTGCAGATGCTGGAATTGCAGATTTCTGTGTGCCACAGGCTCCCCTCTCTGCCTGTTCTGGGGCATTTTGGGGTGACTGGATCCCAGAGGAAGGAGCTGTCTGGCGAGCTCTGGGAGCTGCTGGGTCTCTCCACAAAGCACAGGGATCAGCACCACCATTTTTTGAAACATAAATGAAGATGGCAAGCAACTGCTGAGAGCAGGCCCAGTAGCTGGAGCCAGTGCCCTAAAAGTGGGACACAGCACTGAGTTTCTTCTGCATTTTGGCAGCACTGAGAGATTCTAGATCTGGCTGTTGGGTCCAAGTTTTTACATGGTTACTGCTTTAGTACCCAACTTTTAGAGCATCTTTTATGGGATATAATTGTAATTCTGCTCCTGCTGTGCTACTGGTTTATCCTCTTTTCATATGTAGGTCTGTAAGAAATCAAAACATGTATGTTGGTGTTAGCAGCAGTTTTCTTTTTGCCTGCATACCCAGATTTGATTTATCATCTTGATGTTGTCAGCATCTGACTCTAGTTAACTGGATAAATGAAGCTGAGATCTTGACTGAATTAGCAGTTGAAGAATGCATCTTACCAGAAGCAGATGGAGAGAAAAAATAGTGTATTTAGTTTATGGCCATTCCCCTGGTTTATGGCCATTTCCTATTTCTAAGGGAAAAAGTTCTGCCAAATCAATTCTTGTCAAATGCTAATTACATTATAGTGATGATTAATCCTGATGTAAATACATTATTTCAGTGTTTAGGAGAGTTATAAATAGTTTAAAGACTTAGGAGACATTGTGAATACATACTTAATCTGGAGTGCATTTGGGAGAGAGAAAATGCCAATTAGATAATTCAGTGACAGTTCATAGAGTTTAATTTATCCTTTGTAAATAATGTTTGTTATTATTAGCCTCTGTTGTAGATAGAACTCAGCTAAATCTTTTTGTTGGTAAAAGAATTCCTTATAGTGACATTTATACTGTCCTCTTTAACATCTTTTATACTAGAAATCTTAGAGTTTTACCAAAAAAAAAAAATAAAAGAAGGCAAGTGTTGTCATTTCTAGGCTGTGGAAAAAGAAAGTGAAGCAGGAAGGCATTCCCTAGGGTCACTGAACAGGCTGAGAGCAAAACCCATGTCTGCTAGGCAGCTCCATGTGGTGCCTTAAATGCTGTGGAAGGAATATCCAGTCGTGGCACTTCCTATGGCATATGCTAAAGAGAAGTGGGCAAGCAGTGCCAGTGCTTGCATTGCCCTGTAACTCTGAGAAGATCCTGAACAACGTGGGGGGGAAAATGTGAAGATGTACCCCGTGAATATCTTCTGTTGTTAATTAAAAAAAGAAAAGGAGTCCCAAGCGTTGCTCTCAGATTATTTTATCTGCTGCAGGGAGAGGTCAGCCCCTCTCTCAGCACTGCTGAAAAGACATCCTCAAGGAGGTGAGGAGCTGTTAACGCTGTCTCTGTGCTGCAGCACTCGTTTTTTTCCCAGCCAGACGCTCTGGTCACCAGTCAGTGCTCCTCAGGAATGCGTTTGGAGGCGACCTTCAGGGAGAGCAGCGTTCGGGTTCCAGATTGATGGGGCAGAGCAGCAGACCTTAGCAGTGCCTTAGTCCATCACAGCGGCGCCTGCAACACCTCAGTTCACCACTGTGCTGGCAGATGGGGAAAACAAAGCTGGGGCTTAATTTATTGGTAGTGGAGAGAGGAGATCTCTGCTCCTTCCTCTGCAGTTATGCGCTTCTGCCAGGTAAAATGCTGAATTTTTCTATGTGCCATAATTTATGATGCATTTGCTGTGAACAGACAAGGAAGATTTGCCGATTTTCAGTCGTACACCTTATACGTACAAGCTGGGAATAAATTTTTTTGGCTTTTGTGGCAAGGTTCAAATGTATCTGGAAATGAAACGCACCCATATGTGTAGCCTTTTGGGAAAGAAAAAGGTTTATATTTCTTGTCACAATAAATAAATGGTTTGCCATTAGAAGTAGAGTTGTTTCTAATAACAACACAATTCTAATAAACAACACAATTCTGGCAGTAAAAGTAAAAAATCCTGTTTCTGCCATCCTGTGGAGACAAACAGTGAATGTGTGGAGGTGACAGCCAGCTTGGGGAACACACCAGGGTCCCCTCATGGGTTTGCATCCATTACACAGGGCACAGCACTGTGCCACTGAGGGAGTTTTCTATGCTGGCCACCAGTGTTCTCCTAGGTGAAAGGGTAATTATTTGGCTGTTAGCTCTTAATTTCTTAATATCAGCACCAAATACTAGGGTAAAGGATTATTCCAAACAGGGATTATGCCAGTGACTGATCAGCTGTGTGGAAGATGTGGTGATTTTGCTGCTGATAAGAAAAGCTGTAAAGGCAAAGGTCAGCTTGGAATCTGAACGCTGCTGAGTGACATCTTAAGGAAAAATGAAAACTGAACTGAAGCTCTGTGCTGGTATAACCTGGTACGAGTGTAACTTTAGGTTGCCATTGCAGCTAATCATTTGGGTCATTTGAGTTTTATAAAAGAAACAGCGGAGAGCCTGATCCGATTTATGTATAAATTGAAGAATTTCAGACTTTGAGAATTTAGATTTAGACCTTGAGAGTCCTCAGACAAAAGCAGATTTTACTAAAGAAGATACAGTCAATCCTTTATGGTGTTTATGCTGTTTCTGTTTCTTCAGAAAGAGACTGATCAACCTTCTGTTGTTCTATATTTTTGGGTGTCTTGTGGTCATTTTGCCTTTTTTTTTTTAATGACAATGTTGACTTTTGAATGTGAAATAGCAGACATTTTGCTTTAAAAACCAGCAACACAAACTCCACTACTTTTGTGACTGGAATTCCTTGAGCCCATAACAATCTCCCTAACTTGCTCTGGATGTTGTACATTCTGCAAGTAGCACTTGTGTGTTTCCATCAGGTTTTCAAAAGTATGAACTGATGAGGGGAATTTTGGGAAGGGGTTTCAGCTGGGGTAGAGTTAATTTTCCTTGCAGTGGCTGGAGTGGGGCTGTGTTGGGATTGGTGCTGAGCACCGGGTTGATCACACACAGATGTTTTTGGAGGTGCTGAGCACAGGGTTGATCACACAGAGATGTTTTTGGTGGTGCTGAGCACAGGGCTGATCACACNGTGATGGGGTTCATTTTCCCAAGCCCCCATGAGCTGTGATGGGGCCCTGCTGTCCTGGAGAAGGCTGAACTCCTCCTGCCTGTGGCAAGCAGGGAATTAATTCCATTTTTCCCTTCCCTTCTGTGTGTGTGGCTTTTGCTTTCCCTACTAAACTGTCCTTATCTCAGCCCTTAAGTTTTCTGCCTTTTATTCTTCCCATTCTTTCTCTGATCCCACTGGTGGGGAAGTGAAGCAGGGGCTGCCTGGAGCTTGGCTGCTGGCTGGGGTTAAACCATGAGAGATGGAAAGGCTTAAAATACATACTGTATGTATTGTATATGTACATTTAAAATACATATTGTATGTATTGTATATGTAGGCTTAAAATACATATTGTATGTATTGTACATGTATGTTTAAAATACATATTGTACTGTATATATATGTATTGTATCCATATTTGATATTGTCTGTCTGAAAAATCAGATGGGCAACTTTATTCAGGTAATATAACTCAAAAAGCTGCTGGGAAACCAAATGCTTTTAATACTAAATACTGTGCTAAACTTAAATGTAAAGTACATGAGATTGTATTTTGGCTTGTCTAGAAAGACAGCAGTTCATTGTACTCTTCTGACTTTTAAAACCAAGATTATTCCTGAAGTACACTTCCCATTAGCCTGCTCACCAAGAGAGTTCTGATGATGCATCTTTTTTTTTTTGATGAAGAAAATCTGTGTTATATCAGCTGACTTGGACTTTACAGATAAAGAAAATGTGAAAATCTTGGTTTGCATTTAGCCAAGTGTCTGGAGCATCATTTGTGGGTGGAGAGCTGTATTCACACCTCACATGTACAGAGCCCACAGCTCCTAAAACCCTTTGGTACATGGACAAACTGCAAGGGTTTGTTTGGGTTTTCCTGTATGAAATGTTTTTGAACTGCAACATCTCTAAAACTCACTGAGTGGAACACAGAGAATTTCTCATCCATTTCAGTTCCTGAGCTCAGTTTGTTTTCATTGGATTAGATCAGGAATAACTTGGCTAAGACCAAACATCCAAAGTGGAATAAACAAAGCTTTCAAAAATCCAGAATTGAAGGGACAGTCTCATGCTTGGAGTTATTTACTAGGTTATTCACCTGAAGAATATTTCAATTTGCTGTTGTTGCCTGTTTTTCTCTGAGATCTGACTATAAGCTAAAATCCCAACCCTTGCTGGTAGCTGGCATAAAGGAATTTATTCACAATGTTGCATTAACCTGAAAAAAGCAAACTTTTGTTCAGTTTTTGAGCTGTTTGCCTCATTGCGTGGGGCGAGCTGAGGAATCTCACCTTCACACACTGTGGGTTTTTAATTTAGTGACAGATTTATGATAATAAACTTGAGAAGCCTGTATGGGAGATAGTGGGAGAGGAAGTGAAAGATATATGAAAAACATTATTTGATTTTAAAGCTGCAGTTAGTTCACCTGATGAGGAAAGCAATGAAAAGCATGAAGAAGCTGTTGCCTGTCCCTGCCTCCTGGAGGCTGGGGAAGGGGAGGGAAGGGGCTTTGCCCTCTCCTGAGCAGCCAGGGAGGACGGCCGGGGCACAGGGGCTGTGTGTGCCCAGGGAATGAGGGGCAGGACAGGGATCAGCTGCCTGGGAGGAGGGCACACACAGCCAGCAATCCTGGAGGCAGCTGAGAGCCCAAACACGGCTCAGCAGGGGCAGCTGCAGCACTCCTGGATCGCTTCTCTTTCACGAGTTCAGTGGCTTTGTCTGCAATAGCTCTTCCTTCTTAGGAAACTGGGGCTGCATTTGAAGCATAATTTTTAGATATCCTGCATTTCTTGATGGTAAAGAGATTTTTTTCCAATATCCAAATTCTATGTGGTAGGGTAGGAATTTTTTTTTTTTCTGCAGAAGTGGAATTGACTGCAAGAAGGTGATTAATTTGTGATGTACCATCTCTTGTCATAGACTAATTTTTATTCTCTTTTTCTCTCAATTTCTTCATTTGTATAAAATTTTTGCCACGTTTTTGTTTGTTTATGCTGTTTTGAAATTTGAAATAATTACATTGTTCTAATTCCAAAATGTCTAAGTGCTCAGCAGGTCTCAGTCCTCGAGGTTTGGTCATGCTTGGCCATTTGCTGTTGCTGCCAATGAAAAACCCCAAGGGCTTGGCAGGGGTATTGACACTGTGAGCACAGCCACAATAAACTGGGCATTGCCCTTCAGTCTGTCTGACTGGAGAAATCACCTGGGAGTTTCCCTGAAACAACAAAGCAGCTGCTGCCAAACTGGGGCTGAACCCACAGCCTCACTTACCTGAGATGCCTCTGATGTTCCTGAAACAGCTGGGAAACAAAATGTGGGTGATGGCTTGAGAGGGCAAAGGGAACAGGATATAATGGATCAATTGCACACCTTTCTGTTGCAGTTATTCTAAATTATTATATGGGGGAGAAAAGAGTGTTGGGCTTGTGTTTTGCTTCATTAAATGCAGTAAAAGATAAAATAATGGCAGTCTGATGCCATGTGGGCAGCAAGTCCAGCAGGCCACCTTGATTGCTGGTAGGATAAACAATTCAAAACAGCTGAGGAAGGGATAAGGTGGGAATTCTGCATTAGGTACTTTAAGTGCTGGGAGGAATAGTAACTTATTTATTATGTATTTATCATAATAGATTTATTTTTAAATTTATAGTAATATATTTATTTATGTTTATTCATTATTATTTTATTTATTTTATT
>VWZV01011254.1:0-12505 GCA_013397155.1 Irena cyanogastra
CATAGTGAAAATGAGTCCCACGTTTCTACGGTGCTGAGTTATGTAAAAGGTTTGTTTATGCCTGTGTCTGCAGTCATGGTGCCCAAAAGTAGCAGATGCTTTTGACCAGAATCCCTGTGTTTTTCAGGTCCCTATGTACTGGACTTCTAAAAGCAATGAATACAAGTGGTGCACTCTTTCTGCAGTGCCCTGTATAGCACATGCTTGCTCTCTAAAGGAGAGAGTAATGATGTCTCACCCCACTGGAAGGTTCCATCTGATGCAGTAGGAAACAGGAGGAGAGTTGCTGTTCAGAGTAGTACCCGTGTTGAGATTCAGAAGCCTAGCTTTTATTTTAGTTTCTCTTGATTGGTTAATTTTACAACATTACTGTACAAAGTGACTCCTCTGTGTTTGTATGCATATACATACAGATTTATAAAAGCGTGTATAGATTGATACATATGCATGTATCTACAGATATGTAGCTTTTTATAGGTATAGAAACTAATTTCCTGGAATAAGCATAGTTGAATTTGAGAATTGCAGACCTACCAGGTCACTGTTCTACAAACATTATTGGTAGACAGGATGGTTCTTGGCATATGATGACATAATGAATAAATAACCAGAAGGCTAGATTCTGACTAGAATAAGGAATTATCCTATATTCTTTAGTGACACAAACTTCTGAGAGCTATGTCATTAAAGAATGTAAAAATTATCTGATTCTAGTAAGTACTACCTTCTCTGCCAGACAAGATGGCAATACATTTGCCTTATATGTTTTTTTTTAAATAAATCACAATTTGGTCTAGTGGTAAACATTTTTTTAATCTCTAAAAATTTATGTTTAGCACAATGTTTTCACTTTTTTGTCAAGTTATGATTAAGGCTTTCTGTTTGTGTACACCCATATCACAGACATGTGTGTATTTCTACATATACCAGGGCATGCATTGATACAATTTCCATCTTGCCTGTGGTATCTTGAGCAGGCTTTAACTTTTTTTTGTTTTTAAACAGAATATCTTTACAAATCATAGCCTGGATGTGAATGTGAGATGGCTAGCTGTGCTGTACTTTAAAAATGGAATTGATCGCTACTGGAGACGGGTCGCACCGCAGTAAGTTTTGAGTTCTTCTGCTTAACTGTCCTGAAGTTGGCTTTGTTATGATTGCCACGCTGGAAAAACAGCAGATTTTTAGTTCATAGAAGTTACTTTAGAATTTATGGTGAAACGGACAGCATGCTTCAAACTTCAGGACTTGCTGATAAAACATTTTGTCTTTATATTGCTTCTTATTAATCTCTTCATGATTTACTTTTGAGAACTGAGTTAGAAGGCTTTTTCATAGATAATAGGTTTTGAAGTGATGCAGGAAGTGTTAAAACATTAACACTTGGATTTACTGATAGTGACAGAAGTGAAAGGTATTCAGTGTCTTGGACAGTGAGGGAGACATTTCATTTTGTTTAAGCTGATTCATATTGAATGTATACATGGGAAAGAGGCAGTAGCTGTCATACTAAAAAGTTTTGGCCTTCATTTTTTGTTTCTGATATGTGGGTTCTGATAATACATGACAAAGTTTTCTCCAAAGAAGATGAGAGATATAAGCACTTTTCATGAGCACCATGTAATTTACTTGAAAATTACAAAAATTGCCATTTTGATGTGTAACCCATAGAATTATATACTCCCCAGTCTTTTTTGTGAAGTGCTTATTTTTCTTTTAAAAACAGATGTGATTTCACAAAGAGTTTTAATTCCTAAACTCATAAAGGCTTGCAAGTGTTCAGTCTCAAATGCTAGTAGTAGGTGGGATGGTCACTGTCAGATGTAGTGTATTGGATGGAATTCTAGGTATGGTTTTTCTGGACCACAAATCTAAGTTAGTGTTATGATATGAACTATGATTTTCGTTGTTTGAGGTAGTTCAAGTAGTTCAATGTATTTTGCCTTGCATTGTTAGCCTTTCCAGAGATCTACCAAAAGAGCAAAAAATTATAGAACTCTGTATCCACAGCACATTTTAAGTAGTGTAGTACTCCTTAATTATTGCACAGAGCACTAGAGTATTTGTATGTGTGAATTAGTATATAATTCAAAACATCTGCAAGCATTTGGATTCTTTTTTACATGAAAGGAAAATACCATCTTTTTAATGAAAGATGGCATATGTCTTTGACATTTCTGGTTAACGCGATTCTGCTTACAATACTAGTATTTCACGACAACTGTTGGAAGAAGTTAAACGTTATTCTAATTCATTAATATTTTTAGCCACTAGTAACATTTCTGGTAAAGCATAGTTTATTTCTTGCAGAACTAAAGACTAGAATTTTACTGTTTGAGGTAAAAATTAATTAAAAATATTTTCATGTAGTTTTCCTGTAGTTTTAAATTAAATGTAATTTAAAAAATAATTTTTTCTTGGCTATTGAAGATTTCATGAGTTAAACCTATATTAAATTTCCAGTGCAACCCTATTTTTCCCCATTTCTAATTCTTCTGCCACTAATTTAATGCAATTAAAGTATAAAATAAATTTTGAAAATTGTTGGCTGCTGTTAAGGATTCAATGGAGTAATGCATGTTAAATTTTTAGACTGTGTCTAGCTGTTTTTCTTTCTAAACTTGTGATGTGTGACATTTTGTCAGCACCGGCCAGATCAGGTTTCACTTAGAATATGTTGAGGTCATTTTGAGTAATCCTAATTTAAACTAAATTCTCAGTTGATTATTTTGTGACACAGTCATACTTTGAATGTCATGATTTTTGAAAGCTTCATTGTAGACGCTGCATTTTTGTTGTCTTTACAAAATTCTTGTCTTCCGTCTTGTCTCACTTCAGCAGCTGTCTGCTCTCCATCCATAGTAGTACATTAAAGCATGTTTTGATGTACAGATCAGGCTTAAAACTGTATTTTCTAGTGAGAGTGATTTTGAAGATGAGCCTATGGACTTCCTCCCTCCTGGTTTTTCAGACAGCTTTTCATATAGCTGTGGCAAAGAGCCTGGAGTCTCGTTTCAGGCACGATTTGGCCTCTTCTTTTGAAATTTGTTGTTAGTCTCCTCAGAAGCTGGTCTCACCAGGTGATTTTGTACGTGTTTTTATTTTATTCAGAAATGGTTTGTCTTGAATTCAAGAGTTGAACATGATTTTGATTTTACAGACAATTACTTCAGTATCCTGTCTCTTGTGGACTTTGTTCTCTTATTTGATTACTGTGTTAGCAGCTTCAACAATACTTTTCAAATATATGTTTTTACTTGTGTGATGACTTCTCATAAGCCAGAAAACCAAATGCAAAATATCAGACTTCCTAAAAAAGCTCCAAAATAATTTTTTAAGTATACTACAAGCACAGAGAAAGATCGAAGTAATGTTGAACTTGCAAATTGTGAAAGACTGCAGCATAGTAGATAGTACTTAGAAGTTTGTGTGTAGATGAAGTTGTTTTAATTTTTGGGCACATATCATTTAATGCTGAAGGGAAATAACTGGCTGAGTGAGGCATATCCTTCCTGACTTTTTGCCTGCTTTTAACTTTTGTAGATGGAATTGTGTAATTGGCTTTCTTGCAAAGCATTGAGGGAGGCTGAGGGCCGTGGTGCCGGTCTGTGTCTCCTTCAGGGGCTGAGGGTGTCCCTGTTCCCCGGCAGATGTCGCTCTCGTGTTGTGTAAATGCTGAATTCCTCCACCCGCGGTCCGGCAAGCCCCTAGGAACCCTGTCGCACGGTGCCGTGTGACACTTGCATCGGCATTGATTTCTTAGATTTTTTTGTCATTACTGTTCTCCAGTTTTGGTTATGATAAGCTTGTGTCTTTGAGGCGTTCATCCTCATGAATCTATTTCTTTGTTTTGTCTGCAATGGCAAAAGCTTAATTATAGCGTTTTTATTTACAGTAAGTAATGAATTGAATTCTTGCTGCTCTTAGACTGTGCATATGATAAGTTTAATATAATTATAATTATGAAAAAGTGTTTAAAGCCGGGGTCTTGTGAGCCCAGAAACACAGTAAATGAAGTAATATAATAAAACAGTATTTTTTTTCTTTACAAACTGGGTTTTAGGTCCTTTCTGTTGTCTCTGAAAGTGAGATATTATACAATCAACATTTAATTGAGAATAGATTTTAAAATTTTATTAATAAGAGCTTTTAAGTTTTAGAAACCACTTAAAGGATGCCTGTATATGTGGAAATTATATACTGCATTTTCATATCATAAAGGAAAAACCCACAAAAATTTATTTTCCTGGAATGTCATCTCATGGCTTTAGGTTAATAAGTTAAATAGTCACATGCAGAAAAGCTTTTACTGTTGCAGAGATCTCTGTAAATTTTAACCAAAATATTTTTAGGGATAATTTAATTTTTTTTGTGGAAAAAATCTTAAAGCCTCCATCTTGATTTAAAATATAAAAAATAAAATTGTGGCTCCTGAACACTATAATTACCTTGGAAAATAAGACTTAGAATATAGTTCAGAGTCACCAGTGAAACAATGAATTGCCCCCCTTTTGTACTATAGTTCAAATGATAAGTCTTTGGTCTAGGAAATAGTGAGTACTTGTGTTTTGTGCAGGGGTGAAGGGAAAGTGAAAACTAGAATATTTTTGCAAATGTTTGTTCTTATGGCAATTCCTGCCTCTATTTTTTTATTATTTTGAGATTAATATTTAGTATTTGTCTAGATTAGTGTAAAAACTATGCTTTAGGGAGCTTTAGACATAATTTTAAACCTCAATATATAAAACTAATTGGTTAATATCTGTGCCTGAGGTCAGATGAGAGGAAGTGGTTGTGCTGGTGTGTTTAATCTTCTTAATTTCCAGACACTAGTCTTCACTGAGGTGTGGTGTTTGCATGCTTCTAAGGCATTGCGATGTTTGGTGAAACTTTCATCTGAACAGCCTTGGGTGATAACTTACAGGCTTTTTATGAAGAAAAAACAGCTTTCTAGGTGCTAGCAGTAAATGAAAATGTGTTAGGTTTTTTTGTTTAGTTTGGTTTTGGTTGTTTTTTTCCCCCAATGGTATTATCTATAAATACCAACAATAGCTTTTTTAAAGCAGTGTGTTGTGTTTCCTGCCTGGAAATTATCAGAAAATTGCATGAATGATAGAGAGTCTGAAGTAATACAGAAGTGATATCATACTGTAACTTGGAGTCTTAAACTGGTTGAGGTCACTTGAAATTAAGATACCACAGTGCTGCCCTTGAATGAAAATTAACCTTTATGGCTTAGAATTTGCCCTGCTCACTATTTCCCCCTGAATTTTATGGAGAATGTATCAACATACTTTTCACACAAAGCTATAATTTTAAAAGGATCTGTACTCTTAAGTGTGAATATGTTGCTTGCTTGTAGAAAAGGATTTATAATAGAAAAGTCTTACTGCTTTTACAAAAAGAGCTGTCATCTGATATGGTGATTGCCTTATTCTGGACATTTTTTGTCCATTATCCATTAGTATACACATTCAAATTCATGCTCAAATCCTTAATTCTGTCAGTAATAACTATATGACAATTGTCTATGAGCAATCCATTTGTATTTTGTACAGTTCTGTGTTTTTTAATTACATATCTGTGTATCTCACTCTGTAAACTCTCTTTTGCCATTTATCCTTAAAAAGGCCACTTCAGGTCTCAAAACATGAGACTAAAATACCTTATAAGTATTTTTTTCACTGTTCCCTCTCTTTTTGAAGATACTTGAGATAGTGGAAGAACAAACTAACTCTTTTGTTAGTTTTGATAGTGGTTTTGACAGTTACAGATTAATTGATAATAGTTTTTTAATTGGCAATAAATAATATTTTAATGTATCCTGGCAGTGCTCTTTCTGAAGAAGAAAAAACTACACTGCGTGCCGGACTTATCACCAACTTTAATGAACCGGTGAATCAGGTTAGTGGTGATTGTTTATTTCTCTCCCAAGAAATGCTTGTATTGATAGATAGCTTGGTTTCTTTCTTTACGAAGTATTTAATTATAGTAAGAAAGTTGCAGTTTACATATTGCTTTGCAGACAGATCTTGAAGTGAGATCTTTTACCATAGATCATAATTCACTGAGTTATAGAATTACTTTGGTTGGAAACAACATGTTTTGTCTCTGTGGTTTGTTTATTTTGGTGTTGCAGTGCCAGTTTGTTGTCCCTTCCTGTTTATGCAACCATTTGGTGAAATGGTTCAGGGAATGGACGTAGCTCAAAAATAACCTTTCCCTGAGTGATTTTTGGTTTTTTTGGTTGTGTCTTACCTCACTCCCTGTGTGGCCATGCAAGGAAGTGTGGCAGTGGCATAGCAGGAATGAGCTGTTGAGATGACTGCTGCATGAACCCACCTAAGCAGTATTGCTGTCACATGTCTGGTTACAGCATTAGTGAATTTAACTAAGCTTAATAAAGCTTCTGTGTGATAGTGTCTTTTCTTACATAAAATGACTAATTGTAAGCCATGATTTTGATTAGAATAAGAATTTATTCTTAAATTGAGTACAGAACTAATGTTAGGGGCACAGAATATGGCCATGCTAGATGAATCAATCTTACTTCTGCTGACTTCTTCATCATGTAAGTATCAGATTCTGCAAGGAAGTATTTACTGATATTTTGAGCTGGATTTTAACTAGCTTTGTCAAGGAAAGACAGAAATGACAGTATGAGGTATAGATTAAAAAGAAAGAAAAACCATAAACTTCTGTTCTGCAGACAGTTCAGTTTTAACTTTTCAGGATTTCTTGACACAATTAATGTAACTTCTAGGATTAGAGCAATTTTTCAAAATTAGAGTACTTTAGTCTTTGTAGAAGTCCATTGTGAAATGATAATTTTGACTAGAGTTAAATATTTTCATTGTAAATTTTAAATTTGTATTTTTTAAAAAAGCATATTAAGTGTTTTAAAACTTGTTCTGCAGACATAGTTTCATTGTAAATAATATGACCAAATATTACTTGTTTCTGTATTTTAACTAAAAAGAACTATGAAGTAGGTCAAGCTGAACCATAGTGTGTGTCATTTATGCTTCTACTAAGTAGCATATAATTCATGAAATACTTAATTTTGAAGTTTGTATGGTTTTTTGCACATATAAATAGGGAAATTAACTATTAAACTCTAATATTAACTGTATTGTTTGTAAAGCAATTAAAACTTTTTATCAATACTTTTTTCCATACATTGCATACAAAGTATTTCATCAGTTTGCCTGCTAAGATAATAGCACAGCATTTTTTGTAGTTAAGAATGCTACTGCTGATGAACAGTTCTGGAGTTCTCTGACCGTAGTTGAGATTGGAACCTTTTTAACTGACATTTTAAAGACTAGTGGCTTCATGTTTTGATTTGTGCGTCCTTATGACATTTTTTGGGATGTTGTTTTTTCATATGTGGAGATTTTTGTTTGCTTTTATGGCAGCAGTCTAAATAATTGCCCAAACAATTATGTGCAATATTGAAATATGTTTACAGAGTCCATATCCCTTTTTTTCCCCTTGTTCCCCAATCTGTGTCGTAGGTATTCTGAGGTGTCCTTTCAGAGGAATCTTTTGTTTAGTTCCCAGCCTGCTTGATATGTCTCAGTTTTGATATCCTGTGTTCCTGATAACTGCACTTTTCCAGTCACAGACAGTTCATAACACAGTTGCTATCTGCTTATGCTTTTTGCATCACTGAAGGCAGAAAAAACTATGACTCTTGTATAGAAAGAAAAACAACACAAAAAAAGTGAGAAATAGGCATAATATGGAGATGTGATGATACAGGTTGACTTCCAGGGAGGTGTAGAGGAGAACATACCATCTGCTAAGAGCGTAATTTCCATGCCCTCTGAAGATATTTAGCATGTGGAGGGAACAGTGGAACAAAGTGCTTCTCCAAATGCATGACAGCAAATTGTTTTTCTTCATTCTCCTCATTAAAAAGTCAATGCTTAAGATGAAAGTACTTTTGGCCTTCCTGGGAGGTTGCTTCTTATATCACATAGGCAGAAGAATTTATTTGGTCCCCCTGTTATGTCAGTTGACATAGTTTGACATATGTGAAGGAATGTTTAGGGGAAGGGAGTTGCACAGCAGCTAAAGGTGGAATAGATAGAAAGAGGGCATAAGAAGGGCCAGTCACATGTAAACCATGTGTGGTCTGTACCTGTGTCTGAACAGGCCCTGTGCCTGATGGCCACTGCCTGTCCTGTGTTCTAATTGCATCCCTTACCTGTCTTACTGTGTAATCTCAGTCTGTTCATCATGCATGTGTGCTGCAAGGACCAGGTTCCCGCTGCTGGCGGGACTAGTGCGAGTGGCATTTGGGCCCAGCAAACAAAGTCAGATGGTATGAGTGGTGCAGCTGCCTCTGGCCTGTGATTCTGAAGATCTGGAGCAAGAGGGAGTCTCAGTTCCAGTTACTGGGATGGGGCATAGGCTTACACATATGCCTGGGGCTGGGAATGGCTCTATCTAAAAGTCAGGTAGAGCAGAATTAAGGGTAAGTATGTATTCAGCAGTGTTTGTTCATAGAAAGTGATAGAAAAGATCACTAAGTAAAAAGTTATTCCCAACTATTTGTTTCTTCATTTATGTGATTTCTAGAATAAATACAGTTACTGATCTTCGTGTGAAATTTAAACAAGGTATTAAGTTTAGTATTTTATGTAAATACTACATATGTAAAAGAGAATATATTTTTTCCACATTTATTTACATTCAGCTAACTTAAAAAGCACACAAAAATCTAGCAATCCATTCTAGTATTTTTTTTGGTTCAGGTTTTATTTGGCTGTGGATCTCGTCATTTATTCACTTCCTAAATGCCCTTTGACTTAGTGGTGTCTGTGGTTTTTTTTTTGCAGATAGCAACTCAGATCTCTGTACTGATTGCTAAAGTTGCCAGAGTGGACTGCCCAAGGCAATGGCCAGAACTTATACCCACTCTTGTAGAATCTGTGAAGGTGCGGGATGATCTTCAACAACACAGGGCGCTACTTACCTTTTACCATGTTACAAAGACCCTGGCATCCAAACGGCTTGCTGCAGATAGGAAGCTTTTCTATGATGTAAGTAATGTGATGCAGTTTTGTAGAACATGCAAACTGTGTATTGTATATGCTTGCTTCTTCGTGAGTTTAGCTGGCAGGGCATTAATGACATGTCTGTGGATTTAAATGTCTGCCCTTGGAACGGAAGTGCTCTTATGTCATGGGTATCTGCATACTATGGAATAACTGGAAGTCAGTTTCTGGGTGAGATGTTTGAGAGCTTTTGCATACAGCTTGAACGTTATCTTCATTTGTGTAAAGAAGCAGAGCTTCATCTACAGAACAGTATCTGCATATCAGCCTTATGATGTACATGATCTTACTTTTCTAGGGATTTATGGAGTTTTTTTGGAAGTGTGTTCTGAATTTTTAAGTCAATATAGTCTTTAAGAAATACTGTAGTTTAGACTTCCATACTACCATATTTTAATTTTTTATCATCAGCAGGAATGTTTTTGAGATTTTTCCAGGCCATCTCTTCAGGTTAATTAAAAGGCTAGATATGAATGCAAATGCCAAATCCAGTGTCATTCAGCTTACATTTTCCACTGTAAAAATCCACTGATTAGAACACAGATGTAAGTTTGGCTGTAGGCCATGCATCTCCAAACCCATTTGGAGTTGGGCAGTGATGTAGTACAGTTAACTGAATTTAGTGAGATAAACATTTTTTCTAAACATGTTACTCTTGAATTTTTGAAATTTTAAAGGAAAGTGAGCACCAAAAATGAAGACTGTTTATGGATCTGTACCTACTTATCTATGTAAAAATTTGTCTATGTAATCAATAAGATGAAATCTTAACCATCAGGAGTCTGTGGCATTGAAGACTGACTTGGAAATAGGACCTTTACCAGCCTTTACTCAGTCAAAGCAACTAAATAAACAGGTCATATGCTTTTGACTCCATTGATATACAGTATAGCAGACTATATGGAGATTTACATAATTATGAAGCTGTCAATTGCTACCATAACTGAGTGAGAAAACTTCATCTTCTGTTTGTAATTCGGATGCCTTTATCAGTTAAGCACTGTGGGAACTGTAATGTGAATTAAATTGGAGATTTTTTTCAGTTCTACCTGATTAGAAACTATTTGTCATTCTGTGTTTTAAAAAAATCGAGTGAGAAAGTCAGTATTTGCAGCTATCAACAAAGTAAAGTTAATTTTGGAGTAGGCATCGTTCAATACTATTGCACCTGTAACTGCTAAGTGTGTCCCAGAGTAAGCTGATTCAGACATTAATTTAACTGTAACATGGACAGCTTGTCTTTGTGGGAGAAGAGGTTGTGAGGAAAGCTGATAATTTTTTGAAGTGTCATGCTGTGTTATACACTAGCAGCTGTATTTACTGAAAATCGGGTAAGAAAGGAGGACTAAATAGTTTTCTTTAAGGTGAGAGTCGTAGACACAAGTGGTCAGGGAAACCAGTGAGTCTGTCATAACATCTTCAAATTAAGACAAGGTATTTCTCTGGGAAGTGTCTTTCGGTTAATACAACTCATTACAACACAGGAACAAATTAAACATTGTAGTCTGTGATACCTACAAGAAGCTGGATTAAATATTTTAATAGTCTAAACCAGCCTTTAAAATTTGGAGGTTTATTATGGTATAGCAAAATTCAGGAAACAAAATATATTCTTGATCTTCCTTTTGCAGCTTACATCAAGTATTTATAGCTTTGCATGTTCCTTGTGGAATCACCATACAGATACATTCCTACAGCAGATTTGTACAGGAGATGAAGCTACAGCTGCAAATTCCCTAGAAAGGACCCTGTTGTCGCTGAAAGGTAATAATATAGAATGATGTTAAGCATAAGGAATCAAATAACTTTCTTCACAGGGAATGTGTAGAAATTATTTGGAAAATAGTTGCCACTCTCTAACAAAGCCATTCCCATTGGGAATAACTGTATTCTTGGTTTATTTTACCTGTACTGTTAGCAAGGCAGAAGGACGATTGCTCATACAGAGTGAGGAGAGAGTGGTCTTGTTTCTCAGTATGTTAGAAACTGCATTCCACTGTGCATGTTGTAAGAAGTCAATGTCTAGGAGGTTGGAAGGTGGGTGGCATAACAGGATGTTTTCTTATGTGTGTGGTAATTGAGGCTTGCATGTCTTCAGCACTTAATTGAGGAAGCTGAGCTACAAGTTTCATTCCATTAAGTTCACCCTGCGTCCAGTGAAAAGCTAGCCTTAGCAGTTAGTTTATGTCTTAGGTTGATGCTCAAAGGCTTCTGAGTGGAGTAAATGCATATCCTGACTACTCTGCTGCTTTGAACAACTGAGATTTTTGTATGCAGTGCTTGCCATGTAGGCAATGTATGTCGTGAATTGTTTCGGGAGATGCACGTGCTGCTTTTGCTGGATTACAGGCAGTGATAAACCTGAGAGAATTTACAAGTGGCTTATGGGTCTGACCTGACTGTACTTGGCCCTTTTCCTGCAGGATCTTTCAGGAGTTGAATACTTAGAGTTTTGGCAGAATTCTTCCTGATTGAGTAACTCTTGGAGTTCTCCGTTATTTTTACACAAGATGTATTTTAAAGTGGTTTCAACAAGGTGAATGTTAGGCATGGATGAGGCATCCGGGACCTAAGATTATGTATATTTCTTAAAGCATTGAGTTGAAAGAAAGGCATGGCAAGTGGAATTGTAATTGTGTTCTGAAATTTATTGAAACAAGAGCTAATAAATGACTACAGAAGTAATTTTTTTTTCTAGTGCTTCGGAAACTANTTCGGAAACTAACGGTCCATGGCTTTGTGGAACCTCATTGGAATGCAGAGGTGATGGTAAGTGCATTTCTAGTTCTAGATTAGAAATCTTTCGTGATGATTTCAGGTGTTGTTAGAGCTATGTTTGAAAATCGTGGAAAGGCACACATTTGTATTATGCAAAGGAAGATCAAGCAACATTCTTTCAAAGTTGTCCTCCCATCAGTCAAGAACTCTCAAATCCTAAATAGATTCTAAACACTATGACAGTAGTAGCATCATGTTTAAAAAAAGACACCCTTTCCAATTTACGTACCACGTGATGGTGACACTTGTTGCTTACTGAAAGATGTCTTACATATGCTCTCCTGCCCCTAGTTAAAACCATTTTGTTTAGTAATGAATGTGATGCCAAGCTCGTCCTATCATATTTGTTTGATTGAGATAAAAGCCTGTGGTCTGCAGCCTGTGGAGAGGGTAGGTTCAGACAAAGAAAGCACCTTCTTTAACCTCCAGTGCTGCCTGTTTTGCTGGAGGAATTGAGTACCTATGACCTAGGAAGTTGAGAACAGGGTAGAACTAGATAAGCATATTTTGAAGGACGTGTCTGTAGTTGCTTATCCTTCCATTTACTAGAGTTGCTATGCTGTTTGTGTGGTACTAATAACATCCGTTTGGATCATCTATGCAGTCTGCTTGCTAGCTAATTGTTAATTGCTCGAGGAAATTGTTTGTTCAAAACAATTAAA
>VWZV01011262.1:0-20046 GCA_013397155.1 Irena cyanogastra
TATTATTATTACTACTACTATTAATTTTACTACTATTAATTAGTATTATTACTATTTATTTTTCTGTATTTTCCATTATTAAGCTGTTCTTATCTCAAGATACAATTTTTACTTGGATCCTCCTCCCCATTCCACCAGAATGGGGGAGAAGAGCAAGCGGCTCCCAGGCTCTTCATCTCCAGCTGGACTTAAAACCAACACATGGTGGTGGCATCTGCCATGGTGGTGGCACCTCGTGTGCTGGTGGCATCTTCTCACTGTGGCACCTTGCATGGCAGCAGCACCTTCTGTCACAGTGACAGCTTGTGGGGTGGTGGCACCTTCCGTTATGGTGGCAGCTTGAGTGGTGGTGGCATCTGGAGTGGTGGTGGCACCTCGAGGGGTGGTGGCACCTTCCATCATGATAGCACCTTCCATCATGAGAGCATCTCGAGGGGTAGTGGGCACCTTCCAAAGTGGTGCAGCCTTGTGTGGTGGTGGCATCTTCCGTCGTGGTGACACCTCACATGGTGATGGCGCCTTCCATTGTGGTGGCACCTCGAGTGGTGGCGGCACTTTGTCAGAGCAGCGCCTTCCATCACGGTGACACTTGGCGTGGTGGTGGCACCTTCCACTGAGGTGGTATCTTCTCCCTTGGTGGCACCTTCTCCATCCTCCTGGTGGCTCCCCAGCTCCTGTTCCTGGCTCCAGCTGAGCCTGTCCCCAAGCTGCCCCCACGGCCACCGACCCTTCACTGTCCCAGCATCTCCTTCCAATATCCAGGTGGAAAAACCCCTCAGGGATTTGCTGACAACACTCAGCTGTCACCCACAGGTGACGGAATGACCCTGCCACGTCCAGGGTGTTTTATGGACACGGCCCTGGGCTCCTCATTGCTGACCACCTCTGGTGACACCAGGCTGGAGAAACTCTCTGTGTTTACTGACAAAATTATTGCTTGATGAGCGGAGCACAAAGGGAGGGCAGCGGGGTGATGGCACATGAATACTTGATAACGTTGGCAAAAAGCCACCATGATTATCTGGCCTGAACTCCCATGTAAAACATGCCTGGGGATTTTTCTATTTGAATTAAAGCTTTAGGTTTGGAAAGGGGGGGTGAAAAAAAAACCCCCTCTTCAAATCAGAAGATCTCTCAACGGCTGTTTCAGTGCTTAATAACCTGCACTGCTAAAAAGGTGCTTTTAATTCAAGGCTGAATTTTAATCTCGCAGGCACGGGGCTGGGTGTACTTTCATCTGCCTGGCCAGGGAGCCCTCTATTATCACATTTAAATTCCAGAAGTAATTAGAGGCTGCCAGCGGATCCTCTCTTCACCTTCTGTTCGTTAAGGAAAACAAATTGAGTTCTCGGCGTCTTTCATTATGGGCTGAGATCCTCCGCCATCCCCGCGGCTCTGTGCCGAGACCGCTCCAATTTAACGAGTTCCAGCTCTGCTGGGGCACGGCCCCTTCCCCCGTGGGACCCTGGGGGTCCTGCCGTGCAAAAACCAGCTCGGGCATTCCCGTGGAAAACAAAGAAACACCGTGGAAAGGTTGGGATTGGAAGGGACCGAAAGGATGGGCAAGTTTGGCTCCCTATCGTGGGCACAGCCAGCACAGGAGGTCATAGAAAAGCAGGAGCATGTGGAAAAATCCTTATGGGATAAACTGGTGAGTGCAGCTGTTCCAGAAGCATGGAAGGCTGTTCTTGGAGCTGGAATGCTCTGGGGTCCCTTGGCATCGTGGCAGGTCCTTGAGCCATGGCAGCAAGCCCGGGGTTCAGCAGCATTCCGTGGGGGAATGAATCCAGGGAGGAAAGGCTTGGAGCCCTCCTGAAGGCAGGGGCTGGCTATGTCCAGCTGAGGTCACACACTGGGGACAGCTGGGCCACCATGGCCGTCACCTGAATGGGAACATCACAGGGTTGGCTATGTCCAGCTGAGGTCACACACTGGGGACAGCTGGGCCACCATGGCCGTCACCTGAATGGGAACATCACAGGGTTGGCTATGTCCAGCTGGAGGTGACAGTGGGACAGCTGGGCCACCATAGCTGTCACCTGAACAGGATCATCACAGGGTTGGCTATGTCCAGCTGGAGGTGACAGTGGGACAGCTGGGCCACCACGGCTGTCACCTGAACAGCACAGAGGCAGCTCCTGTGCAGATCTCCAGGAATGAGGTCATTATTCCTGGGAAAAGAGGAAGTTTTCCTTCCAGTTGCCACCTGCTGGTCACTTGCCAGAGATGGATTCATAAGGTAGTGGAGGGGGAATTTTCCTGTCTGATGGGAAACTCTGGATCCTGCACGGAGGAAGCGCAGTGACAGCCAGCCTGGGCTTGTCATCGTTGTCATAGAGACCCTGGAATTGCAGCTTTCTCCAGGATTTACATGGATCATTGAATCCCAGAATGGGTTGGGATGGAAGGGACCTTAAAGCTCACCCAGTTCCACCCCCTGCCACGGGCAGGGACACCTCCCACTGTCCCAGGGAGCTCCGAGCCCTGTCCAGCCTGGCCTGGGACACTTCCAGGGGCAGCCCCAGTGTCTCTGGGATGTAGGTCTGTACATGTGGATGACCATGGCACATCAGGAAGAGAGCTGAAAGCAGGGAATTCACTTGCTCTTTAAATGCAGACGACGTTATTGAGCCCCAAGTGAGTAAAAATGACTAAAAGCAGGAGAAGAGAGGCATTCAAACAGAAAGGGATCTCTGCATTTGGAGTGCTTTGATATGGTGATAAAAGGGGATTTGATTGCGGCTCTCCCAGCGGTATCCGCCACCAACACGGAAAGCTCGGGGCCCCGGAGCCTTTGGAGCTGCTCCTGGCACACTGGGAACGTGTGGGCTCAGCCCAGGGAGAGGCTGGGCCTTTGTGTTTATCCAGGACATTGATGAGGATGTTGGGAGGTAAATTTGCCATCCCACAGAGCCGCTCCGGGAGGATTCCACGCGGCTTTCCGATGGAATCGGGGCTGAGGGAGGGCTCTGGGAAGGTTCATCCCTGATACATTCAGGATTTGATGTGCTGGATATCAGACACCCTGGTCCCATATCCAGACCCTGCCTGGGAATCATTGCGTATTTTTTAGGAATTTTTCTATGGTTATCACTGTGATTATTATGATTCCTTTTAGGGGGATGAGGCCCTGGTTGCCCAGAGAAGCTGTGGCTGCCCGTGGATCCCTGGAAGTGTCCATGGCCAGGCTGGATCTAAAAACACAGAAAAAAAAATCAAAAACCAGTAGAAGCATCAAGAAACAAGAAGGAAAAAAATTCAGCACTGAAGACAAGAAAGCAGAAAAAGCTTCAGGAAAAAGGTTTCCTCTTTCCAGTAACACAAACCCCACATTTATTCCCATTTATTCCCATCAGATATTTACCAGGGGATTTGCTGAAGGATTTATTGAAGGCTTTAGTATTTATTGATCCTCCTGAATTGTGGTTCTGGAGACTCTTCTCCTCCTCACAAGGTCCTGCAGAGCTCTGGGGAGGACCCCAAAACCAGAGCCACAGCAAAGTCCCCCTCACTTAGCCACAAGTTTGTGTTGGGAAACCACAGCAAAGCCAGACCCACACAGAGCTGGATCTAAAAATACAGAGAAAAGTCAAAAACCAGTAGAAGCATCAGGAAACAAGAAGGAAAAAAGTCAGCACTGAAGACAAGAAAGCAGAAAAAGCTTCAGGAAAAAGGTTTCCTCTTTCCAGTAATACAAACCCCATATTTATTCCCATTGCTGTGTAAATAATACAGATCTTTACCAGGTGATTTATTGAAGGATCTGTCTCCCAGCAAATAAAGGAGCTGCAATGAGGAGCTTTGATTGCTTGGGGTTGCAATAAATGCAACGCTGCCAGCAAACGTCTCAGTGAGCTGCTTAAATTCCTCATAACCTGAACCATATCCCATAATTTATATAGTACATATTGGTACAGCGTGTTACAGCAGAGTTTATCATAATTTATTAGGGGAGAAAAAGCTATCTCCATTAATAATTGATTCCTGATAAATAATGGATTAAGAAATGCTCCTTTGATTTAAAGCCCGTGCTGGTGATGTATGCTAAACTCTGGTGCTGTTTGATGGCAATAAATCCAGGGAAATCTTGGACATTTGCATCCAGGTTTGCCCATTTCTGCTGTGGGACAGAGGAGGGCAGCTGGGAACCTTGTAGGAAAGAGGATTTTTGTGGAATTGCCACGGGAAATGTGGGTTATGAGGCAGAAAACTGCAAAGAAAAAGAGAAGATGTGTTTTGATACAGGTTGGCTTTGGTGATAGGGCAAGGGGGAATGGGAGAGGAGGGGAGGTTTAGGGGGGATATTGGGGTGGAATTCCTGCTGGGAGGGTGGGGAGAGGCTGGGCTGGAATTCCCAGAGCAGCTGGGGCTGCCCCTGGATCCCTGGAGTGTCTGAGGCCAGGCTGGGACACCCTGGGACAGTGGGAGGTGTCCTTGCCATGGCAGGGCTGGGACAGATGGGATTTAAGGTCCCTTCCAACCCAAACCCTTTTGGGATTGTGTGATCCCACAGCAGGAAAGGTTCACTGGATCAGCTCCTCACAAACTGCCCTCTCTGTTTACACACATAAAAGGGTTTTTCACACCTGGGTCTCAAGCACCTGCTGCTTTTCCCTTTCACTCTCACACTCATCCTGCATCTTTATGATTGAGATAAAGCAGAAATGCAGGAGAAAATGTGAGGAAGTGCATTCCACAGGAAGCAGTTTTCTGATGAAAACTGATGCTCTAAACATCCAGGGAGATCTCGGGGTTTGTCAGGAAATCCTGACAGAAATTTGTCAGCAGGGATCAGGACTCAGCTCTGGCCTGGTGTTCCTGAAGCCCCTTTTCCTTCATTAATTTATTAAAGCAATAATCCCCGTTAGTCCTGAGGGCACAGGCTGTGCACGAGCTGCAAGAGCAGCTGGAGGAGTTTCATTCCTTCCAGCTGCTGGGATGGGGACAGGCAGGACACGGCGTGGGAGCCCAAACCTCCACCTGCTGCTCTCACACCCCCTCCCAGGCAGGAATTCCACCCCAATATCCCCCCTAAACCTCCTCTCCTTTCCCATTCCCCCTTGCCCTACACCAAAACCAACCTGTATCAAAACACATCTTCCCCTTTTCTTTGCAGTTTTCCACCTCATAACCCACATTTCCCGTGGCAATTCCACAAAAATCCTCTTTCCCACGAGGTTCCCAGCTGCCCTCCTCTGTCCCACAGCAGAAATGGGCAAATCTCCAAGATTTCCCTGGATTTATTGCCACGAAGTTTGGGATTGCAGCACATTTTGGGGACTGGGAGTATGGAAAGAGCAAAGCCTGCAGGTCATGGTCCACAGGCATCAAGACAAAACTACATCACGAGGCAGGGCTGGGTTGTTATTCATTAATAATATTAATAATAAAAGGGGTTTTTTTGTGGCTGACCTCTCTTCTGTGCCACAGAATGACAAAAACTTGGGTGTTGAAAGGGAGCAGAAATCTCTTTGCTGGTTTTCCCTCATTTTGCCCAAATCCTGGTTGGGATTTAATCCATCCCTGCTGCTGGCTGCGATGCATTAGCCTAAGAAAACTGAATTTTTATGAGACATCACGTTGGCCCAGTGTTTGTAAGAGCTTGTCAGTACCTAAAACTGTGTTTTTAAACCATTTGACTAAGCCCCCTTCTCTCCCAGCCTTCAGTCTCCTGTGGTATTATAATCTGAGTTTCCTTCCCTGTCTCCCAGGGCTGACAAGACTTTAATTTCTAATTTAAAAACTGAGATAACATTTATTCTTGGAAAGGAGGCTTGGCTGTAAGTTTGCTTTGTGCAAAACGAGAAAGGAAAAGGGGTGAAAATGACTGTTTTCATTCCTGAGACATTTTCCTATAAAACATGGGAACATTTCCTCCTACATGGGCTCAGCTGACGGGTGAATTCATCAGCTCTGCACTTCCAGAACTTGCAAATCATGGAATTCCAGCCTGGTTTGGGTTGGAAGGGACAATAAAATCCATTTAATTCTACCTCCTGCCATGGCCAGGGACATTTCCACTGTCCCAGGCTGCTCCAAGCTGGCCTTAGGCACTTCCACAGCCACAGCTTCTCTGGGAATTCCAGCCCAGCCAGGAATTCCCAATTCCCAACATCCCATCTATCCCTGCCCTCTGGCAGTGGGAGCCATTCCCTGTGTCCTGTCACTCCAGGCCTTGTCAAAAATCCCTCTCCAGCTCTCCTGGAGCCCTGTTAGGTGCAGCACAGGGATGATTTTCATTTAACTCCCATTTCCTTTATTAATTTATAATGGGTAATTTGGGATGCACAAGCACTTACTGTCAAAACCCAGCACCAGACACTTCCCTGGCAGGCACAAAATCCCAGCTCCTGGGATAATTAAGGCAGAGGGAGCGTTTATCAAGCTCTCACTAAATTTACAGCCCCTCCCTGAGGTCTCTCCTCCTGCCTGGTTCAATCCTTTGGATCTTGAAGGGATTCCCTGGGCCAGAATTTCCTGGGGATGGACGCTGTGGCTGAGGGGACAGGGAGGACAGGGCCATCCCAAGTGCCAGTTCTTGGCTTCTTTTTTCNCACACTTCTATCCAAACTCCACACCCACAATCCCAGTTCTCTCATTCCATTCTGGAAGCTTCTCCACAGCCCTGGGACAATGCAGTGTTCTCCTGGGGGTCGGTGCCTGGCAGCACAGAAAGTCTGGAATTCTCACAGCCAGGGTTCCAACACCCAGCCTGGGATTTCTGCAGAAATTCCCGACTTGCTCCTTGGAAAGCTCAGGGAAAGTTCCCTCCCTCGCTCCCGTGCTCTCCACAGTGCTCAGAATCCCGAAATTCCAGAGCTGGCAATTCCAAACCACAGTCAGCTCCGCCTGAGCTCTTCCCGAGGATCTGAAGAGCCCCGAGAAGCAAAGAGGGGAAATGTGACCGCAAACCCAGGGCTCGGAGCGGCATTGCCGCTGGAAATCGGCTCCTGGGGGCGGCGGGCTGGGAGCATCCCCGGGGACAGCCGGGGCTGTTTGTTCCTGGAATGTTCCTGCTGTTGATTTAATGGCAACAAGAGTCCGTTCATTATCTGTGCCTTTGTTTTGTCTCTCTAATGGCCGGGGCTGTTGTGACCGTGCACTTTAATGGCTTTCACATGCCAAAGGTCTCATTTGAAGCCCGGACCACCGGCAGAAAACAAACTTGTTGCTGCTTTGAGGTCGCAAAAAGCAAAGAAAATGATGGTTTTACCCAGCCCAAGCCCCCAGAGTATTTTTGTGAGTTGGTTTTATATCAAAAGAGCGTTTTCCTGATGTAATTAGGAGAACTGATCTCGTCCCCGCACAGGTACCTCTATAAATAATTAGATGTATAATATTTCCACAGCTGTGCTCTGCCAGATGGTTCTGCTTTTTTTTTTTTTTTTTTTTTTAAGAGCTTAAAGCAACTTCCTTCCTTTGCAGCAGGAAAAGCCAATTCTGTCAAGTCCTATAAACTCATTCTTTGAGGAGCAGACAGGTCCTGGAGACCTGGCTTTGAACCTGGAGGAGAAGAAACATCCCAGGGATGGAGCAGCCATGGGCTGAGCCCCCAGAGGGGTGGGGGGTGTGTGGGAAGTCCCTGTCACATCCAGATGTTTGCAGGTGATGGTCACTGCAGGGAGCAGAGCCACCCTGCACATCAGGACCTGCCTCATAAACACAGAGTTATCAGTTGGGCAATGGAGCTGGGGAAGGGGCTGCAGGATTCCTGAGGGAGGTGGGGAAGGGCTCAGCCTGGAGAAAAGGAGGCTCAGGGGGCCCTCCTGGCTCTGCACAACTCCTGACAGGAGGGGACAGCTGGGAGGGGTTGGTTTCTTCCTTTCTTCTTCATGGAATTCCTGTTTCACAGGATCCCAGACTGGTTTGGGTTGGAAGGGAATTTAAAGCTCATCCAGTGCCACCCCTGCCATGGCAGGGACACCTCCCACTGTCCAGGGACACCTCCCACTGTCCCAGGCTCCTCCAAGCTCCAAAGTTCAGCCTGGCCTTGGGCACTGCCAGGGATCCAGGGGCAGCCCCAGCTGCTCTGGGCACCCTGTGCCAGGGCCTCCTCACCCTCCCAGGGAAGATATTTCTTCTCAAAACACAATCAAAATCTCCTGTCTTGCAGTTCAAAACCATCCCCCTGTCCTGTCACTGCCTGAGTAAAAAATCCTTCTCCAGCTCCTCCTGCTGCAAAAGCCTGGCAGGAAAATGTCAGGGTTTAATGGGAGTTACCTCTGCCATGGACAGGGATGTGTGGGCAGAGCAGAAGTGCAGATTTACAGAATCACGGAATTAAAGAATCAAGAATCACAGAACTACAGAATTACAGAATCACAGAATTAGAGAATTACAGAATCACAGAATCCCAGAATTAGAGAATTACAGAATCAGAGTTATAGAATTACAGAATGACAGAATTAGAGAATTACAGAATCATAGAGTCACAGAATTAAAGAATCACAGAATGACAGAATCATAGAATCACAGAACTACAGAACTAATCACAGAGTTACAGAATCACAGAATTACAGAACTACAGAACTGCAGAATTACAGAATCACAGAGTTACAGAATCAAAGCATCACAGAATCACAGAACTGCTGTCACTTGGCTTTTCCATGCCCAGCTCTGCAATAACTCTGAGCTCCCCAGCACAAGCTCCCTCTCCACACCTTTGAGTGCTCCTCGTCCTGTGTTCCATCCCTGGAGCTTTGTGGCAGGCTGGATTTTCCACGCCATTCCTCCCTCCCGTGCCTGGGAGTGCCTGATCCAGGCAGAGGTGACAGGAGGGTGACAGAGCAGGTGAGGGGGAGCTCAGGGCGGGGCAGGTCTTTGCTGGGTGCTGGAACTGCCGGCGCTTTCCCGGCAGGATTTCACATCCGTGTTTGTTCCTCCTGCTGCTGGAGCTTCCACACCCCCAGGAGATGCTGTGGGGACTCCTCTGTGAGGGCTGGGCACCCTTGGCTGCTGGGGTTGTTGTCTCAGCCTCCAAAAGGGTGCACGGCAGGTCCAGTGTTGTGATGTCAGATCCTGCTCTTAGGGAAAAACCTTCATCCAGCAGGGGAATCAGGAAAAGACCCAGCACCTTCCTTGGTTTGTTCTGTTTTAGCTGTAAATCCATGTTTCAGCCTTGGCTGTGATGGGAAGTGCTGATTCTTTACTTCTTTTTTCTGCCAAGGTCAGGATTGAATGTGTGAGAGGGTATTTCTTGTTGGGACTCAGATGTTTGTTAGTTCTTATCCATGTCACATCTCACAAACCCTGAGTTGTGCAGCACTTCAACACACTAAAAATGGAGCCCTGTNGGAAGAACCATCCAACTTGGGATGGATTTCTCCATTTTTCCTCATTGGTCACTTTCCAGGTCCTGCCTGCTTTAATCACCCCCACTCCACATTTGGGGGCACTGCAAAGCAAACCAAAACCCTTGCCCCATTTTCCCTCTCCCTCCCTGAAGCCAGCTGCCAGTTCAGCCAGCAGAAGGCATTTGGAGAAGGGATCCAGGGCAGGGCAGGGCTGTGCAGCTGCCTGGCTGCATCCCCACCTTCCCAATTCCCAGGCTGTGCCCAGTGACCCACACTGTGCTGTTTTCCATCACCTGGGCTGGGAAGTGACAACAGCCCTTGGTTTTTAAGGCATCCCTTTTTCCCCCATCCAATCATTCCCACCCCTGCCTCATAATGAGGTGTAATCCCTGGATAACTGATTTCCCACTGCTGTCACATGCAGCTGCAGGCCCAGGTGCCTTCAGAGAGGAGGTTTTGGTTTGCTTTGGTGCTATTCAGCATCGAGGGGCTCTTTCCTGAGTTCGTGGAGCATTTACCAGGGATAAGATGAGGGGAAATGGCCACCAGAGGAGGTTCAGATTGGATATTAAGGAAAATTTCTTCCCTGAAAGAGTGATTAAACATCAGACCAGGCTGCCCAGGGCAGTGGTGGAGTCAGCACCCCTGGGAAGTGTTAAAAAACAAGATGTGGCACTTGGGGATGTGGTTTAGTGGGCGAAAGTTGGACTTGATGGTCTTGGAGGTCTTTTCCAACTTTGATGATTCCATGATTTCCCCTGAGTTCCAGCCTCGATTTGTCCTTCAGCCCACACTGAAGATGCCCGGAGGGGGAAGGAGCTGAGGTCTCTGTTTTGTAGCTGAGGAAAGGAGTTGGTGCCTGCTGATGTGGCCGTGTTGTTTTGGGGTCAGCACATGGGAACCTTTATCTGCTGCCCCCAGCCCCACCCCACTGATAGCACAAACTGCCATGCGTAGATGTGGGATAAATAATTTGGTTTTTGCTGTTAGAACCTCCCAAGCTGCACCTTTGGAAGCCTTTTTGTGGTTGCACAAGGACAGCGTGGAAAAATACAAAAAATAATAATTTAAAAATAAACCCTGACACTTTATCTCTCTTTTATCCTCAGTTGTTCACATATATCCCCCTTGCTCTGCACCAAATTTGTGCTGGGGAAACAATGACAATCTGTAGCAGAGGATAAATTTTAGATATGTGAGATCTCTTCCAGGACCCTGAGCATTTAGGCTGCAAGGGTTTTGAAGGGAACCCCAAAAATTCCTGCAGAGGGTGCTGGGCACCCACCCAGAGCTCTGCCCTGCCAGTAGCCACCAGCACTGCAGGTTTTCCCTGCTCCGGACCTGCAGGAATCCAGGATTCAGGATGTTTAATCCTTGCAGGCAATTTTGGCAGAGAAATCCCTGTGCCATGGGTGGCACAGGTGCCCCAGCCATGAGAACTTGGGGACCTGGCTTAGAAGTGGAGCTGGCAGAGTTGAGTTTATCGTCACTCGATGATCCCACAGGGATTTTCCAACCTTTAGGATTAAAATTTTCACAGCTCTACTCATTAATTTGCTTTTTTTAACGCTTCAGATGCTGTTTGAGGTGTTCAGTGAGGCCAAAGCCACTGGATTTTATGGTGGCCTGGCATTCCCAGGGCTGCAGTCATTCCTGGAAGCTCGGGGAGGGGAATTTTCTGCACCTTCCAGCCCCACTGACCAGCACTCCAGCCTGAGGATGCTCCTGGGCCTTCCCACCATCCTGGTGTGGCAGCGGGCTGCAGTGAGAGCAGGCAGGCTGGAAATGATCTCTTTGTCATTCCTGGGAATTCAGAGGTCAGCGAGGGAAGGGCTGGAGCTGCTTCCAGGCAGTGGCTCCACATCCTCTCCCTCATTAGATTCTCTGCTCGGATCGTTAGGCAGGAGGGGCGGAAAGGGCAAAGCCGGGCTCAGCTGGAGCGCTGCTGATGACAGACTCAGCTTTGGGGACAGACGTGGCTTGGGGGACAAATCCCGCTTTAATGTCACCTGGGCCATGCTGGCTGCTGCCCCAAGACATGCCCAGCACCCAGCAGGGCACCAGATTTCATCCAGGGAAAACCAGGGACACCAGGAACGCCGGCTCTGGACACGTGACGAGATTTCTCGCTTTAATTACCAGCAATAAACAATCCCGTGGATTATTTCATTATTACCACCCCTGCTCGAGCCTCCTGCGAATCATGGGAGCGGGCTGTGGAGAAATCAGAGCTGGGCACTGCTGGGGCCCCGTGAAATGAATCCCAAATCCTGACATTTGTTTTGACACATCATCTCCTCGTGCGCCGCAGCCGCGGGTTTCGCTCTCCGCGCCGCACCTGGGGCTGGGGGGCTGAGGTCAGCACGCAAAAATGTGAACTGCCTGTTTGCAAATTAATAGCACATGGCCTCAATCCCTGGGCTCTTGGGCCTGAGTTCAAAAAAATAGAGATATAAAACTTGGGTGATTTACTGGAGCTTTCCTGGACTGGAATGATTAATGGGCTGATTTACTGGTCCCATTTTTTTTTTTAATGCTGAAGCCAATATATAAAAATTAAAGGCAGTGTAGAGGAAATGGTGGTCACAAATGCCTTTCTCGTGTTGCTAAGGAGAGGAAAATGATCTTGTGACAGATAGATTTTTAAATATTAATTTTCTGATTTGTTTCTGCAGAAGGGAGAGCGGTGTCTGACGTGGACACGCTCGGCGTTAAATGTTTGAGGGATGCGATTCCTCGATGTGAGCCAGTCAGCTCGAGTTAAAATTCCCTCTCTAACCAGCCAGAAACGGTTCCAGGCCACGATGGAAAAACATCACCCAGCCCAGAGTGGAGTGACAGCAGCTGGCACAGTGTCTATGAGCAGAAAGTCATCCCGGGGGTTCCGTGAGGATGGAGGATGGAGGATGGAGGATGCAGGGCACAAGATTTGCCTTTGGGGTGTTTATTCAGGTGGCAAAGAGCAGAAACATTCCAGCACAGGAATGTTGGGCCTTGCAGGCATCCTGAGGGCATCCTGAGGGGAGTTGGTGACTGCTTGGTGGTGCCAGCCCTGCCCTGCTCCCGGTGTGACGCCCCTGTCACAAGAGGTCATTGCACCCTCTGTGCATCACCAGCTTCTCCTCTGGAGCTCCCAAACCTTTCCATCTCCATTCACCATCAGGATAAGATCTCATGGTATTTGTTTTCCAACTAATCCCAGTGAGGAGTTCTTCTCCTGGCAGCAATTCCTTGGCAGCAGCTCGCTGTATTCCTTGCTGTCGAGGTTGGAAAACCCTCCCGGACCATCCAACCATTCCCCAGCACTGCCAATCCCATCTCTAATCATGTCCCCAAGTGCACATCCACATGGCTTTTAAATCCCTCCAGGAATGGGGACTTCAACACTGTGCCAGCCTGGACAACCTCCCCTTGGAGAAATTTTCCCTCTATCCAATCTCAACCTCCTTCTCTTTGGTCAGGACAGGACATGGAGCATGGGAAGCAACAGCTGGATCTGCCCCTTAGGGCTTGGCTGGGCTGGTCCCACCTTCAGAGCAGGGACATTCCTGTCACATTTAATGGATGTATTGCAATAGGCAGGATAGTAAGATAATAACAAATAATAAATGCTTACGCAGCCAGGATCAGCTTCTCCTGAACTTCGGTTCAGGTTCTCCTTAAATCAGCAGAAAAACCCACACTGATTTCCCAGGCAAAGGGGAGAACCCCCAAGTTACTAAAAATGAGTTTAGGTGAGTGAGGGGGTTTTGTCTTTCCTTTTTTGCCATGTTGGTGGCTGATCCTGGCAGGGATTTCTCCATTTGAAACGCAGGGAAGAGTTAATTTTCTCAGTTTGGAACATCTATCTGTCATGTGTGGCTGCTCTGTAATTATGACTTTTTCTGCTTCTTAGAAAAAGGTTATTACAAGAGCCTTTTAATCTAAAAGGCCAATTATATTAAAACAGTGGCTTCCATACTTAGATCCCCCTTTACACACACGCTATTGTGTTTGGGATAAATTTAGCAAATTATAGGGAAGCTTCGCTTAGTGGGAGCTTCAAAATACGATCCCTGCTTGCTTCAGTGTGAGGAGCCCTGAGAAAATCAGCTCTGTTATTTATTGAGTGCAGCCAGGAGCCCAGGCCACGCTCAGATTTAGGGATCTCATCCAGGACTAGGGGCTCAGGATGTCTCTTTTGTGTGTTGGAGAGGCTGCTGGCTCCGGGTTTGGGAGATGCTGGGAAGCAGGAGAAGTGGAATTTGTGGCAGATGGGTTCAGGCGAGGTCTGCGAGCCGCAGGGAAAGCACCCAAAATGTTCATCCATGCTCTGCCTCCTGCGGATCTTCTCAGCCAGGCGTGAAACCCACAGCAATTCCTAGCCTTGCAACTGCTCCCTGCTGAAATCCCACCCAGCAGGAGCATGTGGAAAACTTCCCGATGTTTTAAATCCCGTTTGCACTGTCCGCAGGGGGAAAGGCTCCCTTCCCAACAAAATAATGGTGTTTTCTCTGGGCTCGGATCTTCTGGGAGGGATAATTGGCTTGAAGGGCAGGCAGTGAAAAGGGGAAGTTCCAGAGCATCTCCTGGATGGTGGGAATCGGTTCCAAGCACAGCTCCTTGGGAAGTGGCTGGTGCAGGCACCATTCCTGGGGTACCACAGAGAGGGAATGGGAATTTTACAGGAAATTTAGAACATCCTCCTGTGCTCCTGTGAGCTCTATCAGTTTCTAATGACAGTTTCTCAAACTGTGATTTGATAGAATCCCAGAATCTCAGACTGGTTTGGGTGGGAAGAGACCTTGATTATCCCATTCCATGGGCAAGGACACCTTCCACTATCCCAGGCTGCTCCAAGCCTCATCCAGCCTGGCCTTGGGCACTGCCAGGGATCCAGGGGCAGCCACAGCTGCTCTGGGCCACAACTTGAGTCTGTTTTGTCCCTTTTACCTGAGAGTCCAACCCCTGCCTGGCTCCAGCCAGGGACCTGGAGCAGGGTCCAGGTTATCCCACAGGAATCTATCACCCTGCTTCCCTCAGGAATCATCTGGACCATGCCAGATTCTCTGGGGACACAGAGAACTGAAGCCCTTTGGTTGTCTGGGAAGCTTTAGGTGATCACACAGCAAAGCTCAGGCTGCTTTATTAACACTGTGTTCATTATTATTGTCAGAAAGGAAATTGCAACATGTGAATTCAAAGGCTTGGGGTGAGCTGACAGATGATTTTAATTTAGAATCACAGCTTCAGAGTCTGGAGCCCCTGAATTTCCTCCCTGTGCCTTTACCAAGTCGCTGATGCTGGGTAAAAGGTTCACTGCCTACATCTTTTAGTTATGCATTTATTTAATCTCGCCCCAGCCAGGGAGGTGTTTTAGGATTAAAATATTCCTTATCCTCCAAAGTTGTGATAAATATTGATGCAGCATTTCAAACAGGCCGTGCTGTGCTCAGGCAGGTCCGGGTGAGGACTGGAAGGCAGCCAGGAGTGTCTTGGAACACTTCAATACAAAGCAGCTCCAGAGGGTGAAGGTGAATGGTGAGCACAGGCTGAGTATCCAGTGAGTATCCAGTGAGCATTCCCAGCAGGCAGGAAAGGCTCCATGCAAATTCTTTCTGACTTTACAGCAGTCCTATGAATTGGTTTGACAAGATCAAATGGAAATATTGAAAATGGGAGATACCATAATCTCAGTAGCAAGCCCATGGCTTTTGTTTCTCATAAATGGACAAGCTCCTTTAAGCCTGGTAATTAATCTGATGGATCTTTTCAATTTGATCATCCCCTTCTGTGGCATTATTCTTTAATCTGCACGGCTCCAGCTTTCATCAAAAAACAAACCCGGTGACAATGAGGTGAAACTGCTCAAAATGCAGCCCCCACTGTCTGCTGCTCGGGCAGGTCCCTGGAATTGCTTTTCCATGGAAAGCAGCGTCCCTGGGGATGTCAGAGCTCCTGGAGGCCTTAATCAGGGGCTTTACAACTTCCTACAAATCTTGTGTCAGGAGAGAATGACTTGGTGATGGTCAGGATTTTTGGGAAGTGTCTGTTTTTCTTGCAGCTCTTGCTGCTAAATGAAATTATGGCCTCGGGAACAGAGGGGGTGACACATTTACTGCTTTCTAGAAAGGACATTTGTGGCCCAGAGAAGCTGTGGTTGCCCCATCCCTGGGAATTTTGGGGCTCGGAGCAACCTGGGATAGTGAAAGGGGTCCCTGCCCGTGGCAGGGAGTAGAACAAGATGGGGTTTAAGGTCCCTTCCATCCCAAACCATTCTGGGATTCCAGAATTCCAGACAGGCATTCAAGCTGGAAACACTGGAGCTGAAATTCAGGGCTCCCCATTCCAGGCTGGAGGTGATGCCACGAGAATTTACAGGCAACCATCAAAGCAGAAGAGGAAAGACAGAAATCCATGCTTTGAAATTGCTTGCAGGGCAGGATTTATTGGCATTTTTTATGAGGGAAGCTGTAAAGTTTTTAAGAAGCAGTGGTTCAGTTATTCATGGAGCCTTTCATGGTCGAAAATGGGGTTTGTGCTTCTTGCTCTCATCAGTCGGGCTCAGGTGATGAATTCTGTCACTCCTGCTCTCCTTTCTGGGATGAATTCTGTCATTCCTGCTCCTCTTTTTGGGATGGCAGTGGTGATACAGGGAGGCTGTCCTCAAATGTCCTGACAGTGGTGGCAGTCACTGAGGCCACCTAGGGCTGTCCCCAAATGTCCTGACAGTGGTGGCAGTCACTGAGGCCACCTAGGGCTGTCCCCAAATGTCCTGACAGTGGTGGCAGTCACTGAGGCCACCTAGGGCTGTCCCCAAATGTCCTGACAATGCTGACAGTCACTGAGGCCACCTGGGACTGTCCCTGCAAGCTGCACCAGGAGCTGATTAAAGCAAATTAAGCTCCTGCATAAATTAAATTAAGGCCACCTTAATTCTGAAAAAGGCTGTCTACACCGGGCTTTAATGAAGTTTAACCAATCCACTTCAGGAATTAACTCAGGTGAAGTTCTCTGAGTGTCCCCAGGTGCCAGGCTGGCAGCGAGGAAGGACAAGGACATTCCATAATGGGCTCAGTGAAGGTGAGAGGCCTTGGTGCTGGAGGTGAAGACAGGGCTGCCTGCAGGCCTCAGAAAAGCCAAAACCCCCTCAGAACAGAATGGCAGCTTTCCCTGGTAATTCTTCTCGCTGACCAGCTGCATTGGTAGAGGAAAAAGAGCAAAATTTTCCTCAGACCAAGTCCCTGTGTCACCACGGGTGTGACAGCCGCGCCGGGGCTGGCCCCGCGCTGTGAGGCCGAGCGCACCTTCCTTCTCCTTTTTGCTTTTTGCTTTTTCCCTTCTTTATCTTCCCCCCGCCCCCAAATGGCAGACAGGAAATGTCTTGATGTAATATTTAACACGGGGGCCTGGGGGACTCGGCATGATTGAAGACAGGATCTCCATTTTGACAGCTTAATGCATTTTACATGACGAGGCCGCCGCATCCTCCGATCGCTGCCGAGCCAGCCCGGGCTGCGTCTCCTTCCCCGAGTCCTTGCTTGACACCCAAACCTCGTCCCTTTGCCCTCCTGACCCTTTTCCTTTATGAGCTCCTGCTTGCCTCAGATCTCCGGGGGTTTCACTGGGTGTAATCTGGTGATAAGGAGGAGCAGCGCCCAAGCAAAGCCAGGTTTCTCTGATAATTCCCTGTGTGACATCTGGTTGTGGGATTATTGGGGAAAAAAGCCTTGGGATGGGGTGGATTTACCTTATCCATCTCTGATACAGGCAGTGAGGCATCGACTGGGGGTGGGTTTGGGCTTCTGGTCAGATTCTTTTCAGATAATAATGCTAATTATTGGAAGTTCTCTCACTAAGAGAAATTAGGGGCTGCAAAGACTGCAGTACTTGCAAAGCATTTGCTCAATAGTTAGAGAAGAGAAGAAAATAATTAAATCTCTAGGTGTATAATGAGAATTTAATGAATTTAGGCTAATTTGGCTCATTATCAGTGTCTGCTGGGTGTACACACTACACACCTCCATGGCCTTACCTATATGTGTGGTCTCAGCCTTTGTGTAAGGGCTGCTCACTCTCTGTGTGACAAAACAAGCCCCAAAAAACCCAAATTCAGCTTATAGCAAAATCCTTGAATTATGTTTTAAGCCACCTTTAGCCTAAATCATAATCTGAGCCATTTAAACCTGTCTGTTTGCCTACTGCAGGAATATTTTGGTGTAGGAAGTGGTGGTCAGGGTGGGAGAACTGCCAAAAATCGCTGGTTTGTCATGTTTTGTTTTGTTTTTTTCTTGCATGAAGACAACCTGGATTGGGGATTTTGGAGCTGCTGGAGGCAGAAAAGCCACACACATCTGGCTGCCTGTGATGTGCCTGCAATCAATACTCTGTGAGCAGGATCTGAGCCCCCCAGCCCTGTCCCCTGCACAAAGGCACCAGTGATAAGCAGCTGCTGCTGCAGAAGGACCCAGAGCGGGAAAAAAATGTCCCCGCGATCCTCGATGAATAAATCCAATATATTCCATATAAATCTCTTGTTATATCCTGTTTTATTGAACCAACTGGAATGTTTCTCCTCTGGAGAGACTGTGGAAAGCTTTATTTATTAGCCCTGCAACACGAGAGCCTCCCCGTGCCTTTGTCTGCTTTATCTTGCTTGTCACCACACGGCTCCGGGCCCCGGGCCGTGATTTTGGGGCCTTCATCATTCAGGAATAAAACCTTTGTTCCTGAAAAACAGGAGGCACCAGCTGTGCTGGGGTTTGCCTGGGAAGGGGGTGTCTTTAGGTGATTGATGGGTGATGCTGGCAGCAAGGGGACCACAGTGTTACCTGCGAGGTGAGCAGGTGGAGGGGTTGTATCCAAAATCAGCATCCATCACCTGGAGCTTGGCAGGGAGAGCTCATCACCACTGCTGTGTCTCTGTGCTCACAAATCCTCAAATCTCCCAGGGAATCCTGGCCTGTTTGGCCACTGGAAGGGTGGTCAGGCTGGGGAATCACCATCCCTGGGAATGTACAGTAAATGTGTGGGTGTAGCACCCGGGGACACGGAGGTGACCTTGGAATGGTTGGACTCGATGGCTTTTCCAGTCTTAGTGATTCCAGGATTCCCTCAGGAGCAGCTCAGCATCCAGGGAATGGAGATCTCGTCTCCTCCTGGATGTCCAAAGTGAGTTTTTCCTGCACAACCTCCAAAGGGAGGGACCTGGGAACAGAAATCCTCTGCCTCTTGACAAGGTGAATCTTCCCTGGAAGATTTGGGAGTCCAAAATTATCCAATAATCATCCCTCTGCCAGACAGACCCAGCTTCCCAGAGGATCTTCCCCTCCGGCTCTGGCTGCCATCACCTCGGGCACACAGGAGGGGACTGGTTTCAGTTAAACCCTCCAGCACCTCCAACCTTGGAGTTGGGAAAGAATTCAAATCTTGGATTTCCCAGGGAAATGGGAAAAAGACACCCCCCCAAATCCAGGTTCTCCCACCCATCTGCTGCCCCAAACCTTGCCGGAGTTCCACAAGACCTTGGCAGGGAGCACTGGGGATGCTGTGGGTGTCAGCATTCCCATCCCAGAGTGGCTTTTATCTCCCTCAGCTGCTCGTCCTTCAGGAGGCACAGCAAGGAATGTCAAGGACTGGGAAACACAGAGCTGCCTCTGGCTGTGCTGCTGAACATGATGAACACAGCAAAACCAGCCCTGGCAGTGAAAAGCTTTCACCTGATTTTGCAAAGGTGAAAAGCCCTGGTGTAATAAGGCAAAATAATGAGGCAAAAATTAATATTAAAGCCCTTAATAAGGCAAAAAATAACATTACAGTGCTCTGGTTTTTAAACATTTTTCCAGGAATCCGTGCTGGATGTTGTTCTGAGAGCACAGCTTGGGAATATGACTGGAGATAGACACTTGCTCCACATTTATATTAAGTTCCCAGCAAACTGGGGGAGTATCAGCCTGTCTGACCCAATATTATGTTGATTCCCAAGTAATTACATTTGTTATTTGCAGGATCTGTAGTAAATCGAGTTGTGGCAGTTATGGGGATGCTTCACAGAAGCAATTTCAGAGATCATTAAATAAATCTTCCATTGGTTCCACATCCCATTAACCCCTCCAGCACCTCCAGACACACGGCATCCCTTCAGCAAAGAGCAATTGGATGGGATTAGATGCCAAAGGCAATCCAGTGGAGATAAATTCCAGAAATTCATGCAATTACTGCTGGCAGAGCTCTGCTGGTCACTGCAAAGACACCAGGATTAAAAAGTTTAGGCCAGGCTCAAACTCTGGGCAATCTCATGCTGCTGTGGGGTGAACTCTGCAAGGATGAGGAGCCTGGGGAGGTTTTTCCCTCATGTCCCATCCCAGGATTCACCTCCCTGCCTCAAAGGCAGCAGCAGGTTGGAATTGGAAATGTAGAGAATTTTTAGAACTTTGGGTCTGCAAGTTAAAGCTTAGAATTAAATATAATATTTGATTTGAGACTTAAAATCTGAGAAATCCTAGAAATGGCTTCTAAATTTAAGTGCTACAAGTAAGAATGTAGATTTATAATTTAAAGTAGAGACATGTTAAGTTAAATAAAAGAAAGTTTAGAGGTTTAGAGTTTAAGATATAAAAAAATAAAAGCAGTTACAGAAGGGAACAAAAAAATTTAAATACTATTTAAAGTAAGTATTGTAATATTATTTGAAGTGTTACAAGTTTGTGTGTTATAACAAAATGAGCTAAAAATATAATATATAATAATTTATATAAATATATATAAAATTTAA
>VWZV01011264.1:0-25573 GCA_013397155.1 Irena cyanogastra
GTGTATGGACAGTGTTGAATTGTAAAATATTCTCTTATGATCTTTCTTATCAAAGCAAATGGGCTTTAGAGTTCACAACAATAAGATAAAATGACAAGAAATGCTGTCTTAGGGTGATATGTTAACTTAGGGTTATGTGTTAACTCAGTGCCCTTAATGAAAATAGTAATAACAGGCATTAAAAGTAAATGTCTTTGACCAAGGAATAAGAAAACAGGATTATAGATTTATTCTTTCATAAACAGCACCACTCTGTAGATATTTATGAATTTGTGGCTCACTATACCTTGCATTATGTAGTATAAAAGTACCACACACTCTTCCTCTTTTTCAAGACAAATGAAATTTGATTCTGTTGCGGCTTTAGCTTCTATTTCGCATTAAATGCAGCACTGGGAGACAGAAACAAAGCTTTTAATGGGTAAAACCGAGGGAATCTAGGAGTGTTTTTCAGGTCAGCATCCAGAGAAGTATAGCCACTAAAGTCTGTAATATGATTGTTTATGATGTTAACAGAGTGCTTGTATCTTTAACAGTTCCAAGCATGTATCTAAAGTCATTACATATACTGAAATGAAAGTAATCTAATCTGACATGAAAGATCATAATCATCCTTTGTTTCCACAAGAAAAATATTCTCCTTTTTTGGGGTCTGGTGCAAAACATCACTACTCCTTTATGAAAATCTTTACCATTTCAAGGGAAAAATAGTTTTGATGAGCTCTAAATACTAACCAGTAATGCCACCATTTTACTACAGATTGTGATGTAACCAGTTTACAGAACAAGACCATAAAGGTTTTACAAACTATTGCAGGACTGAGATTGTTTCAGCAGGAAAATCAAATCTATGTGTATTCTAGAGAATATTTTGTCTTTCCTTGAGACAAATCACTGCTTTAAAATGAAAAATTCTTTACCTGAGTAGGATTTATTTTTCCTAGAAAATTTGACCAATAAATGGAAAAATTAACTGTAGCTTATTAATTCAGTGTTGTGTACTTGTGGGGCTTTGAATAAATAAATGCCATCTCCCCCCAACACTGTTATGGGTAGGAAATCGTATCAAATTCTATGTCTTGAAATACAGGATGGACAGGAAGGTTTCTGTAACAAAAAAACAGACAAAAAAAGTAGAAAACCCATATTTTCAGGTGATTCTAGAGAAGACTTTTTGACACTAAGTGGTCTACTTCTCCAACTTCATTGTATTTCTCAAGTGCACCATTTAGAGGAGACCCAAATGTCTGTTATAATATAGGGTCTTTCTTCATGATGGCAGAAAGCATGATCTTTTTTTCCTTAATATTTTTACCATTACTTTGGTTCTCTCTTCAAATTTAGTCCCTCACTGTGGTTTTGTTTCCTTGATAATACTTGTTCTCATAACCAAATACTGAGTTGTCCCTTTGCTTATTTAAAAAGCTGATCCTTTTAAAAAAATTAAGTTGTTGATATTGCAGGTTGCCTTTCTTCACCAAACAAAGGTATCTGATTACAGTAATTTCACTTTTCCCATTACAATAAAAAAGTGTCATTCAGCGGATCCATTGCAGCTTCTTTGGCAGCTATTAAAATCCCTGGTAGTTCTCAATCCATGTCATAACAAGGACTAATTTTTTTTTTATACCTGCCTGAACTTACACCTCCCTAACAGTGATAGACTGGTTAAATATTCAGAATTATTATTTCATCCCATACAATGTACGGCTCAGTTGCATCCATCTAATTTGAAAATGAATCCTTTATCTGAGTCTTGGAATGTATATGTGTCAGCAAGTTTTTTTATTGGTATACTGTGGACATTTATTTGACAGGTTTTAAGACTGTCAGTTTTCTCAAGCTGAGTCTCAAATCATTTCATGAAACTTGTGACTACTACTAGTAGAAGTAAACTTCTTTTAGATCTAGTAAGCAGCTATCTAGTTTAATCTGAAGTCATAAGTCTAAGGTGGCCTTCGAAATTTGAAGTTTCAAAAGGTAGCTTTGATCCTTCTTGTCTTTAGATTTTGCAACACACCGAGAGATATCACCAGTATGTCCACACCAAGAGGAACAATTGAAATGGTTTTGTTTCAGGTTACAATTTCTCTCTCCTTCTGCCTCTCTCTTTCCTTCACAACTTCTGTAATCAATGAAGTCAGTGGAAGTTTCCATTATAAAAACTTAGGCATTTTACTTATTTCTTCCATGCAAAATTTGGGGGTTTTCTCTAATTCTTCTTCATCCTTTAATTGCATAAGTTAGACCAGCTATCAAAATGTAACTCAGCGCCAGCAATATGTTACTAACAAGTGGGTTTATGACATGTGTATCCAATTCTATCAGCCCCTCTATTAAATCTGTGCTGATTCAATGAAGGTCAGATTTAAACACACCTTTTTCTCATAAGAAATGTTTCGTACACAAAGGAAGCCATTTTTTGCAATATTGGATTCAGAAGATAGCATTGTGGAAAACACGAGTGAAGGTGTGTTGACTTACACAGTACAAGCCCAACATGGCAGGATCATGGTAGAAGAAGGAATGCAGGCATTTGTGTTGAGGTCCATTGTCAACTTTCCCTACACTGAAGATTACTCTGACAGCAGCAGTTTAAGTATCTCTTGCAAAAGCTAATGATTAAGTAGTTTCTATGTTGAAGAAGACCCTCTGCAGACTTCAGTGGCTTATCAGAGGCTTCTACTATTAAGTCCAAATCTATCAAAATTGATCTGTACCTGTTGGCATGTGCCCTGATTAGGCTCTAAAAAACATATCAAAATAATGGTAATGCGTGCATGGAATAATGTGGCAATGGCAGTGAAATGAGGAGGAAGATGAGCCTTGGATTACTGCTAGTATACTGAAAATGTAAATTTTGGGTTTTTTCCTAGTGGATCCTTCTTCTATTTTTTTTTCCCCTCTGGTTGCTTTTGTACTATTTTCTACAGTATTTTTTTTTTTGCAATCTGATAATCCTACTTGAAGTTCTTACAGAGTTTAGGATTTTCTGTAGTTGTCCAGATCTAATAAACTTCTTTTTAAGATCATTTTGGCATTGGAATTAGTTTTTAGCCTTGTTCTTTCTCTGAGGTGTTATAGGGTCTCTTGGGAAGGGGAAGATAAAGAGAGAGTGTGTAAAAGAATTTCCAGCCAAACAGTCAGTGTTACAGTCCAAATCTCTTGATAAATTCCCTTTTTTGTCCTCCTTTTTTTTCTTCTACTAACAAACTGAAAATAGTGGCAATTCATCACGCTTAAGAAGAAAAGCAATAATCTGTCCTGTTGTTTTCTGTTTCTCTATCAACTTCTATCAGATCAAGTCTCCTAGGATCCTTCCCACCAAAGAATAAAACAATTTATGCACTCTTCTTCTGTAGAGAAGCTTATTTAAATGAGGCAGCTGAGAATTATGGCTCTGGTGCAATGTGTGCATATGTGCCTAATTTTCTTGTAAACTGAGAAAAACCATTACTTTGGATTTCTTGAAAGATCACATATAGCCCTTTAATGTATCACCAATACACCTAGTAATAACTAGTGATTCTATTGAATTATTATACACAATGATTAGTGATTTCTATCAAATCACATAATCAGTTTTTTACTTTCAATATGTTGCTCAATGCTCATGTTCTTACCAGTAATTTATATTGACTACATGCTGATAATTTTATCAAAAGATCTCAAAGGGTATGAAAAGCCTGCGTAGGTCTTACTGGCCTTCAGTTTAAAGAAGATGGATTGGTCTCCAGACTCCCATGTCCAATACTCTTCCTCTTTACCTCTATTTACAAAGTTAATATTTAGCTTCCGAGAAGTCATGAGGTCATGCATAATCTGCCTTAGTAATTATTTCCCCAGAGCTCTATTCAGATTATAATGATGTTTTACAACCTTTTGTATTTTTAAAAATACATAATATAGTCTCTTTACTCACCCTGCAAAGGACTCAGATTTTCTTCTGAGTTTCTTGTCTTAGCAGAGCTTTTCAGCTGTGCATTGTAGCTGTGCTTGATAGCTTATATCTTTTACAAGTACTGCTTCCATCAATATCCAAAGGAACTTTACCCTTCACACCAAGATTAATGTAATTACCTTTGTTTATATCTTAAATTATAAAATTTATTCAAAACCATATGATTGTAATCATTTTAACACCAAAACTCATAAACCAGTGGACTTTCACTGTGCCTATGTTTTATGTCCATATCTGTAGGGCACAGACTGCTCTCTCCTTGAAGTGACAAAGGTGAATTCCTTTAAACTGTGCTCATTTTAAGTTTCCTATCCACAGCCTCCTGAATGCTTTCAAAGAGAATGACTTCTAAAGGTAATAGAGGTTCCACAGGCTGAACAATAGCTCAAATCTGTTTTGACATGATTGAAGGGATTATGGTCTCAGCAAGCTTTTCCTTCTCATTCACTAGCTTGACCCTTCTCAGCTTCAAGTTTCTATTTGACCTTCGATGACGAGGCTCACTGGATTGAGAGAGGCATCACCTGCTCTCAACTAACATGTGTACAATGACACTCATAAACATAATATGGAGGAAGGCATAAATTTCATTGTTTTTTTCAGCGACCTCTTATTTTCATGTTTCAGGCACTAGCTCCTTCTATCAGTCCTCAAAGGAAGGAAAGTATGTTTATCCTCCAGAAACAGTCCGTACGTTGCATTATCTAATCTGCTAAACTGACTGCAAAAGGGTGGCCTTATATTTATATAATTAATACCTTCACAGCAAAGGTCAGAGGCTCCAGTTGAAATAGGTAAGGGATTTTAATATATGACAGAAAGTTCTGGAGAGAAGACTGCAGGCATGAGCAGGTCTTCTCTGGAAATGACTGCAATAGCTAAAATTTCTTAGTGCTATCTTATTATCTGTCAGCTATGTCTGGGCCTTATTAGTGTCCCACTCTTACTAAGTTTCCACTAACATAAAATAACAAGACATTACATGCATCTAGACTATTCCCTCTGCACAAAGGCACATGTACTAGCATATTTCATCTTAATATAGTCAAGCCTTCTGAGCAGTAGCAAAATCTTTTCTGAGTAGTAGACATGGTTACTAAAAATCACAGCTTCTTTTGCTCAGCTCTTCACAATATCAGTCATTCCATTTAGCAAAGAGACACTGTACGAAATAAGGACAATCGAGCAAGCAAGACTCCAGTGTTGATTAAGAACTTTACAGGCACAAAGTTAGATGCAGCCTGAATGGGAGCCTTCCAGATTCTCTGGTTCTGCCACAAGGAATGACCATAAAATACACTTTAAAGATGCACTGAGGGACATAGAAAGGCTAACCAGAGATTGCTTACCTCTGGTTCTGGCCCTGTATTGAAGCTCGTCATTTTTGCTGTAAGGCCAGCTATGTTAAATTCACAGTAAATTGATTAGTTGTGTAGTTTCTTGGTTTGGGTTTTTTTTTTTTTCCATAATCTTCTGTTATGTTCTCTGTGTCATGTCTCCTAGGAAAGTGGTCTCAGTCAGCACTCTTTACTATCATATGTGCAATGTGTCACAACACATGCCTTGTGGAAGAACAGTAAGGAGCATCTAGGCCTTTTAAATAGAAGCCTGGCTGCCAAACATGAGCTCTTGAGTAAGAGATATTTCCTTCACTGAGGCTTTCTGGACATCCATTACTGTGCTGGTGTTTAAGTTCTTATGTAGTTATTAGAGTTGCCTGGAAATTTTCAAATGGAAAATATGGTTGCACTTGTAGTTTTCATATCAAAACATAATAAAATGTAAAACTTTGGCTGCTTCTGTGAAGCAGCAAAAATCCACTGCTCATCAGCTCTGATTGCTAGAATGCCTCTCCAAATATCCCTAGAGGAGATGTGAGTGGGTGATGTATGTGTTACGCTTTTTCTCGTTTTTCCTCACAAAGGGAATAAAAACTCCTTCCCCTCAGGAATGTTTGATCACCAGACTTTACAGAACTGTCATTCTTTGAAAGAAAGCTGTATTTCTTTTTGCTGAACTCAGTTACTAATAATGCATAAACAAAGAATTTTTAGGAAATAAGAAATCTCACTGATATACCATCTACACTGTAGAAGGAATTATCATATAATTATAGAGTGATTTGTTCTGGAAAGGATCTTAAAGATCATCTAGTTCCATTCCCCTACCATGAGTAGGGAGATCTTCCAGTAGACCAGGCTGTTTAAAGCCCCATCCAACCTGGCCTTGAACACTTCCAGGGATGAGGCACCCGCAGCTTCTCTGGGCAATCTCTTCCAGTGCTTCAGCATTTGTACAGTAAATTTCTCCCTAATATCTAATCACAGCCTATTCTCCTTCATTTTGAAAGTTTCCCCCTCGTCATGTCACTACATACTCTTCTAAAAAGTCCCTCTTAACTCTCTTGTAGGCCTGCCTGGAATTTTCTCTTCTTCAGGCTAAACGATCTCAATTCTCTCAGCCCATCTCCACAGGAGAGACGCTTCAGGCCTCTGATCATTTTGGTGGCTCTACTCTGGACTTGCTCCAGCAGGTCCACTTCTATCATATGTTAGGTGGTCCAAAGATGGATGCAGCACTCCAGGTGGAGTCTCATGAAAGTGGGGTAGAAGTGGAGAACCACATGTCTCAACCTGCTGGACACATTTCTTGTGATGCAGCCCAGATATGATTAGCATATATTGGACTTATTTCCAAAAGAGTTTATAATTTTATATTTCCTTGTAATTTTCCACTGAATCCCAAAGATTTGCCGTATATATATAGGTCAGAATTTAGTCTGTCTCCATTGATAAACAATTTAGGAGAATGTTTGAGGAAATGTCTTGAGCTACAGCACAATGTGGTTGCAAGCAAGTAGAAGTAGGAAAGAGAAGGCATGGGGATTGTATTTGCAGCAGTAAATTAAGCCTATTCAGAAACAGCCTTTGTCACTGATGTCACCAGCATGGACCAGTCTTTTCTGGGAGATTATAACTTCCTGTATCATAAAACAAATCAGCCTTGATCAGACTGAAAACCAGCTGACACAGATCCTGACACAGAACATATTCCACAGGCTTTAGAGAATGTCTGGAACTACGATCGTCTAGTACAACATGCCTGCCATATTCTGCCATTATCTGCTGTTATCACACCTTCTTCTTTTTAAAAAACAGCCTGCTCCCACCCTCCCTTTTCTGATCAGATACAGGGAAAAAGTATGTTCAGTGTAATTAGGAATTGGAACCAGTTGCCCCAAGAGACTGTACAATCTCCAGCTCTGAAGGCTTCCAAAACCCAACCGGACAAAAAACCCAAGCACTCTGTTCAGAGTTGTATGCTGAAACTGTTTTGAGCAGGAGGTTGGACTAAATGACTTCACAAGATCTCTTTTGTGGGGTATTTTCACAGTCTACCCATGGCAAATGGCCTGGAGAACAGCATCTGCTGTGAGTAAGAACAGGAAACTATTTAATGCATGTGTTGGGCTGAGTATCCCAACCTGGAAAACATTTTCACACAAAACATTGTACAAAATTGAAAGACAACTATTAGTTTCCAAATGTAAAAGGGAAAGACAAATCATCTGGAAATTGATAACCAAGGAATTACACAAGGACTTTTTGAAATGAAGCAGGAGTCAGCATAAGAAAAAGTATGAAAGGAGCATGACAAGTTTTAAGATGTGAGTAGAGACCTTGGAGTAGACACAGTAGTAGTAAAAACCTGTTTTGGCACTTCTAGAAGTCATTGCTCTGGCATCACACTTCTTCTGTGGCCAGACAAAGCAGTCTGGTCAGATACCATAAGCTGGTTCTCTCTGATCAGGGCTACCAGCATGGATTACTGCAAGGAGGGCCCCACACCTTGCAGGATATATGTCAGATCAAGGGCACCACCTCATGAGATGCAGGGAGCATCAAGAGGTCCCACAAGGTGAGAGCACCCACAGCTCTTGAAGGATGAGAGTACAAGTAGGGGAGCCTGTAGCCTCAGACAGGGCAGGGGGTACTTGCAATGCACAAGTGCTGTTAGAGGGTGGGGTGTGTTTGTGCCACCATGTGTGTTTCTGATTAGAACTACTTGGGATTAGTTATAAAGATATATTTAGAATTTTGTATGGATTTATTAGCACTTTTGTCGCTGCAGAGCAATGAATGATGAGAAAAGACGACCCTTGGGAAACCAGGGCTTACTTGCTGAATTTCTCTAAGTCCCACTGAGAGTCAGCCCCACACATTTTAGTTTTAACTGCAGTATTAGCAATGTTTAACCTGCATGTATAGATCATTGATTGCTGGTAATGTCTTGTTAGTAAACTAATAAACCATTTCAGACCTGCTCTTGGTTTAAACTATGCAAAATGAATAGTCTGTCTCTGTGACACCTTCCAACATGAATGATTTTCTGATTTTGTCCAGTGATAACATTTTCATTGTCAAAATGTGCTTGGGATTTCTTTGGTAAGGCAGTAGTTAGCACAGGCCAAAAACTTTTGTCTGGATGCTTGAATTCACCAGTATAGAAGTAAGTAGTTTCTTGCTACATGCACCAGGCGTTATGCCCTAGTACTAACATCCACATCTGAAAGGTAGCAGATTTTCTGGACCTAGATTCTGTACACACTTAAGAGCACAGTATTCAGTGGTGAGTTTGGGTTTGTTGTTTGTTTGTTTATCTGTTCATTTGTTTTGTTGTTTGTCTGGTGGGTCTTCTTGTTTTGTTTTTTATGGGGTTGTTTGTTAGTTTGGGGTTTTTTGACTTTTTTTTTAATGAACACAAATCAACTGCAAGTGTCAAATGTGGGGAACAATCTGATCTCTTAAATCTTCCTGGATATTTAACCCAGTTTGCTTAGACAGTGCTTAGATTGTACAATCTTTCATCTGTTTTGAAAAACTGGACAGGCACAAGGAAAAAAGGCAGAATTGCAGCTCCACAGGACTCAGCCCTTAAAAATTCTTAGAAACAAGCCTACCATTACTCCTTAAGGAACCTTGCTACTGTGTTTCCCCTTCACGTTTTTAAGATGCAATCCAGCTTTACCATAAAGTCAAATTGAGATTATGCTCTCACCCCCTCATGAGCATATGCATGTCTTTTGGTTGTAAGAGCAGATATATCAGATATGCTCTTGAGCTGAAGATGCCCAGTCTTGCATAACCACTGCTCTGCTCATTTGTCTTTACATGGGAAAAAGAGAAGTGTTAAGATCTGAATTCAACAAGTTCAATCTCCAGATCACATTGCTTTTCAAACATCATTACACTTCTTATCTTTATATAGACTGCAGGAGGCTATATTTTAGACCTGTCAACAGAGCTAGGAAGCATAGCCAACACAAGAAAAGGTTTAAATTCCTGGCAGTACTGGATGTTGCGGTAGCCAAAAGATTAATGGAGAAATGGGAAGATTAAATAATGGACTTTTTGGAAAATAGAGATGAAAGTTTGGATCAGGATAGACACTGAAGTAAAATGAAAGAAGCATTTAGGGAAAGAAATTGTCTTGTTCAGTATAAGGGGAACACATCTCTACACAGACAGGCCATTAAACCCTTATAGCTCATTTTTCTACCTTTCTTTCTTGTTAATTGTTTCCCTTTCTTGTCTTTGACCTTTTATTGTCTTACAGCACCATATAAGTAAACTCTCACAGTTACAGCTAATCCCCATTGAAAAGATGTAAAGTCTATAAGTGAACAAATCACTGAAAAAGAGAAAATTAGCTGAAGCAGAAACATGACTATTATTTTAGTATCACTGGTACATTTTATCAGCTAGAAGAACAGTAAAGGAGATAATCTGACTAGATCTAGTACTTAAGAAATTGTATGCACTGGAAGAAAAAAATCAGTCTTGCACCAGGGACTATGGGAATATATAGTAAATATGGAGAGCCAAACTATAGGTCTGTACAGCATTAACTCCCACATCTTTCAGCCACTGAGATTTCTGGAAAGCCTCTGGACAGTATCACTGGAAAGTAAAGAACATGAGATGGACTGATAAGCCAAATATAGTAGAAAATAAGGAGAAAACTCTAGACAAATGTTTAATACTTGCTTCAGGATTCTGAGCAGTGCTTTGCAACATCAATGCAATAAGAATGTAATAAAAGTCATGCAAGATAAGCAGCAAAATCTGTTTCTGTATCATAGTTCACAAGTATAAAAGTCCACATGGTGGTTACCTTGTCGTTTGCATCTGAAAAAGAGAATGAAACTCCAAAGAAAGATATGTGAAAAATTTAAGAACTGTTCCCTACTGAAAATTGGGTTGAGCTAACCTCTATTTTTCCTGCCCCCAAAAGGTTTACTTTTCAGATTCCATCCCTGAATTTTCCTCCTTTTTCTACTAAAATGTCTTTATAATTCTGAATATAGATGCCTTCAGTTTCAGCAGATATTTCTCTAATAAGCTTCAGTGGGTACGGTTTATGTGTCCTTAGTGGGACATAGTTATCTGGTTACATTTCCAAAATTTATTTTTTAAATGACAGGTTGCCTCCCTATACTGATAGTTCAGTGAAATTCTTTCCCTCTTTTTCTTATCAACTTGCCCATCAAAACTGAATAAATGTTTCTGGAATTAAACCTTCAGGGAAACAGTTCTTGTGGTGAATGGACCATAAAATATAATTCTGCTCTGGGACTAAAAAATATATGAATTTTTCTTTTAATGTAATTTTCAAAAAATGCACCAGAAGAAATTTCTTCAATAAAGCACAGTTTCCATTTTAACAATATCATTTTGCAAAGATGACTGCTGAGAGGGAATAATCCAGACTGCTTCCTTATAGATCCAATTTATTAATGTAGAATGCTATTATTAGCTATTTCACTGCATCAGAAAAATCCATAGAGATCTTGTAGAATGCATGGATATCATCAAATCTGATTCCTCTACAAGAAAAAAAAAATCTTTAGAAGACTTTTGTTGAACTCCTCCCAAAATTGTGGAGTCTCCAGAGAGTAATTTAAAAGTTAATGTATTGTTTTCATTTTTACATTCTTGAAGAAGCCTTTTTTAATAACAAGGAATGACCAATTTCGATTTCATCATCTAAATAGAATAGAGATAGCAGTTGTGACTGTGCTAAAATATTAGTCAGGCAAAAGTCTTTTATTTCTACAGGATTCTATTTATGTATAGAACATCTCATCATGAAAAAAGAATTCTGTATCTGGCTCTAAAACACTGATTGATTTATGTACCATTAAAAACAGAGGAAAGACTCTAGCTGCTTTATATGTGTAGGAACATCACTCATTTCAATCACTGCATTGTCACCTTTAAAGACAAGTTTGTTATCCTTTCACTTTTATTGTTAAAATTACTGGCATCAAGGGAAAAAAGCGTTTTATAGAGTCTACTCTCTAGAATATGTAACAACTCTGAAGTTCACCTTTAGACGCAATTTTTTTTTATGTTTTCTGCATGGATAATTTAGCACTCCTGTTATACATTATATCATAGCTTTTGGAACTGACAGCTCAAAAATATAGATCAAAAAGAAGTTGGATAAGACTTTTATGCAACTTATATGCTTCACTTTTCATTCCTCACTCACTTTTTAAGACCATAAGAATAGAGAAATTACCCTAAGTAATGGCAAGCCCTTAGAACAAACACATGTAACAAACATAAACATCACAACACGTGCCATAATCTTTTATAATATTATACATAAACTGCTTTACTTTTAACTACAAGCAGTTCTTAGAGGTGTATATAGACAGTGTAAGGTCAAATTAATCAGTTTTGCTTTCATTTCCTATATTTCATAGAAAAAAAATTGGACTATCATAAATATTTCCAGGCAAGGAATATATTATTTAATAAATTTTTCTCTACATGATCTGTGCTGTCCATAAAGATTTTTTGTCTAGCTATATTTTTTGTCCACCTGCCTCCAATAACAGCAAATGAAGTCGGTTTAGATGATTCAGATAGCAAAAAATTAGTAACAGATCAAAACCTGAACATCACCATAAAAATTATCTGTAAGCAGCTATGTGACTCTCCACAGGTAGAGATTTTCAATCAGAATTCCAATTACAGAGATCCCTTTAGGAATCTGAAAGTAAAGGAACTAATTTTTCTATATATCTGCTCCTTTCTTTCCTTGGCAAGCACTCTCATTGACAGAAGACAGCTCCTTCTTAAGGCAAATTAAGTTACAGCAGCTGGCAATGTATGATTCACACAATCTGGGGTCTTGCAGTGGTTCTGAGGTTTCTTCTACAGGAACAGAATGATGATTTTGGGTAGAGGGTGTGTTGGCACAGGGTCCTTATCGAGCCTTATGCCCATCATTGTTGGCACACAATATTATCATACTAATAAAAACAGTAACCTTCCCCTCTTTATCTCTTCAATAGTCTACTGTCGAATATTACTGATGGTCTTTTAAGAACAAAACACATCAAAAATACTGAAAGTATATAGAGTCATAAAATTATTGAATAAATAAAAAAATTGAAGTCTACATGTACAAAAATAAGGACTACACATTTGATGCACAGGATTGATTACTTATTATCAAGTATTAAGATGATAAATGTCCCATTGCTGGGATTTATAAAAGGGAGATTATTGTAAACAACAGTTTTTCTACAGCATATCAGACCTAAATAAGGACACTTTATGAAGAAATAAGAAAAAAGTAATTTTCATTGAATTTTACTGTCAGTGTGATTTTTGCACATAGGATGTTTTCTTTATCATAAAATGCAGAATGTAAGCCATTTTATATGATATATTGTTCTAAAGAGGCAAATATTTTTCCACATCTGTAGCTGACTTGGAAGGCCAGAAACTGATGGAGTAATGTCAGGAATACTTTTCTGAAGATGCATTTTGGAATGCTTCCTTAAAACTATTTTTTTAAATTAGATTCTAACATGAATCCTGTCAAATGCACAGTATCTAAAGATAAAAGTTAAAGTACAAATGTAGAAGAGCTTGCCTTGACTCTAAGTTCCTTCTCTGAAGTTCAATGGATTTTGAGTGAGAACCTGTGCTTTTGATGACCTTTGCTGTTATACTAACTTTACTCACAAGAGAATATGAAGGAATATAAAGGATTGAAATGGACTAGTGTGAAATGATAAATATACATTATTAAATTAGAATGATAGCATTAAAATAATGGTGTTCTAATAATAAAACTAAGGAAAAATTTATGGGCAAATCATCACCCCATTGACTATAGTATTTCTTCTCATGCATGGAATATCTATTCGCAAGTCATGATCACAAAAGTCTATATGAACAATCCTAATAACAGAGACTTAAAAGATAGTTGTAAAATACACAAATAATGTATTAATGCTGGGAAACAGCAGACTAGTCACATTTATTGTGAAAGTTGAGGAAAAGGCCTGTGAATTATTTGCTGAGCTCTGTTTCTGGGGAGCAGTGAATCCACTTGACTACCACAGGGTGGCATTGTCAAAGAGGAGTTCCTTAACATCTAGTTTATGACTTAAGTCAAACTGTTAGGTCAAAATTCCTCCTTTCCCTGAGAGAAGAAGGATGGTATATTCAGACAGTGTACAGCTTCTATAAATCAGGATAATCCTTGCATTTAATCAGTGATATTACCAAGAAGATGGAAAGTTAAACCATAACTACGCCCAGTGCCAGTGCCTTGCCAGAGATCCAATCTTAAGTGTGAGTAGCAGACAGAAACCCAAATTTATTCATGTGTACTTGAACAATTAAAATGTAATAGGGCTTTTGTAGTTACCTGACTGGTTGCCAGATCAAATTCAAGTCTAGTCCTTACCCTCTAGCCCTTTTAGTCACTTTGTCACTGTAAAAATGAACGAGAGTACCCTGTTATCTTACTTGCACAAAAATTAATTTTATTTTAAAAATCACTAAATAAATGTTTCCACCCTATAGCTGCCTGCATTTTTAAGCATTTTATGAAAACTGAGCTGCAAATCCAGCTTAATTTTCTTGTATTCAATAGTTAATTTTATGCCTTCTTATTTGACACACAAATATTTTCATTTGGTCTACCCTTCTGCATTGTAACCAGGGGGACCTCAAAGGGATATACATGAAAAAAATGTTTCTTAAAACCAAAAAAGAAAGAGCTTTTTATTTTTTTGTTCAGCAAAATTATGTTTTGATATCAACGTGAAAAAAGCAAGAGTCCTTTTAAGAAAACATGTACTACTATTTGCTGACATTTTGTCAGGTACATAGTAAATGTTATCTTGAGGAAAAAAGAAAATATCTACAAACATTTTGAGAGAGAGCACTGTAAGTAAAAAAGCCAACAATAGACTAGCAGAAACCTAGTTTTCATGGTGGAGAACATACTGTATAGAAGTGAGAGGATGGCTCTTAATATCCTTATAGCAGAAAGGTCCCTTTACAGTTACAATAAGGTCACTTAGCTTCCTTTTGTCTGAAGCTGTCAGCAGAAGACAAATGCTTACCTCCACCCCAATCACAGCATGAGTTGTATCCTGTGATGACATGCTTGCCAAAACCAGTTATTTAAGCCTTACCTAGGTAAAGACACTGAAAAAAAAATTACTTGGTTTAATTTCTAGATGACTTAAATAATGACAAACTCTTAAATAGAAACAGTAATTTAGGACCAGAGTGTATGTCATTTTATTTAATTTATTCTTATTTCCAATCTAAGGGAAACTGAATAGTGCCTGTGAATGAAGTTAGGCAAATATACAAGCTACAAGTACTAGTTCTATTCCCATGCCACTGAGTGGCAGAATTTCAGTCAAAGGTAATAGGAATATTAGTTCTAAATGTAAGTTCCATTTTCTAAGTCAAAGTGATGGACTTGTGTCATGAAGACAAACAACAATATTTCAAACAGGAAAGGGATGTATCACACACTTTTGTAAAATGCATTCTCAGATTTCAGATCTTTGCAAAACTGCAATCCAAGATAGATCATTAGGTACGACATCAATGAATTCTCCATGCACTTAGACAAATTAAAGTCACAAACTTAATAGATTTTTTCTTTTTTTCTTTATGGCCTAGTGGGAGTCCAGAATAAATGCCACCATGCTTTTTAATGTACTATGCTGTCTTCAAAAGTATGAGAAGCTAGATGGCATATGAAGCCTCAGGCTGATATGTCTGAATGATTGCTATTGATGGAGCTGGCAGATACCTTCGCCTCATGATATACTGAATGTTTTCCAAAACAACCTTGGAAGTCTTCAGAATGCAAGGCCCTTCTCCTGTAAACTGCATTCACAGCTTAGCTATGTAGTTATCCTACTCCACCTCCTACAACACATCAGGAGATATGATTAATTCTCTCCTTCCCACCAGCACATGATGCCCAGCCACTTTCAAGAAAGTAGAGCATCACTATGACTAGTATTTGTTTTGGAAGGCAAACTCTTTTATAAGGAATTTCTCACCTCTTCCTCCTTCGCTTTTATTGCTGAACATGATCTCATAAGGTATGGACTAACCCTTTGGTCAATTTGGGTCAAATGTCCTGGCTACATTCCCTCCTAATTTCTTGCCCACCATCAGCATGCTAAGCTTTTGGGTATGTCTGGTGTTGAAAAGTGTGGATTTCCCTGATCGGGAACTGAAGAGCAGAAAAAACAATAGTGTCTAAAAAGTTTCATACAATTTTGAAGACTCCAGAAGAAAAGCAAGATGGTATGCTTTCACCAAATTCAAATACAATCATATCTTATGAGGGCATGGCAGTGTGGTTATCACTGAAGGAAGTTCCAACAAAATGTAAAAGTTTTCTGGAAACACCACTTTTCTCTGCAGCAGCATTTCAGTTTAAAAACATTCCCCTCTGTTTCTCTAAAACTATTGAAATTATCCAGTACCAACTGTCTAAAACTGTACCTCATATTGCAGAATAATTTGTTTTTAAAGGATATTATCTTGATGGTCCATGTTGCAGTGAATAGTTACTGTGAAAAAAGTATCCATGCCACAAAAAATTGAAAAAATATTTTTTATGAGTATGAAATCCATAGCTCTCATCCTACTGAATATCTAGGTTTGCACCTTAAGGAAAAAAAAAAAAAAAAGATCTGTCAGCCTTTGGCAACATGGGCGTATTTTCTTCATGTAGGGTCCCTCATATACTGCTTTTACAAAATAAAATCGTTTGACAGGAAACCATGAGACTTTGAACTTTTGTTTCTCTTTCTCCTGGGTCATTTGATATCCCTTCCATGCAGGTGAGATATGTAGATTTCACTGTTCAATGCAAAAAAAAAATTCACAGCTAGATGCTGCTATATTTTCCTGGGTTTTGTACAGTATATTGTTAAGTAGTATCGTGTTAGGAGATTTTTAGCATTTGGAGTAAAAATAGAATGCTCATTTATATGTGAACCTCTATAACAATACTGAATAATCACGTTGTTTCAGCCATCTTCTTTATTGCTTTTTCTCTATATTGTTTCTCTGTCTTTATTTGGACTCTGAAATATGAAGTAGACGTCTTCCAGAAGAAACAGCAATCTCACTTCTTAAAATCAGTTGCTGAAAAGTTGATTTAAAAAGCAAAAGGCTTTCCTGGTCGATTTCTATGATAACACTGTCAAAATTCTTCAAATTTTTCTATTGCTGTCTCTTGCTGGAGGAATTCTTTCTTAGTTTTCAATTATTAAAAATATCTGCTAATATTAGAAGCACATAAGAGCAGATAAATAAAGATTATCTTTCTTCAAATAGATTCTCCTGATTAGATTTACATTTCCAAGGCCTATTTTAACTACCAACATAATAAGAAAACTTTTTGTATACTACATCTCCCTTACCATTCTGAGAACTCTGCAATTGGCATTTAGGTTTTTTTCCCTAGACTTCTATTTAAATACTTGTAATAAGAACACTTTGGAACAATTCAAAGCATGTTTCACTTCTCTGACAAGGCATATAAATTTCAGACCGTATATTAGTTCACAAAGTAAGCTTATTTGCTCTTTTGGGGCTCAGGAGACAATAATTGAAGCATTTTAAATCCTGGTAGAGGATTGTTTCTTTAATGTGAATGAGTAGAGAAACCTCTAGCTCTACAAGAAGAGTTACAGCTTTGTATTCAGAAAGCTTTCTATTGAAGAAGTCCCATGCAGTATTCAAACTGCTGTTTCACATCTACTTTTTCCATGGTCAAAAAAACCACCAAGAAGATATCAAAATATGTTGTATGGGAAAGAAGTTATACATCCTCGGTTTGGCTTATTTTGCTTTTTTGTCCATTTACTGTGGGACTTAAGAGTGCATTTGCTTCTAATTCTTTGTAAAAAGGAGAGAAAGATGTGAAAACCATCAACAGGGCTATGCAAAGATGTCAAAAAATATGTCTGTGTGAAAGAGTAGGATGTATGAGAAAAATCTTGGATTTGTTTGTTTGTTTCAAACACCCATCCCACCCGCTACCCTCATTTTCAATTTAGATAGTCATAGGTTTTGCTTTTAAATCTTAAAAAAGTTGATTTTTGTACTTTATTTCAGTTAAGAACAAAATTTAGTAATTGAGTCAAGTATCTCAGATGTGATCACAATTATTTATAAACAACTGACAGTGGGATCTGAATTACAGAAAAATCAAATGAGTATTTTTTTTGTTTCGTTTGGTTTTTTTTCCTCCTCTTGTTTCTTTTTCTGTATTGTGGTAATTATTCCCTGCCCTGTCTCCACTGAAAGGAAGAAAGGGACTTGTAATGTGGACAAGTTTACAGCTGGTGGAAGAGGCTGTGTGACAAGTAGAGAGGACAAAATCCACCCTTTTTGTAAATAAATCTATCAGAGCACAACCTGACACAAATGCATTGGTATTAGTGTCTGAATTAAAGATAGTGGCTTCCAAGACACCTTTTAGAACATAACCAGAAATTAAATGGGCCCATTTAAAGTCCTCATAAAATCTCCTTAGAGGGAAACCACCTGTTGTCATGGGAAACGTAATTTCCTCCAGGTTTTTTTCTATACTTTTTCCGACTGCTGGAGACTGATAAATCTGGATCTGTGCACAAAATGAAGGGAAACTAAAGCAGACATAGAAATGTATCTAACTCCTCAGCAGGGTGAGTTCCAGCCTTCTTGCAGCCATGCTTTACCACTAGCTGTATCTAATCTGCTGCTCACTGTCACCTTTGAAGAAGGTTTGGGATGTTAGGTTTTCTTCCTTGACTCTGAGTGTATGTAGTTCAGACTAGCTATAATGGATTGCTATTTCTTCCTTCAAGGCCAAGTATAGGAAATCAGGGCTTTTTCAGAAAAAATCTAAACCTTCAAATCCTGGTGATGTGAAGAGAAGCAAGTTTCCACTTTTAAAAATTTTTATACGAATAATAAAAACATTATTCCAACAATGTTTTATTAAAAATTATCTCTTCCATTTTATAAGGAAGAAATAACATAAATGTTTCAAACAATAAAAATATGGATTCTTTGATCTTCTGATGCACATAGGTTCTTTTCTCACAAGCATAAATCAGTAACTCTCCAATATTGGCTTTCTAATCTAGATAGCACTCAAACCCAAGAGCTATAAATACTGTCTTTCATGTTCTGTCTTTCTGTATCTAGCCACAGCTGAAGTAAGCTGATGCCTACTCTTCAAAAGACAGAAAAAGATGAGCAACACATTAGTATGGAAGACATGCCGTACTTAGAGCTGTTAAAAATCTGGCATAATGCTTATATGGATGATGCTACACATTGTCTAACACTTATATCTGAGGTGCAATGCACTATCATCTCCATCAACCATGAAGTCACTCATCTGGAAAAGAAGGGTTGTTTCTTGGTTTGTTTTAGTGAGATTGTTTGTTTAGAGAGATTGTGTAATGTAACAGGTAATTTCTCAAGAGGTAGTGTCTGTGTCTGCATTAGAAAGAATTAAAAGAGGAATAGAGACAAAAAGTACCAATCCAGTTGATAAGTATGCATGCAGAAAGAATAAAGATTAATTTTACTGAAGAAAATAATGCATTATATTTTGAAAATCCATTGCTGTCTGATATGCTGACAATGTCTGACATTTCTGCTATTCCTAAAATCAAAATAAATGTTCTGGAAAATATAGAATATTCAAAACTCTGCTGGTAGTATGCTCAACTCCTTAATGTACAACAATGTACATTGAAATGTCCCACTGCACTCTATCTCACATATGAACATATCTTGCCAGCTTGACACAGTGAAAACAAAGAATCTTTGTTTCCAGTTTCAAGCACATTGATCTACTTTGAACACACTAAAAGTGTGAAGAAAATAAGTTGCTTAAGAAACAATTATTGTGTTCTCCTTTTGTAATAGGCAGAGTAACCTTTAGAGCATCCTATGATTCATTAGTGAATATGTCAAGAACCTGTAAATAACACTTGAAGCTTGTGCTTTTTTTTCTATTAATTAAACTAACACTGAAACTCTTATCTCTTGAGGCATATGTTGCTACCCTGAATATTTTAAGCAATATTTCATTCCTTGCAGTTGTATTCACTCTAAACATAAGGGTGAATTAGACAAGTAATACAATTCTGTTCAAACTCAAAATCACCAGATTAAACATCTTTAATATATTCAATTTGCTTGACCTACACCCAAGGATCAGACCTTTCTGATTTTTATAGGGCATAGTTTATTTTGTATTAGTGGGTACACATAGTCCCATCTGCAGTGGTTTAGTAGCTCTAGTTATACAGCAAAACAAGCTTTTTGCCTTTTTTAAAATAATGAAGCTGTAGTTAAATTTGATCTAAATTTTAGCATCTCCTTTCCCCTAAAGAGATATTTATATGACTCTTAATGATTTAAGAGCAGTTCTATTAACTACTCTTCATGGGACTGATCATCATTCATCATAGAAACATGACTATTGGCAAGCAGGATTCCTCCTCCCATTCCTTCATTTACTTCCACCTTCCATTCTCAGTTGCAGCATGTTCTCCATCGTTCGTTGACCAAGTATTTCAAAACTCCAATATTCCAATATTTAGTCTATGCACAAGGTGGGAAGGGAAGCTAACTAAATTCATCTCCTATCTCCTTACAAACCTGGATTGCCTATTCTTTTCTTTTTACTGGCTTGAAAATTCCAACCAGAGCACTTTGAGCGCAATCAAAAGCTTATTTGAGGAAACTGGAAGACACACAATGTACATCAAGACCTTGGATCAAGTCCTTGGTATATGGTAGTCTTTTTCTCAGTAACAAACTCAGTTATGACTATCACCAAACTTTAAACTTGAACCAGTGAGTACTCTGCTCTGCTAAAGGGACAGATCATCACAGTCCTTAATGTACACCATCTGTACACAGATAACTTCATTTTTGCCATGAGAAAGCAAGGAGCTACTTTAAATCTCATCGTTTCCTGCAATGGACACTGCTGCTCTATGGTGGTCAAGAAACAGCCAAATCAGTGAAAAATAATAATTTAGGGTCAGATTTTACTGAGCCCTGCTGCAAGATGCAATGTCTTTCTTACCCCCTCAGCCTGCAAGCAAAATACCATTTCAAATATGCCCTCATTTAACCATAACCATAGCAAGACATCTTCCTAAAGAAAAGAATATGCTAGAGAAGTTAGAAGTTATTTACCATTACCTTTCTTTTCCATATCTATCATGTGCTAACTACACATTTTATCATGGAAAGACAACAGAATGTGAGAGAAGTTTTAAAATACTTTGAATTCAGACAAACAGCTACAATGAACACATAATAATAGATTCAAAGGGAAAGTCAAACCAGTAAAACAATTAATAGACATACAAGAGTCCATAATGTGAAAATTTTGAAGTCTTTTGAAACTTTTCATAAAACAGGGGAAGAATTTCATGACAATCATTCTTAAAATATTTTTGAAGAATATGAGGTACTGGACCAGGTTTCCCAGAGAACCTATGGATGTCCCATCCCCAGCAATGTTCACAGGAAAGTTGGTCGGGGCTTTGAGCAACCTGGTCTGTGAAACCTGTTCCTGCCCATGGCAAAGGGATTGAAACTATGCGATCTTTAAAGTCCCTTTCAACCAAAGCCATTCTATGATTCTATGAAGAAAAATAACTTAACTTTACCCAAAACCACGACAGTAACTACAGGCAAAAGGCAACCCTGAAAGCACAGCCTGATTCACATAAATATAGAAGATGTTGCTGAAGTGTCCCATGTTCCAAACACACTTTAGAAACTCAAGAGCAATACTAAGAAACACTCTGAAATAAACCCCACTCAATCTCAGAAAAAAAATGTTCCCGTTCACTCCTAGCTTTTTCTAAGTTATTTGTAAAAAGGGTAACATCTACAACCTTATTTACATATTATATGAACAGACTGAAAAATAACTTTCATAAGACTAAATTTTCCTAGTTTCCATGTCTATGTGGGAGAAGTGTAAGAAAGTTGATCTGAAATATTTTCAGCTTGTACCCCATTGCCACTTGATTTACCATTTGTGTTCGCCACCACTAGACCTGCACAAGATTTATGGGCATCAGTATCAAAAAATTATAACACAGTGTATTACTTTATTATTTTATAATTTCCACTAGCACAAAATAATTGTGTTTATACTCTGATTTTCAGTGACTTAACACAATTATTTGTATTTTGTCTTCTTTATGGAACATTCAATCTATCTACATGTAAAATTTTATTTAGGTTTTGAATCTCTGTAATTCATTAACCTTGTGCATCTTGTCTCTTGAATCACATGGATTGAAACTATGTCTCCTTTTTCCCATTTTTGATACTGACTTCAGTGAATAATAGCAGTGCAAAAATCCACAAGTGAATTTGCATCTCTTTCAGTCTATATATAGAATGTGAGATGTGATACATTACTGTCTCAGAGATGGGATCTGTGACACATTCCCTGTGGTCATTAGCCTTCTTGTGACAGCTGTTGAACATTGGTAAGATTTTGGAGCAGCAGAAAAGCTTTGGATGCTTCTGAAACCCTGGTTACCCTGCAGTAAGTAACCATTCATCCTTTGCTGATGATACTGACCCCCTGCCTGGTAAAGATGAAGTTTATTGTTTTTTGGGAAATGTTTAGGCTTCTCTTTAGCACTGAGCCATTGTCTCATGCTGTTCTTCTTCCTGCCTGGCTGATCTTGAGCCTGGGATAATTGCTGGAGAGGTCATAGACTTGCAGATGAAAATAAAATGTCTATCTCTATGGTCCTAGATAAGCACTACTTGATGGCAAAGGAGTTACAAAGCTGATGTATTACATGGTATACCTGAACAGGTATTGCCCTTACTGTATCATTTACTGTGCACAGCAGAGGAGGAAAAGAACTTTCACTTGATGAAAGCAGGAGTATATCTGGCAATGACCATATTTTGTCTTTAGACACCTACATCTATCAAGGACAAGACAAATTATAGGAGAAGGATTCAAAAGAAAATGAAGCAAGTGAAGCAAACCTAATTAATAGTAATAGGATATTAAATCTGTGCTATATCACTGACTCCTTGTGTCCATCTAAAGGTGATAAGCAATCGTATCGTGTAGTTTGGCCTATACAACCTTTCTAAATCTACAGTGCAAATTTATTAATGTGAATTAGGTATTAAGTACATCACCCGAGGTAACAAATGCTGCAGGGCTTCTTGGGAAAAAGGAAGTAGAGGCAGATAAAATCTTTGGATCAAAAATTCACTTTTGTAATTTCCTTAAATTTCAGAAGTCAAAAGAACTATTTCTTGTGGTTTAGCCATAAAAAGTTTATGATACCTACCTTGCAGACAGAGCTGCAAGCCAGTATTACCTATAACATGGTGCAAATTGTGATTAAAATACACATCCTTAAAAGAGTGTAGTGATTTTTTTTCCTAGCTGCATTACTCTAGTAGCCAAAAATTATTATCACTTGAGTATTTCTGAGTGCTGCTGAGAATATAGCTTGAAAGGCATAATACATGACACATAATGCAAATGGGGTGATTGTAGTTCTCTGTAATTGTCTATTTCCAGAAAAATTAGAAAGCAAGAAACAGCTTTTAACATTTCAAGCTGAAAAATAAGAAGAGTGCATGCATCTTTCAGTAAATATGGTGAATTAATTTATACAGGAGTTTTGTTTGTTTCTGTGGAGGCATGGGGGTGTTTTATTTTCTTTTTTTACTTTAAGAAAGCAAGAACTTCTTACAAATAGTCTAGTAAAAAGCAGTGTATTTTGTTGCGGCTCAGAAAAAAATGTAGACCATGTTAGTGTTTTTGGTATAAACTCATGGCACTGCTTTCAATTTATTTTTATATCTGAAACGGTGAGAGAGTTGTTTGTCATTGCTGTGATGACAGGTAGACACTCAAACTTGGGTGCCCAGAGCAGTGGCGCAGTCTCCAGGAGGTTTAAAGACATGACTGGATAAATCTCTGAGCAACTAGGCTTGACCTCACAACTGACCCTGTTTCAAGTAAGAGCTAAGACAGGATGACCTTCTAAGCTTGAGATACTCTGTGATTGCAGAAGTCTTGGGATGTGTCTGCAATCTCTACCATGACATGCTTTGCTATCTGTGGCAGCTGACAATTGTCTTATTTACTGCCTAAAGGAGTTGTAGAAGGAATGTCCCTGTCCTTCTCATTTCTAGGCTGCTTCTGCTTCATGTGGGACCACAGAAGACAAGGTAGCAAGAACTTTTTTTCATCACTAAAAAACATGTGGAAAAGAGCATCACCTGCTAGAATTAGGAGTTAAATCCTGGTTAAATCCTAGTTAAACCAGTAAGAGCATAGCAACAGTGTCCTCAGGCACTGACTGCTGAAACTCAGTAGAGTCCTACTCCTCTTCCTCTTTCTATATGAAGGTACATGCCCCAAAACCCCATACTCAGAGTAACCTCTTATTTGAAATTTGACTCCTCATACTTTAAAGTAGCTTTGCTCGTACGTTTGTTCCAACTCACGTTGTGACAACCTTCTGGATGTTCTCCCAGCTGCCACTCAAAAACCACGGGTCTGTGTCTGGCTGTTGTTTTTGGCTTACAGTGTAAAATCAAAGATTCCCCTATGTCATGTATACAATATATTTCAAAGAGCAACAGTTTTGTGAGGTAAGCATCTTTGTTTACTTAGTTATAAAATTTCCATTTTTGATGACTGGGAGGCAGTGACCTCCGGATATTATGCACATATCTTCAGAAGAGCTGCCAAACAGGTTAAAGATTTTGCAGTCCGAGAATCTGAATATAAGCAAATAACATGACTTCTCAGTAAATACAGCTCATTGGTACCAACTAGAGAAGGTAATATTTCAATTAATCAAGAAACCAAAATGAACTAAGAATTCCTCATTCCAGAAAATCTCTTGAGATCTGAGTAACACTCTCTGTAAAGCCTAGAATGTTTTCTAAGCAAAAATGTTAGATTCACAATATTTTATAAGATTAATCTTATCCATAAACAGGACAGCAAAAAAAATTCTGCTACGATTTTCCAAGAAAAAATGTATTACTTGTGTTATAATAAGAAAAATTATTTATCATGTATCAAAAATATAATGCTTATTGTATAAAATTAAATATAAACAGCAAATATAAGCTGCATTTATTCCAGTTGTCATCATATAGTTTGTATCTTATTTTCTCTTTTTAACTACATGGATTATTATAACACACTGTTTTACTTTCTGCTTGGAAGATTATAGAAGATACTGTCCTCAAAGAAGAAAGATAATATTAGCTGAATGAATCATAATTGCCTGCAGCACTCTAAGCAGATGCAATTTGATGTCAAAATCTCTATAAAAATGTCTCCACGTTTCAAAATAAATACTTCATATTTTGTTCCAAAAAAAAAGATCCTCAACCTTTGTACAAGCTAGGTAGGCATTTGGAATTCTATTATTTTGTATTTAAAATATACAGTGCTTCTAAACAATTCTACTAGGTAGAGGAAAAAATCTCAGAACAAAGGGCCATCATTTACACTGTAGGTCAGCATGAGATCTCACCTCTTGTTTCTTTCTCACCCTCTCTTCCACCTGAGAAAATGGATTTCATTCTTCAGGTGGTACTAGCCTGGTTTTTTCACAGTTCCTTAGGTGTCTTAACCTTTTTACATTGCTAAGGACCTTCACTTTTCCCACTCTACGGCCTGCGAGCTCTGCACATCTTCATGCCATCAGCTGTGACAGTGTCTTCCCTAAATTTTTCTTATGCTGTTGTTTTGCTGCTATTATTCCCGTGGCCTGGCTCCCACAAGCTCAGTGGTGTTGCTACTTCAGTTATTTCTGGGAAGCAGTTGCCATTAGCGTAAGAAAGACCCTTCTTTACCATTTTTCTACCTGCCGCCCAAGGTAAACCCTGGTTATGCTAGTGGGGACAATAATTTGCATCCAGAAAGGTTGTGAGCAGTACCTGCCCTGATGCTGTCAGCAACTGAGGCATCACCAGCAGGAAAAATGAGCTGGGAGGTTGAGAAATTCCTGATGGAAACTATATAGTTGCTAAAGTTAAAGCATTACAGGGAAAAACAGCCGGCTGCATCAGAGATAACATACAGGGAGGGTGTTTGTCTAGGAATTCCTGTGCTTGCTTGCTTTCAGAACTGTCCATTAGCAAGAGTCTTCCCTTTCGCCTCCCTCTCTCTCTCTCTCTCTCTCCCCTCTTTAAGTCTTCTTTTTTTTTTTTT
>VWZV01011264.1:25913-129343 GCA_013397155.1 Irena cyanogastra
TTTTTTTTTTATGCCCCAAAGCAGTGTCTGTCACCAACAGAATGGCTGCTTTCCATCAGCTGCAGACTGCTGCATTAAATTGTTGTGCATTTGAACCTGTCTCAACATCCTTTTCACAACACTGTGGAACACCTCTGGAACAGGTGCTCCAGCTAACTTCTCTGCGAGCTTTTCTCCTATGTAATAAGAACACCAAAACCAGCTTTTGCTATGTCTGGGTGTGCTGTTAATTTTACTTATAGTACCCTGTATGATGCTGTGTTTTGGATTTTGAGCAGCTATGTAGGGTTTAGCTGCCTACAGGGTAAGGCCACAACATTGATGAGAGTTTTAGGTGGTCACCATGTTATTATACTTTAAAGTATAATATTATATAAAATTATATATATATACATATAATATAAAGTACTATACTTTAAAGTCCTGACCTACAGATTTGTAACTTCAATCATCACAATGAAAAAATTGAGAAGAAACAGAGCATGGATATTTTCAGATATTGAATATATGTACCTATGTAAATACGAAAATATAAGTAAATAAATAAATGTGCATACATATATATCTATATACACACATATATAAAAGATACGAGGATTCAATTCAAAAATAAAGAGTTGAATAAAGAGTATATTGTGTATATATATACATATATATATATATACACACATATATAAAAGATAGGAGGATTCAACTCAAAAATAAAGAAAAACTGTGTTCCCTACATCCACTAGAAGTTTCAGGCAAAAAAAAAAGGACTCCTGTGATATTAGAACAGTATTAGAAGGGTTGACAGTAAAGTCATATAATCTATGAAGTAATTATGCCTAATATAGCCACAGTATTTCAACTTTCATTGAAAAATTATCCAGGAAAAATAGCCTTCTTCCAATAAGTATCGTCTCCAAAAAAAAATTACAACATGTTTTATGTAAAATTAATGAGAAAGCACATAAGTACATAAGAAAGCACTATCAGTTCAAAAAACTTTCAGAGAAGATTAAATTGAAAAAGAAACAATAATTAATAGACTCTTGATAAACTTAAGAACTCTTCCTCAACAGAGGAATAGTTCCTGTTTATCTTTAAGAAGAAGTATTTCCAGAAAAAGAAAAAGGTTTTTGTTTTATAGGATTGCAAAGCTAATTTTCAAAAAGCTATTGAGCTACAACAGCAGGAAACTCAGACTGGAAATCTCCACTGCATTTCCCACACCAAATGGTTCAAGAACTGCAAAGCATTTAGAACAAAACCACTAAACCTTCAGTTTTTGGAATATATTATATGTTTGAACATAGGCTGTAGTCACTGCATATTTATGAACAATTACTTGAAAGATTGATTCAAGGTATAAAAACAAGGGGTATGTGTCTGTGAGTGTATTGTGAACAGATACTTCTGGCTCTGTTAAGAGGATGAGAAACTATTTTTCTTTAGAAGTATATGTATGTTATTATCATTTCCGTAATTCCCAACATTTTTGTCCTTATTCCAAAACCTCCTGCTGCTGCTAAAGATAAAGGTAAGCTTCCAGCTTTCTTTTTCTTTTACTTAAATAAAACATAAAAAGCCCAGCCTCCTCTGGGAGAGAGGACAGAAATGCCTCCTTTCTAGTTAGCTGTCTTCTGTAATCTGGCATTCTCATTCAAATTAATGGAACTTAATTGTTTTCCATAAACCAAGGAAATACCTTTATGTACATTTCATAATGTGTGACATTAAATTCTGTGCTGTCATAATTGCAAATTCAGAGAACTTAAATTTCACTGTTTTTAATTTGCTGGATTCTATTTGCTCCCATGAGAGAGAGCATGAAACTTCTGTTGTTTATATATGCATCTAGGTGAAAATTTACACATGGTGTTGGATGTTCTTAGAACCTAGAAGCCTTGCTAGTTCTAGAAAGTGTTTTCTGACCTGCAGGATGATGTCTCCAAGCACATATTCTGTTGAAAAATGTCCTGTCAAGGCATTCTAGTTTCCTTTCCTGAATAGCATCAAATTCTTAGCTTACTTTAAAAGGTGACCTTCAGTTTCTGACAGTTGCAGGCAAGTTACTGATAGAAGAGGAATACTGATGTTGTATAATTTTTGTATGTCAATAAAAAAGTGTCTAGTAATAACCAGATAACATCAATGTCAAAGAACAGAAAGTGGCCTAAGATGATAGATCATGGGATATAATCATTAGCAACTAAGCTATGGAGTCATCTGTCTAATACATTCCCTCAGACTAAATGGCCAAACCTGAGCCGTTGAGACATGAATCAAGCTAAGAGATTCTCAGGTTTCAAAGACTACAAAGGAATTCACATTTCTTTTCATGTGTTTCCATAAACATGTAATATTCAGGCAAAGTCAAGGTGGTTTGGTTGTGTTTCTTTAGAAAAAAATTGAAAAACTAGCCACAGACAGGACAATGTACCAGAAACATGCAGTGCTACCAGGGGAACAACCAGCTGCTGTCTTCTACCATCTGAAAAAAAGCCTATCTAGAATGAGCTTTGAATTTCTCTTCACAAGAAAATGTGTCTTTAATTAAAATTAACCTGGAAAATTCTTGTGATATTAGTAAAAATGGTGTTCTGGCTGCTTTGGGGTTGTGCTTACCTCTATCAGAAACAAGGTCTGAGTAGCTATGAGTAATGGCTATTGATAGAAATGCAAAACTAACAAACAAAATAAGCCCAGACACACCACAAACAAACAAAACAACAAAAAACCCAGATCAAAACACCACCTCCAGATGCACTCAGTTGAGCTTTAACGGGTAAAATGCCAAGGAATTAAAACATTATACAATCACAGCTACGCTTCAAAAAGTAAAAAAGCTAAGAACTTATGCTACCAGGCTTGACCAATGGTTTGTTTTTGTGTAAGTTTCCTTTCATTTCACTGCAATAGTGAGCAGCTGCTAGCTTGATTAAAATTATAATAAAATAAAGATTGTATGCTTTTCTCCACTGTCAAAGGAAGAATAGCAACTCTTTTTATTTTTCATGACAAGCTGTCTTTCTCCTTCTGAAAGGGCAAAAAATTAAATAATCAATGAATTTCATCTTTATTTAGAAGTGAGCTTGTACATTATCTACAAGTCAGCCATGTATTTACACCTATGAATCTGAAATTGCACAAAAGAGAAATGAAATCTAATGAAAATTATTTTTTGGAGGTTATCCCTTCATTTCTCTTGGGCTGGCATTTATCTAATTGTTTTATCTCTGTGGGGAATATCTTTGAGTATTAACTTAACCTAAGGACCCAAGCCTCTCTTAATCTGTATTTATTTTTATATAACTACCTGTACCTTCCTGGGTTAATCTTCTTCAACTTCAGGTGTAGCTCAAAACAAAAAAAAAATTCTTATGCAGGTAAAATATTCATGTCCTACAGGAAAGCAGAGCTTTTTCTATTAATATTACCTATGAAAGAAAAATGACTGCCTATTGGACTTTGCATTGAAATGGAGTGGTTACACTTTGCATCAGTCTCTGTCATCTCTAGCTAGTGGTGTGTGTACTCCTACTACTCTTTTCATCACAAACTCGAATGAGTTCACCTATACTGTGTTTTGTCAATATTCTGTTTGATCTTGTACTGGAAGCGAAGCGGTAGCCTGATAGGATCGCTTACAGCCAAGAGGAATTTCATTTGTTCCTCATCATCTCTCAGCCACTAAATTGAGATTGATAGCTGATATTTTGTTTTGATTCATGAGTGTTATAATACAGAAATCTATATGACATTTAGGAAAAAAGTTTCAGTTTGACTTCTGGGGGACATTCCAGACTTAATTAGAATATATAGTAGAGACACCAGCAGGAAAACCAGCAGTTTGGTTGAGTCTTAAGGCAGGGTTCAGTGATGGCAAGATGAATCAGCTCTGTGAACACAGTGATGGAAATTTAGGAAGAAGAGCAACATCTAGTGAAGTTATTTCTGAAGTTGGAGTATAAAACCTTAGCCAGGCATATGGTTGCATTCACCTATACTGTCAAATTTTAATGGAGACTACTTTGCTAGTAAAAAGAAATATTCAGTTGTTATTTCCTGAGAGTCTTTTCATGTGAAAAGAACAATATACTTTTTCTAAGTTTCTTTTATTTCTTCTTTCATCAGAAATTTCACAGTAGAGCAGGATACCAGATTTATGTGTCTTTTTGTTACTCCACACCATAAGGCTTAATTAATCATTCTAAGGGAGTCTAGAATCTACAAATACATTTATTTTACTCCAAATAAATTTTGTTGGAAAGCAATAGCTAGATTTGTGTTTTAATGTGTTCATCTTGTTAGAGGCTTTCTACTGTAGACAGAAATTGTTTTCTCTAGTTGCAAGACAGTCTTCCTTCAGAGCTAATAAATCATGTTAAGAAGTGAACTTACCATAATAGGTACAGTTTTTCAGTTGTTTGCCTTCTGCAAATTCTCTTCAATACATTTTAATTACATGTTTATGTTAACATTTCTATGATTTAACACAAAACTACTTTAGCATTGATTTGCATCCTGTGCAGGAAAGTATTTTTCTGCAGACTGATTCTACCCTTTGTTATTTATTGAGAACTGACCTTGACAAGGAGGCTTGGATGGGCCTGATATCATCTTGAATGAGAATTGCTGCCAGGCAACCCATCATTCCTCTCCAGGGTGAGTGAGATGCTACAATATTATGAGTGCTCTACTGACTGCTGTGAACAAGCTAGAACTAAATATATCCATTGGATAATGATAGATAACATTTAGGACCTTCAACAAATGAAAAACAAAGCATGGAGAGATGAGATAGAAAGGAAAATAATCTCTTGCCTTTCTGGGGACTTCATTTGGCCCATGAGAAAACCTAAGAATTCCTTTATGTCTTACAGCAATACATGCATACAGATTTACCAAACTATGAGTTGAAATAATAACAGATATCATAGTTAAAAATGAAGAGATGCATTTTTAAAGTCCTTTGTTCCAACTTATCGGCATAAAAGCAAATTAATGCTGAAAAAAGTTAATAGTGGTGTCAATTATGAAAAATGGAAAAGCAATATTTATAATTCAAACAAAACTAACTGGACTTCTGGAGAGTAAAAAACCCCACTTTAATTGTGAATATTGTTTGCAAGTCAGGTCTGATGTACACAAACAATAGATCATTTGACCAGTGCATCCTATATATGTATTAATCAGTAAAAAAGAATGTGCTACAAATGAAAGTGCACAATTTAATTACATCTATGTAATTGAATTTCTAATTTCAATTAAAAAAAATTAGTGTGTATACATAATATAGTACATTATTGTACATTTGGTGCTACAGCTAAATGATATCTAGCTTGTAGATCTTGATTCAGTGTATTGCAGTATGCAAACTCATCTACACACAAAAACAACTTCAAAATCCTTCTGTTTTTTCTACTCTGAAAGAAGAAATGGAGGAAGAACTCCAGCAAAATAAAGTGGGGATGAATTTTATAGCTAGCACCTTTCTGAAAAGAATGTGTACATCTATGCATAATACGAACCACTTATAGCATCAGAGAACATTTTATCTCCTGAGAACAGAGTAGCTGTACTGAAGAGGTTCACTCACTAAATTTAAGAACATCCTTGAGCAGATTATTCTTAAAAAGCAAACAATCCTCTGTGCTGAGAAAGGCAGCAGAGCTTCGTAGAGATCTTTAGGAAAATCACACAGTGGAATTAAAGTCTAAACAGCAGTCTTGTTTTCTGGGAGGACACCAAACTGAAAGAAAAGGGGAGACATCAGTGTTTCTTTCCTGCTAAAAAAAAAAAAGATGGCCATTTAACCTCTCACATGGAGCAAATCTCTTTGGAATCAGAAACCCAAGTTCTAAAGCAGTACTTCAGTGGCAGAGTTTACTACATCAATTCGATCAACCTTTTCTCCCACAGAATACTGTATTGTGATTTGTCTGTTGATTATAGAAGAGCCTGATCTCCTAGGGAGTCTGGATTAATCCTAGAAAGATCTGGAGAAAAGCCAACAGTCCCATTTTGCATGGATACTGCTGATAGAGAAGAGCAAGAGAAGGAATCTGAAAGCGAATTCAGATAATTCAGAAGAAAGATGACAGTAAGCTATGTCAGTGAAAAGCTCCTAAGAAATTGGAGAATCTTAGTGTCAGGCTCAGAAAGTGCAAGAAGTAAGAACTTGGATTCATCAGAAACCAGTCTGGATTCATCCAACCACAGTGAATTAAAGGAAGGAATGCATTTTAGCTCAACGATAGAACTAGGTTTCTCATGCTTGAAATAAATAGCAATAGTTAAGTTATGGAAGAAGACATGCGCACTCAAGCAGATGAATTAGGAATGGTTGGGTGCTCTTCATACTGGATGCTGTCATGGTTTAGGAATTGTAGTTCACAATTAAGTAAAACGCTCCAAACCTCTTGCCACTCAATCATTTACCCTGACCCCTTCTTACAGCAGGCTGGAGAGGAGAATTGGAGGAACAAAAGGTGAAGATCATGGGCTGAGATAACAACAATTTACTAGAAACAACTATGGAATTAGAAATGAACAGTAACAGGTACAATGTTAATAATAGTGTGCACAAGAGGTGAACAGTTCACATGTGAGTGCTCACCACATGGAAATCATGAATGCCTGACTGCTCCGCCATGCTTCCCAGCTGCAGGGACCCTTCTTCTCCAACCCCTGCACATGATGTGATGTGGTATAGAATAACTTCAGGCTCCTCAGGGTCCATATCCCTCCTGGTTACTGCAAAAATTAACCCTGTCCTGGCCAGAACCAGGACAGATGCAAAGACAAGAACAAAGGCGGCAGTATTTATGCTTCTGTATCAAAGTTGGAAGCTTAAGAAATTGTGTGGATGTGAATTTTGTGATGAAATGAGTGATTTAGTCTATCACTAAATGAAGACATGTAATAGAATGCTGAATGTTTGTCTAATCAGTGGGAGGCTGTAACTGGGTTACAAAATGTACAGGACTAATGCTGAAATATATGTGAAACATTGCTTGCCTCAAAAGGTAACAGAATCCAAATAGATTGAAATTTCTGGTCTCAGATAGGAAGAGTATATTTTTTTGATGTATTTTTCTGATACCACATGATGGTGACACTATCTGTAATCTGCTTATAGAGATTAGAGGCAGGAAACACAGTCAGCAGGGTAACCTTGACTCCATTTAAACTAGAAAAATGTCATATAAGGCTCTAATGCAGAGACCACAATTTTATACATTGTCAAGGACTACCAACTGGCTGGAAGCTTCGCAAGGAAACCAGGGATGAAAACATGCTACTCCAGGGGTGCAACTGGTTTCTGGGTTGACCCACTAATAGCAGTTCACCCCATAATCCTTGGACTAGTACTGCTCTGCTGTTTATCATGTAGCATCACTGCGAGGCTGCTCTCCAACCTACTGAGCTGCATGCATCCCTACCTAGTCATTATATTCCTTAGTATATTGCTGTGGTCTTGCTCTATTTACAGACAGTACTTGTCAACTAGTCAAGGTATTTATTTTGTCAAATTGTGCATGCATTTTATAGTAGTATATCTTGTACACTTTGTTTAGGTAACTGAATCTGCTTTTGGAAACTCACATTTATGGAAATAAAATTGTAGTTTACAATCATGGGAACATCTCTGATCACAGGAATCCATACTAGCAAATGCTTTTATAACCTTGGATATTAATTCAAAATCAGGAACGTAACTTCCACCTTAGTTTAATTAGCTATATAGTCACTAAGTACTGCTTCATACAGTGCACCAGAATGGAGGCCTAAGCTACCTAGAGACAAATATATCTTTAATCATTTAAAATTCTCCATTGGATAAGAAAATTAATTCAAATATTTTTGAAAAATCACACTAACTTTATATCAATTTAAAATTCTGTTCCACAAAAGTCTGATTGTACCTTGATTCCATATAAAAACTATGTACATCAACAACAGAAAGAAATGAACTGAACGATTACAGATGTGTTGACATATTATTAATGATTAACCAATGAGAATATATGCTTAATGTAGATATAATTATTTGAAAGAGTAATTATAGTGTCCTGTAAAATTTTCACCATTTCTTTTCAACACGACATTTACTTCTTTCCATATCCCACAATGCATATACCAAAACATCTAAGCATTTTTCTTTTGGTTCAGAAAATGAGCAAACCATGCCCTAACTGTTAAGATTATGACACTCTAGTACCTGAAGTTTATGGAAATCTCTTAGAAGTATGCTTTCATAAGATGCATTTTGACTCCTTTCATTTTTTTATGTGAAATTTATATGTACCTGCTACAAGAAGTCGCTTTTATTTCTACATTCTACAGTTTTGAAGGTTGTGAAAAATACATGTTTTGATTACTTGTGTTCTTATAATTCTATGTGAACAACAAGGCTTAGACCATTTTCTTGTCAAGACCACTTCGTATCTTGCTCTGTTTCTTCAGCTGAAAAAAAGCATGGTTGAAAATTACTGAGTTTTTTTTCAAAGTCACACTAATCTGACACAATGCTGAACTTCATAGAGTTTGAGAAGGATTTCCTTTCTGCTAATAAAAATATTTTTCCCAAAATGGGCTGGATAAGTTGTTTCTAAATAAACAACATACTAAGAGAAAAAATTCTTTACAAGACTGAATACCTCATTTAGGTTAAAATTAATTCATTTCTACTCAAGTTCATATAGCATTTACCTAGGTTTCTAGTCCTTGTTAAAGAGGAAGACAGATTCTGCAGACCTACACATTTGATTTAGCATATACTCACTTTGAGGTAAATATTCTCATATAAGTATGATACAATTTGAACTAAGTACTGGTATTAAAAATTATAAATCGCTTTAATAAGTTGATGGCTTAGTATTAAAAAAAGTTGCAACGTTTTGTTTTCTAGACTTAGCATCAAAGCTGGTACATGCTGGAGTCCATCCTAAGAATGGTTTAGTGTAAAAGGCAGCTACTGATTTGCATGCTACAAGTAAACTAGAGCAAATTCTGCAGCCGCTATTTTTTTTGGTTTTTTGGGTTTGTTTTTTTTTTGTTTTGGTTTTGGTTTGGTTTTGTTGTTGTTGTTTTGGTTTTGGTTTTTTGTTTGTTTTGTTGTGTTTTTTTTTTTTGTTTAGGCCAGGTTTTACTGTCGTGGCTGTTAAACTTGATGCATCCTTTTAATTTGAATTTCAAACATCACTCCACAAGAATGCAAAAAGAATAAATTTGATTTCTTTGCTTTCTACTGTAAGTATTTTGAAGTAGCCATGTTCTTGATCAAAACTGAAGTCTCAATTGGAAAATCTACACTTCATTTCCTAAATGAGGTTCCAAACATCGAAGAAAAATGAAAATGCTAGTTGTGAGTGTATTGTATATATTTCATAGAGTTTATGAGTATTCAAAAATTTGGATTCTTTTTGTCAGATTCCAATGCCACTTAACAATGATCTCAAATTGACTTCTACTATAAAGAAAAAAGAATTTGTAGTTTTACCATATCTAGGCTAAATATACATATTTTTTTAAGTGTGTTTGTACACACTTCATTCATGATTGAATATATAAATACCTTTTAATGTTCAGCTCTTAGTCTTAATTCTCTATAATAGTAAAATTCATCATATGCATAGAGAAACATAATTCTCTCATGGGGATTCAATGACAGAAGAGCCACATACCAGAGTGTGAATAGTATTGTTTTACACTGGTTTGTAATTTGAAGTTACAGTGCCATTTAACAAGTGGAGAAGTGATTAGTAGAGCATAAATTATGTACTTGTAAAATGAATGGTACAGTGAGGACAAAGTGGTTTCTATTCATTTTAATGCTGTCTACCACTAGCATCAATACAAAAAACATATTTTAGTAAAAGTTTAAGTCTGGGCAGGATGTTAATAAGGTAAGTCATCCATGCGACTTTAAAAATTCTTCATTAAAATGAATGGCTCTCATACTTTCACTCTATTCATTTCACATCCAATATCCCCATTTAATTTGTGGAAGTCACAATTTCAAGTATGTCACTTGAGAACTGAGCTTAATGACTAGCATTATTTAGAAGCATAAAATAAGAAGAAAAATGTGAACAATCACGCTGACAAGTGCCATTTTCAGAGCATTTAAGAAAAAGTCTGTAGCACAAAAAAGGCCAAGCACAAAGTTTGCTGATTGTTTTGGTTGCAATTTTCTCAGTTAGAAAGTACAAGCACACAGTGATGAAATCTCAGTCACACGCACACACACGTGCAACCTCTCCTCAGCTTTCAAGAGAATGTTGAGCAACTAGAGAGGTCAGTTACTTTTCATCATTATATTTTTAATTGCAGTTTTATGAAGGTTATTACAAAAGCCTAGATACAAATTTCTTTAAACGACTAGCCCTTGAGGCTTCAGTGTACTGAAGGCACAGACAGAGCAACCATATTAAAAAATAAAACAAAAAATGCTACAAATCTAAATATCTGAATAGTAGTGATAATGCTTAGAAATAATTCATGTTTCATTCATAAAAATCTTACTTTTATTTAATCTTAAACCAAAATTATATGATGAGCTGGGATGCACGTAACAGATATTCATCTGATTTGTTCTGAAAAACCCTCCAGAGACATCTCATTGTGATATTTTACTTTCCCCAAGCTTTCTGTAGTGTCTTAGTGTGTGTGCATACACAGGAATATGCAGAAATTGGAGCATGATACCACCATTTTCTCTTCTTATCCAAGAATATTTTAGGGTCTTTAGATTTTTTTCCTTTAATGTTTTTATTGTTCTTAGTCAATTTGTTAAATGCATTTTACAAGCTGCTTTCATCTATTTTCAAAAAGAATGAAAGTATTTTAGCCATACACAGCGTCAGGTGAACACTAGAGAAATGAGAAGGCAAATATTAAATCTCTGGTGTACCCTACTAATCTTGCAACTCCACACATCCTCCTCCAACATAATATTCTATCATTCACAATCCTCCAGCTTCAAATACCTGCTCTCTTTTCGAGTAATCCAGCTACTTTTTTCCCTAAAGTTACAAAAGTATTAGCTTAAAGCAAATTTTGGAGTTCATGAAGTCTATTTTCCAACTTAAACAAGCACTACATCAACACTACATCAAGTCAGACATGGCTTTATTTAACTGAGTCGTAAAAATCACCCTGGGCAGAAAATCTGCAGCCTCTCTGGATAGCCTCTCTTGGTACTGAATTAGTCTTTTGGTGAAAAGAGATCTCCTGCTGCCTAAACTGAAGATCTCTCCAAACTTTTATTATCCCTCACAATATTTTCTTTTGCCAGAACTTCCTCCTTAGACTCTAATTTCTTTCACTTTTAACAAGATCATCTTCCCATCTCAGAGAAGTCTCTGTTGTGCTTCAGTGTTTTCATTTATGGCTGTGGATGCAAAAGTTTTCCCATTTCTTTTCTGGCTTATTTCAGTGATTCTTTAATGATCTGTCCCGAAAGACTGAAACACAAATTCCTTTCCTAATTCTGAAGGTAAAAGTAAGTTCTATGAAGCTTCTTCAGCAATGCTGATCTGTGAGGACTTCTCTAAACACTCAAATAAAATACTTGTTTAACAGTTCAGTGACTTGCACTGTTCTAGAAATTTCTGTTACCATAGTTTAGTATTGTCTAAGACATTCCCTGTTAAAGGATGACAAGGCATGAGCCTTTCACAAGAATATGTGACCTTCTAAAGGCCACTTCTTCATACCTACAAGGTACATTTCTGCAAGTGTTTTTCTCCAGATTAGACGTTTATTAATAAATGTTTTAAACACAGTCCTTGCTGCATTTATTTCTAGCAGGGAACAAGAAAGAAGACTTCAGTAGTGCTAGATTTCCTCTGTTTCATGACTCAGGAATGTTATCTATCTCCCAAACTTTCTTGGTCCTGCTGTCTGTACTACTTACACTTTTAGGATTCATTTTATATTACATGATCAAGGATCATGAAATCATTGATTTCATGTAGTGGTTTTGGTTTGTTAATTCAGAATTTTCATTAATTTTGAGACCTCTCAGCCAATAGACTTACTTCTTGCTGTGAGATAGGATTGGGAGAAAGGCAAAGCAGGCTCAAACTTCAAAACGATATAAAGAAAATTTATTGACAGTAATTATAAAAGGAAAAGAAAAAGTAATAAGAATCAAAACAAATTCTTCAGAATACTTCTCTTCTACTTCACTTCTCTTGAACACTGACAATGTAAAGAACTAAATTCAAACTCTCAGTCAGTTTACCACCTCTGATATAGTCTTACTACAATTCACTCAGGGAGAAAAGTCCCTCTTGTTAAGGTTCTGGAGACTTCTCCACGGCAGGGAAAACACAGTTCTCTCGTGGTTTTCTCACGACTAGCAGCCGCCCAGAGGAAAATCTGCTATCGTGAAGTCCTTCCCATCTCAACAAGCATTCACACAGCCTGTCAATGGGCCATGTCGACTTATGGGGTATGATTTTAAAAATGAACAGTTCAAAGGCAAAAGTCTCTGTTGTCTATCTCTATTGTCTTTGTCTCTGGGAACAGACATCTGCCTTTTTCTCCCGTGGCAGTAGAGGACTCCTCCTCTCTCCCTCTCTGTTCCAACTTCTCACAGGATCACAGCTACTTTCACATCGGCTTACTTCAACATGGAGGCTTTTGCTCGACATCAACCTTGAAACACTTTCATCTCCCCAAAATCTCGTGTTACAAAGAAAAAGAGTCTTTCTCTATAGCTTTACAAGAGGATTTCAGCCTTTAAACATAGCATCTTCTCATCCTTCCTATCTGGGACTTAACGTCTTTCTTCAACTGACCATAATGTCTCTCTTGCTTGTTGTTTCACATGCTTGCATCTCTCTCTCTCTCTCGGTGGCCGGGGGAAGCGGAAGTGAGGCACTGAAAGGGTTAACATGTTGCCCAGGCTCTCGGGCGGGAGCTGTGGCTGGCGGGAGGGCTGGGGAAAGCGGTTTCTTCCATCCCAATCTATTCTATGAATGTGGTGAGATAGTGGTATTTGACATTAGCCTTGGTATCTTGTAACTGATACTACATCTATAAAGCAAGTTATGAGTGACCGTGCAACTTTTAATAAATTCATACTTTAAAATAAAGTTCAATTTCACAAACACTGCTATATGAAAATATAATGCGGTTGAACTTGATGAATAAAAACTCTAACCATAAAATTGTTGAAGTGAAAGTATGTGGGAGCTTTATTTAAAAACATTTGTATTCATAAAACGTACACATTAACCATCATCATAACATCTGAATCTGGAATGTGAACAACTGAGACAAATGTGGGGTCAATACTCTTACAAGCATAATGTATTTACAGTATGAATACAAACAATCCATAGAGATAGAGAAGATTTGGAAGACAGAACCTAAAAAAATATGTGGGGTCATACACTTCTACAGTTCAATTAGGTTTTTTGAGTTCTCTGGAAGTTTTCTCATGCAAATATGCAAAATATGTTCCCTTAATTTGATTAGTGGGCTTAGTCTGCAGGCTCTGAAAATCTGAAAGAGTACTTGATTAAGAAACAGACTATTTTCCTTTATTTAGAGACTGCTTTTATCATTGAAGATACTAGCTTTCTTCTTTTAGCAGTTATCCTGAAAGCTGAAATTCTTTCAAACACCAAATTACAAAAAATATATATTTTCTTAATGTTAACATATAAAGGGTAAAGTTTTTGTTTGACGAGAAATTGCTGCCAATGAAAATATAAAAATAAACTGGGTTTGTAGAAGTTTTTCTAGGATCAATCTGAATTCTCCCTTGCAACAATAAATGTGATTTATTTGCAAAAGATGCTTTTTATAAAAGTAAAAAACCATGAAAGCAGTAGGGTCCAAAGGAATATAAAATTTTTATGTAATCATCAACATTGCACTTAATTTGTTCAATAAAAGTAAACTTGACACAAAGTTTCTAGAAGTATATAATGAAGAAACTGATCAGTTTTTTTCAGACCTTTGACTTATTTAGTGTTTAGTAGTTGAAAGGTGAAGATTTCACAAGCTCACTAGTGCATTCCAAATTTACCAATCCTGATCCTGTAATTTCAAGTAAACTTGAAACAACAGACTGTTGAGAGAAACTATGGGTATCCCACCCCTGGAAGCATTCACGACCAGGTTGGATGGGACTTTAAGCAACCTGGTCTAGTGGAAAATGTCCCTGCCAATGGAAGTGGGGGTTGGAACTAGATGATGTTTAAAGTACCTCCACACTCAAACTATTCAATGATTCTATGATTCTATGATTGTGTGATTCTATGTGATTTTGGGTCCTAGTAATTTTGTATTGTTCACCAAGTACCACAGAAATATTAGTTCTGTCCTTTTTGGTGGGTCTTGAGAGCCTTGAATGTGCATGCTTTTATCTTTGAATAAGAAGTCTTAAAAATACTTCAATGCCATGTTATCCAACAGACTTATTACAGTATTAAAAATAAAATTATTAATATTGTAAGGAAGAAAGTAGCACAGAAAATCACGAGTAAGGGAAAAGAAAGACAGTCTCATGAGCACAACCATGTGACCTTGCTGTCACAAGGCAGGGATAATGTGTGTTTTAAATTAGGTAACTATGTATGTCAAGTTTGTGCAGTTAGAAGAAAGATTTCGTGGGTGTTGAAGATTAGCTTTGGTTAGAGGCTTTAATAACTTTTTCTTGTATATTTAAATATTCAGGTGAATTGGTCTTTGCTTGTGGCTGACTGGGCAGAACAGAGACCTAGGGCGCATGTTAGGCGTCTAGAATATTAAAAATTAGGAATTCTCCTGGCATCACCTCATCCAATGAGAATATTTACCTAGTTTTCATCTTGTGTCAAAGCAGAAGAGTCCCCAAGACAAATGACTCAGTTCATCTAGCTGGCTAGACTGACTTGACAGAATCCTTGTGAAGGTGCTTCAGTTAAGTACCTTTGGGATGACAGCAGGACAGAAATCATAGCTTCTGAGGCAGATGAGGGAAGACAGAGATCAGACAAATGATTTTGCTTTATTGTTCTTAGTCCATGGCTGTTCTAAACAAATGTAATTAATCTTACTCTATTATCTAAGTGCAACTGTGGGAATATAGGGCTTTCTGCCCAAAGGGATGTCCCACTATTTTCTTAGGATACTTTTTGGTTCATTTTAGAAAGTGTGTTTCCTTGAAAAGTGAAGGTAGGAGCAAAAAGGTCGATCACATTCTCATTAGTTTCTTTGAAGCTTTCTTTATCAAAAAAGAATCTAATCTAGTCTGAAAAGTGTTGAGCTAACAAATTAAATTCTCTGATTTTCAAGCAAAACCACTCTATAAAGATATAAGATACTAGACTAAAACGGTATCAAAAATTTTAATATAAACTTAGCTGAGGAGAGTTTCCACATAGAATGCCCCTGCCTTGTACAGAGAAGATGAAGAAACAACTTGTAAACCTTGAGAATAATAATCATCACTGTATTTGCGGGCTTGACCCTGTTGCTAAGGAACACTGAAGAATTTCTAAGATCTTACAAATCCACAATGTTGTAGAGGTGGGCAAAGCAGTCAAGAAAGAACCTGGCTGATGTGTAAGACCCAACCACACATTAGCCACATTTGTTGCCATAAATATTTATGGTACGTGTATGGATGCATTTGAAGCACACCAAAACCATCTTTGTCATATGAACATCAACAATAAACAAAACTCCAACTAAATAAACCATAAAGAGATTTTTAATGTGGAGTAAATGGAGCAACAAGAGGAGAATGAAGTCTAAAAGATCTTCTCTCACTTGGGACAGACATTTAGTAAGGAAAGTCAGGCATAACTGCTGGATACCTTAGGCTACCTAGAGTAATGCCTCTTCATTTGAAATAGGTAAAATAAGAACTTAGAAATCTTTCAAGAGGATGTATTTCCAAGCTAACTGAATTAAGTCTCAGATGTAGTATTGGCAGGGTAAGAAAAATGCTACAGACTTGTAAATTATGAAGGCTCCTTATGTTTCTTTGAGATAAATGTCTAAATATCCCTTAAGACCAAGGTTACTACTTGAAGGAGTATGGGGGAATTGAAATTTTCATGAACCAAAAGTTTGAGAGAGAGAGAGAGATCACCGTACAGTCATCCCTTTAAGATTCTGCTTTAATCTAAAAAGATGCTATCTTCTTCAAGGGAAAATCCAGACCTAGAGGAGGAAAAAACCAGTTTTGAGATGGCCACACAGGGGATAATGGCAACAATATGCAAAAGAGGTCAGGGATGCTTTGAGATCAGGGCATACAAGAGAAATGGCAGACTTGACTTAGCTTATTTAAACCAGAGAAAGATCACAGAAGTTCTCGTAAGATGCAGGGTAATTTTTTATTTGGTCCTTACCAAAGGACCAAAGGATGTGATTCTAGATGCTGATGCATGAGGCCAATTCAGTTACAGTGACTGATTTTTGTAATTCAGTATTTATAGAATCATAGAGCGTCATTATTTGGAAGAGACAAAAATCATCTAAGGGCAACTCCTGGCCTTGCACAGGGCCTGCCCAGGAGTCACACGATGTGCCTGAGAGCATTGTCCAAGTGCTTCTCAAACTCTGGCAGTTTTGTGCCATGACCGCTTCTCTGGGAGCCTTTTCTGGAGCCCAACCACTGTCTGGGGGAAGAAGCTTTTCATAATATCTATACTAAGCCTCTCCTGACACATACTCAGGCCGTTCTCTCAGTCTGGCCACTGATCACCAGAGAGAAGAGATCACTGCCTGCCCTTCTGCTTTCCCATGTGAATAAGTTGTGGACCACCATGAGGTCTCTTCTCAGTGTCCTTTTCTCCTGGCTGGAAAAGCCAAGAGACCTCAGCTTTAAATGGCTTCCTCTAGGATCTTCAGCATTTCTGAAGCTCTTTTCTGTAGCAACAAAAGCAGACATTCACTAGAACTGCAGTCAATTTAAAAAGGTGAGCAATGTGGAAATTCAAATTTCTTGAAAAAAACGTAAAAGAAAAAGATAGGAGGTGAAACTCTTCTCAGACAGCATGGACGCTACTTCCAGACCACATTGGAAACAAAAAGTATATGTGCATAAACCGTCAGGAAAGATTTTAGACAGCACGACTAAACATCATGGTTAGAGACTACAGTAAATACTATGGTAAAAAGAATCACTGGAAGAGGCATTGTATCCTCAAAAAAAAAAAAAGGAAAAATGTTCAAATAAATGCATAGGGACAATTAAAAAGTCTAGGAAGGTAAAAGTGTTAGGGCAACAAAACACAAAAAAAAATTATTTTATGAAAGAACTTGTAAAAGATATGAAAGTCAACAACTAAGCTCTCTTCAAAATTGGAAGGAGGAAAAAATCTTCAGGGATAAAGTGATTCAGACAGAAGATAATATAGTCATGACCAGCAGTGGTTTATTCACCAGCTTGTTTCTGTATCCTGAACAAAAAAGGCATACATCAGGTCATTTTCAAAATCTTGACTCTTTAATCAGAGTTTGAGCTTTCACTGATTAACAAGTAAATGCCGCACTCATTCCTTCTTCCGCATGTTTACATTGTCCATACAATCAAAAGGCAAAGCTCTGGAAAATATGTCCTCAAACGACTTTCATGACCCTGCTGCTGTCTTATCACTGCCAACTCTGTTCCACAAAGCCCTTTTTTTGAGTATTAGATGAATTTCCCTGGTATTAGTCTCTTCTCTCTTCTGTTATCTACCTGCCTCATAAGGTCAGCGTAGATGTCAGCCTAGTTACAGCAGCCTCGATTCCCTCTGCCTTTGCATGTCTTTATGAGCACCTTGCCCTCCCTACTGCTTACCCAAGTGCCTGACTGCTAGTTCATACAGCTGTCCTTCTGCCTCCAGTCACTAATGGCATTTTCACCAGACTGCTTTTCAGTTACTCGTATTATCTTAAACCCACTCTGGGCTCTTAGACATGAACTGTGGCTGTTGTTTGGCAAGTTTTTTATGCATAATATATAAGCTATGACCTTTTATGTTCAAATACACAGGTAGTTTGTTCAGAATCTCATTTGGCATACAATTTCCTTGACAATTTCAATATTTGTCTCCTAGTCTATTTAGTACCTTGCAACAAATACTGTTTTCCCATTCAGCTTTAAACTTTTCATCTTTCTGTCTTCTTCCACTGTCTTGATGTTCTCCATGACACTCAAATAAACTGATGACTTTTACTCCAGCTATACTATGTATATTGTCTCTATTTTTGTATGAAAAGCCTGACTTTGAACTCTAATTTTTCCAGGAAGCCAATTTTTAACCTCTAGTTAGGTTAGATTTTGGATTTTGGTGGGGGTTGCTTGTTTAGTTGGTTTTTGTTTTATTTGTTAGTTAGTTAGTTTGTTTTGTGTTTTGTTTTGTTGATTTTTTTTCTTTCTTTTAAATCTTCATGCCTTTGCTGTTATATTCTTGCATCTCTGATAAGATGGTTTACGTTGCAAGGTTTTAGTAGTGAGAGTGGGAGGGGAGCAGGGGTGGTCCCTGTGTGGAGGCAGACATGGTTGGTTGCAGTCAGATCCAACAGTCTCACTGCAGGGCACAGATGAGTAAGAGAAGGGAAAATGCTGCCATACAGCCAGGCCTGAGGGAACCATATGAGAAACAGCCCTGTAGTCTCAAATGGAGAGAGAGAGGAGGGATGTTCCTGGCAGGGATGCCTCTGCAGCCCTGAGATGAAGGAATCCTGTCGAGAAGGTGTTCTAGATATCCACTCTGCAGACTGTGAAGTACCCCACATCACAGCAGGTGAAAATGGCCTGAAGGAAGATGGAACCCATAGGAAAGACCCCACACCGGAGCAGGGAGAAGCGTGAGGAGAAATAAGGGGGAGAGAGTAGCTGTCGGAGACTGATTGCAGCTCCCTTTTCTATCCCCCCTGTGCTGCTGGAGGAGAGGAGGTAGGGGAGATGGAGGTAGGAATGATGGAGAAAAGCTGAGCCTGTGAAGAAAGGGAGTTTGGTTGAAGCAAGGTGGTTTAGGTTTTTTGTCTTTGTTTCTTCTGGTCCAACTCTACTCTTTACAGGTTAAATTATGTGATTTTTTCCCCTCAATTTGTTTCTGTTATACTGATGGTACTTAAGATGTGTTGTCCTCAAGCAGTCAGTGATGTCCCTGTCTTACCTCAAGCCAGGAACATTCACATCTTATTTTCTCCCCTGTCCTGTTGAGGAGGGGCAGAGGCAGAGCCACTGGGTGGGATCTGGCAGCTAGAAAAGGTCAATCCATCACAGAAGTTCCATGTAAATATTTACAAACTTCTCCATCATCCATCTTAAAAATTGCTTATCCATACACCACTTTGCTGTGGATTTTTACAAAAACTGCGATAATCATTTGTTTGATGAAGTGTGGAAGGATTGGTTATGTTGATTAATAAAGTTCTATGTATCACTATGTACCTTTGTCTCTTTTGTACGCAGACTACAAAGCTTAAAAATTCACGGGGGCAGGGATGATTTGTTGTGTATGGTTATAGAGAATGCATCAGTATACATTATTGATACACGGAGAGGATTCCTTAAGGGTATTCAGATAAGTAAATTCAAACCCATTTCCTTCCCCTTACACTGCATTACTTCTGCTTAAGATGTAAATATTTTAAATACAAATTTATGATTATATACCTTTTCATTCATTTGTATATTCTACAAACATCACCACGTTAAAATTTCTAGAATATTATTCAGTTATCAGTTAAAGGCTATTTTCATACAATGTAAAATAAAACAGGATGAATACAGATGACCATCCTGGAAGATGGAGTAGATGACCACTGGAGGTCCTTTACAACACAAATTATTTTGTGTTCTCAGAAGTAAAAATCTCTCAAATCCTTATTGACAGGGAATTTACGCTGTGATAAGCAAAGTGGTTAAAAAAGTAAAGACTTTGTAGACTAGATCAGAAATCTGACTGTAATTCCAAATAAAAGACCTAGTAGTTGAGCATTCACATGTAACAAATCATTCCAAAATCTCATGTTAAGAATAGATTGTCTCTTCTCCAAGATAAACAGCAAAACCACATTAACTAATCACACACGGATCTACAGTGATACACAAAGAATAATTACTATGTATTCTCTCTCTATACTTCCGATATTTTCCAACTATTTTGTAAATATATGCGTGCACAAACACACAAACTTGCGCACATATACACACGCAGGTTTTTGGAGAATAAATTGATTTAATAATTTCCTTAATATTTGATACACAATGTACATTTTACTCTTGGAAATTTTGTTTAAAATGTCTTTCTTTCATGTTACTTCAAATATAAATTTCCAATACTTTTGTTGTTTCCACTATTTTTCTTTATTCTGGAATTATCCTTGCAAATGAGCTTAGTAAGAAAACTGTTCCTAAATCTGCAAACTTTGGAAAGAAGGAAGAAAAAGTAATTCTGCATGTAAATACAACATTTTCACAGTTAGAATCTAAGTTACTTTCACCGAATCAAGTAAGCAGGAGAAAATCCATATGGTTTTTGTTGCCACAGTGATGCTGTTTAGGTTTTGACTTTTTTCTTGTATATGTTCTCTATATTCTTCACACATATATTTGTACCTCTGTAGCCTTTTGTATTGTATTAGTGGCTAGTTTTCCCAGTACTTTTCCATGGCCTTTCCCTAAGCAGAAAGAGAAAACAAATTCCAGAGCTCCAGGCCCCAGGGGGTACAAGACCCCAGTGCTATCTTGGTTCTTCCTGGGAACCAAGGCCGAGAACAGCCCTTCAGGACACATTCTCATGGCCAAAGTATAGCTAGTGCTGAGGTGGGGCTCCAGAGAAGGGGCTTGACCTGGGAGGGAATTGCACTTGTCCTCCTGACTGGTGCTTTTTATGATTTATGCTAATTTCCTAAAACCTATAAATGTGTACTCATTCCTGCAGGGGTGGGCTTTTGTGGACGTCTTTCCATAGCTGCTTCTGGAGGCCTTCAAATAAAGATCCCCTTTTATATAACCTCCTTACTAAAATTATCTCAATTTCCATTTCCAGGTTGGGAAAAAGGCAACAACAGTAAGAATCATATAATTCTGAATACAAATCCAGTTAATTACTTTGGAATGTGATTTAGACCTATAAAGGACAATAGTGTATTCTTGAAACTATCTGAGGTAGCAACTAAATCTGAGAGAGGATGTGGAAAGATCAGTGAACATAGTTAAAGGTGAATACCCATTTAGGAGTCATAAAGTCAGAAGACGTGCTGAGGGGTCCCCTTTATGCTGTTGCTGTGTGTCCCTGAACTAGTCAGCCAAACCACTCTGCACTCCAGAGAGCTGCTCAGTGTAGAGTCCCCACAATAGGAGGCTCACAGACTGGTTGAGCACAAGGGCGTCAGCTTTCCTGAGACACTGATAGACAGCCAAATACTGAGAGCCAAGGAAATCTCCCCTCTTCATGTGACAAGAGAAAAAGGAATGCATTCTTCTTGATGTTTTAGATTTTGAACCATAGATGAGATATGCTGCAGTCTGCAGTGGACGCCATTAACTTATTCTTTGATTATCAGAAATTGTGTACAGCTGACAATTTAATGAAACCAAACTGGCAACTGTTGAAAAATGACGATTGCAGTAAGTTTCACTGATGTTGAAGAGTACAAGCATCACTGGTGACAAATTGGAGGTAAACACCAAACTAGTCAAACAGCTTGCAAACTTGCTAAATCAGATGTACAAATTACACCATTTCTTGTAGTAGTGCTACTAATAATGAGTAATTTAATCTGAGAAATTAAATTCTGTCCTATTACTGTGATTCGTATGGATTATCTACAATGCATCTTTTGTCTGTTTTTCGTTCTTAACTCATAAATATTGCTCAGCCATTTTCTGTCCAAACTAGAACGTTGGTACAGAAAGTCACATAGGATCAGATGTCTAGAGTCATAATCCATGTGGTTCAGAGTATCATCAAAAAGACTTTCAGAGGAAGGGTCTGTAGAATATCAAATCCCTCTGTATGGCTTTATGTTTGAAAACAAAGTGGCCTTTTCATATCTTAGAGAAGGTGAAAGCCACATAATTGCTAGGTGACATACGAGCAGAGCATCCAGGATGCTTACTTATTTTTTACTGTATTGCCTTAAAAACATTCAATTCAGCGACAGCTATTTTTCATAATTATCTTAAGTAGAAATTTTCCTGATTTTTTTCTAGTTAGTGTGGGTGATATTATCTTAAAATACCAGTTCAGGTCTTCCAATAATTAAAACCCATAAATGATGACAGACAAAAGCATTTAAAAACCTGAATCTGCAGTTTATTGTAGCTTTTTTTTCTGTGTATATACCATACAAACACACATAGAGGCATGCATGTTGAAACCACATAGAAATGATACTTGCATATTTTTCTAGCCTGCAGGGAAAACTGCTACATCTTTTATCATTGAGGGTATGAAAAATTCAACATTAAATCATTTTGAATTAATGGGAATTTTTCTCTTAGGGCAGAAATAATTCTGTGTGGTACCTCCTGGAAGCCAAATAAGATTATTTCAGCCTCTTGGGAGGAGATACAACGGCTTCACAGAAGAAGCCTTTTGACTGACTTACATTTAATTCCCAGTAGGTGTTTCATTTTCTCTTAAAGACTTGTCATTATTTTTCCTTTTTAGTCAGAACAAGCATCTTTCTCTTCAATTGCAATAAAAATGATCAAAACTCAAATAGCTTACTTTTTCATAAAATATAGGACGCGCACATTTTCTCTCTAGAAATTCATCTGAATGATGAACTAACACTGATGAATAAAAGGGAAGAATTAAATGTATGTTTCTGCAGGTCCAATGAAAAAAGGAAATGTTAAAAGATTAATATATGGATAAGAAAAAATTCAATTTTCAACCCACCTTATCTGTTTTGACACGTAACATTCCACAGATTAGAGTACCAACTGAAAAAAAATCAAATCTAATATGGAATCAGAATTGTTACATGTTTATCTTTTCTGAATTCAAAGGAATGTAAAGTGCTCCATAGGAGAAATATTAACAACATTATGAAGGGAGCAAGAGAGGGGAGAGAAAAAAACCCCAAAAACGTGGACTCTATGAGACAGACGCAAGTAGACGCTTGCAGGAAGAAAGTAGAGATACTGTAGGTAGACATAGACTGAGAACCTCTAAAACCAGAATTTACCTAATCTGCAACATTAAACACACTAATAAGAATACCACATTTTAGATAATCATATTACAAACTTAAGTTTTAAAGACTGTTTACTCATGGAAGTCTCTAAAGCAGTAAGTTTTGGTATGAATTTGTAGAGTCATCTTTCATGTCTTCTCCACCAGCAAGAGCTGTACAAGCTATCCTTTCTTTTCCACATATATTTGTAATACTAAATTTAAATCCCATTCTGCATTTCTCAAGAAACAACCTTATCATAATATTTTACATTCTTTCATCCTGAGAATAATAATCTATACAGAAAAGTATTTTAGCATTCCCTGGCTTGTTTTTTTTTTTCTTTCAAGTAGAAGACAAAAAAATTAATGCAGCTAAGCAAAATAATAAGAATCTATACGCTCTAGGAGTGCTGAAGAAAGATCTCTATGGAGAATTCCTGACACGAACAAAGTGCATATAGATGGAGAAAGGTGAATGCAGGTGTCCAATCAGCAACCAGTTCAAACTCATGAAAAGTGGGAAGCAGAACCACAGGAATTTCGAGGGATGCTGCTATGAAATCTGAGCTAAATGGTTAATTACGATGTTTATTATATACACGACTTAAGAGAAACTGCAAGATTAAGTCTCATTATAGCTTTAAGCAATTTGTGAGATCTTCTGAATCACAAGCTACCTTTGTTTCTTAGATAAGTGCTTTTTCCTGAAATGCGCAAAATACCTACAGAGTAATAGCAAGCCATAAAAATTTATTGCAATCAGATATTAGACTGTAGAGTTTGGTATGAAACAAACACAGCAGATGATCTATTCATTTTATACTGTATTTTCAGAAATAGAAAAGAAACCTCAGAGGAAAACGAAAGAAAACAAATCCAAACAAAAACAAACAACAAAACCAGACAAAACCAAAACCAGCCAATCAACCAAACCAACAACCCCCCCATCCTCTCCCCCCACCCCCCAAAAAAATAAAATAAAAGAAAAAGCAGAAAAAACTGGTTTTGAAAAAGTTACTAAAGGACTTGCCAAGTGAGAATATCTAGAGTGTTTTAAACTCTGGAAATTATGATGCCAGCCACTACCACTGATAATAGTATTTTGCTGTGCTTTTCATATTTTGTCAAATGTAGCTGTTAACCAACTCAGAAATCAGTGTGATTTGAAATATTTTCACGTTAATGCTTGTGACAAACTGTATAAGTTGGAAGAAGAATAAATAGCTTCTTGGGTGGTTGGTGGTTTTCTTTTTCTCTAAATGGGTTTCTGTTTAAAAATTTTTATGTTTGACAACTTAGCACAGTATGGAGAATATTGCAACTCATCTTTCTGCAATTTGATATATATTTTCTAAACCAAGAATGCCATTTTCCATTACTTTATTCCCTTTAACAGATTCTACATTCGGTAAGAAGTGGATGACTACACAAATTTGTAAAACAGGCAGTATTTGTCACCAAATTTCAAGTGGCAGACATGACTAAAAGAGAAAGTAATTGACAGCTGCAATTTCTGATTAAAGAAAGTGCTAAGAACATTTTTGCTGAGATATCAATTTATTTAGAAATTTGTCTACACTTTGAAGTCAGAAGGTAATTAAAGCAACAACATGTTATCAATTCTCTTTCAGAACTAACAGTTATCTCGCTCTTCACTAAAAAAAAAAAAAACCAAACCCAAAACCAGAGCATTAACTCAAGATCTACTTTTCTTCAAAGAAAAGTTCAGGGAAAAAAAACAAACCAGCAACTCAGTCTACCTAAATTACCTAAGTTACTTAATAAATTGTAAGAAAATATGTTAATCTTTGCCTATTAAAATTCTGCCAGCTTCTTGCTATTGGGAAATACTGTGTTTGCTTTAAATGCCCCTAATACGGTAAATAACATTTACAGAACAGATGTATTATTGGATAATAAGGAATTCCTGTCCTTTGCCTTTCTTCAGTATAGATACCATGTTATGACAGCACCTCACTTATACATGAACCCTAACTAAATAAGCATTTCCATGTTTCTTTCATTCATTCTCACTTTGCTGTATTGAAAACCCTTTTTGTCACAATGCAACAATCTTCCATAAATTTCTTCTTCGGGTCAAAGTCTCAGTTCTGTCCACAATAACTAATTCACCAAAATGAAGAAACCTTGTTGTCTCTAAACATGGAATGAAAAAATACTTAAAAACTCCCAAAACAACAAAACCCAAAAAACCCCAAACTGTAAATGTGACTCACTAGTGAGGAGGGAAATATTGTGTCTGCTATTTTGTATTTTAGAATCTTACTACCTAAATCTGTTTGCAGGAACAATAAGAAAATGTATAATAGGCATGGTTCAAGTTTTCAAGTTTTAGTCAACATAAAAATATCAATTAAATTAATACATGGCTTCTAATTCCTGGAAAAAAAATATACGTATAGCCTTTTACAAGAAACAATTTCACAATATATTGAAGAGGAAAATACAAGCTTTCAAATAAGATAGATGATCAAAATAACAACCATATAACCCTACTCGTATTAATGGCCACATAATCCAACTAGTCACTAATAACAGGTTGATTTTATTAGATGTCAAACACTGTTGGAACACCTCCTACTAGAAGAAAATGAGTGGCTTCTTACATCTACATCACTGAACTGACAAATAAATAAAATCTAGCCTGTTGTTTCACACACAAAATGCAAAAAATTTCAAAGTGTAAGTATACAGCATGAAGAGGTTGAATCACTTGGTACTCATTAAACAGATAAAAGCCAAAATTCCTCTACTTGGGGTACATTTAAACTCTAGAAGTCTACTGATTTAAGATTGTTCTATATACATCAAGGAAAAGAAATTCTATTTAAATGGTAATTACTGAAAAATTAATTCTTCAGTATGTAGGATAATAAATTGCCTTTTTTCACAAAATCTTTACAGATCGATATGATTTAGAAAAATTCCTTCTGTCTAGACAAATAATAGACAAAATAAATTTTTGAGAAATTAGTCCAAGAAATAAGAAGTTAATTATTTTCCAATACCTCATCACACAGTATGAACCAAACCAACATTGCAATGCAAAATATGAGCACTGAATCTAAAAAGTAAATATTTGAAGTTGCTAAGCAACAGTCTTTGTTTATTATATTGGTTCTGAAATGAAAGCAATAGAAGCATAAAACAAAGGAAACAAATGTACAAGAATATAATCTATTTAATACTCAACACAAAAAAACCTCTTTTGTTTACAGAGTATAAATTAATAAATATTCTTGACAACAACGATCTATGGTTCAATGGAATTTTTCTCTATGCATTGTTACTGTTATTTTGAATTCACATTCAAAACATTAGTAAAAAAGATATAACTAAGTAAGAAGTAAGAAACTACAGAAAAATTGTGTTATTGGGCGCAATTTCTGGGAAATGCTCAAACCAAACTCATTCTATATCTGAGTGTGGACACAGACTGATAGAAACAATATTAATTTATCAATTAATGATTTTTATTACTTTATAATAAGAATATCTAAGCATATAGACTGGATTGTCCAAATGTATTTATTTAATCTCACTTTAAAATATATGTTTATTTCTTATAAAATAACATATTTTCTTATAAACCATTTCTTCATGTAAAACAGGTGATCAAAGCCAGGTTGGATGGGGGTTTGAGCAATCCAGTCCAGAAGATGGGATCCCTGTCCATAGCAGGAGTGTTGGAACTAGATGGTCTTTCAAGGTCCCTTGTCATCCAAATTATTCCATGAATCTGAAAAATAAAAGAGGGATTTATTCTTCCTGTTCCTGAATCACCCAGGTTTTATCAAGGAACAGCATAGGGCTGTCCAGTTGTGGAGCAGTGTAGCCACAATGAAGGAATAGCTGCTTCCCAAACATATTGAGGCGATTGCTGAAGGTTAACCATTCTCCCTCAGAAACACTTTCTTCTTGTGACAAATCCCTTGCAGTGAGTGGAGAGAAGGAAAGTGGATTCACACACTGTGTGAAAAGGAATGTCCTCTCCTCATGATGATTCTCTGCTGGAGGAGTGCCACCAGACCCAGCCTGACTTAGTGTTAGAAACCTGAAATTGAACTGCCTAATACACCTGCCCTACCACTACCTGCATTTTCTCTGTTTGTGTCATCATTTTAATTCTCAAAAAGACATGTGATTCTCTTTCACAGCTTTCAATTTTTTTTTCAGTGTAAGTAAATGAGGTCAAGACTTTCAGTAAATGAGACAGATGATCAGCTAGGAAAGGTGACATTGGCCATCTTGTGATGTGCCTGACTGCAGTCATTGGGGCTGAGATTTTGTACCTCTCATTGGATATACTGCTGAAGTGGATAAGGCCTGGCTCACCCCACAAAGCAAACTTCAGACTCAATATATAATAGAATTGTAAAATATGCTGAGTTGGAAAGCACCCACAAGGATCACTGAGCCCCATGCCTGAACCTGTACAGGACACTCCAAGTCACACTCGAAAGTGTTGTCCAAACACCCCTTGAACTCTGTCAGGCTTGGTGCTGTGATCACTTCCCTGGGAAGCCTGTTCCAGTGCTCAATCACACCATGGGGGAAGAACCTTTTCCTAATATCCAACCTAAATTTCCCCTGACTCAGCTTCATGTTGTTTCCTCGAGTCATGTCACTGGTCATGAAAGTGAAAGGAACAGTGCCTGCTCCTCATCTTCCCCTCGTAAGGTTGTTGAAGAGCAATGTGAGGTCTACCCTCAGTCTCCTCCAGGCTGAACAGGCCAAGTGCCCTCAGCCAGTCTTCATAAGGCTTCCACTCCAAACTGTTCACCATCCTCCTGGCCCTCCTTTGGGCACTCTCTTACAGCTAAATGTCTTCTTTATGTTGTAGTTACCAAAGTGTCAATGTTTCATCTTTCATTGTTAACAGTGCATGTCAGGTTTTTCCAGGGTAGTTTCCTGACTGTGTGGAAAAATTCTTGGCCTTCTATCAGTATTTTCAGATCTTTGAGAAGGTATTTCTTTGATCTATCTACCCTTTTCAAGCACACTTGACTTGTACCTCAGCTGCTACAAATGTGACCATATGTATATAAACACGGACATGCACTAGGGCAGTGGAGATGCTGGTGTTTTTTCTCACAGTCTTCAGACACTTTTATCCCAGATGACCTGGAGTAGTCCTTCAAGATAAACGTCTGAAATCATTCATGCTTTTGGGGCTGTATATGTGTTGTAAAAAACAGAAAATGTTATGACGAGACTTTTTTCCCTTTAACAAGCAAAAAACCCAAACCAGCAAGCAAACCAACTGCTTTTTTTTCTATGCATTTTGTAATGCCAATGTATTTTTTTTTAAGAAAAGAGAAATTCAAAGAACAATTAAGGCTCGCATTAAATTCTCTGTAAGTATCTATTGAGTACTGGGTTTAAGGTTCATTGTTGATGCTGTTGTTTTGTTTGGTTTCGGTATTGGGCTTTTTGTGGGTAGGAGTGGGTGTATGTCAGTAAAATGAATAAAGCCAAGCGCTTAATGGGGCAACTGAACTTTCAAATGCATAATTTTGGAGGTATTAAAGAGGTATTTTTTAAGCTTACTTTTATTCTTCTAAGGTAACAGGAATAACCATCTCTCTTTAGTGTTTTATTTTTCAATAAGGATATTTCTCTGAATATTTTTTGAAGAAAATGGGGCTTACTTGGCTCAGTCACTGTTGGGCCTCTGGAATAAATAGTCCATTCTGATGTCTTAGCTGCCTACTGGGAGCAAAGTTCAACCACCCTAGCAGATACTTCTTAAGATAATCTGTGACTATGAAAACTAAATAAAACTAAACTAAATAAAACAAACTAAATAAAAAAAAATTTAAAAAACCCTAAAAATAACAAACTAAATAAAAGCAAATCAATGTAAAAATATTTCCATTTAAATATGAAAATATACTTGCTCTCTAGTTTTTCAGTCTTCCTTTGAAAAAAATGGGGGAATTGTCAATAGTTTGGAAAACACAGAGGAGAAAGAAATAATTTTAGATTAATGTCCTCTGAGAAGGTGTGAAGTGGATCCAAACATGCCGTGACTTTAAAGCTCTGTACTAAAATACAGTACTGATCTGCAAAGAACTGAGTATCTTTAGAAACAACCGGACTGTCCTGATCTTTAATGAATGTTAGTGGATAGTATGATAAGAACTTGCAAAAAGACATTCTTACTTTTGAGCTTTGCTGTGTGTGATAGGTATCCTTGTCTCATAGAATGTTGAGCTCTCAATACAATGTGATCCTATAAAATACTAGAAGAAACCGTAGACTTGACTTCTTACAGCTCCCACAGCTATTCAACAACCATTCCTAAAGGTTTAAAGGAATGGCTTAATAAGCACCACCAGGAAAATAAGTTTGTTTTTTTAGTAATGATGTTCAAAATCACTGCCAAAAATAGAACCAAAAAACCCTCCATTTGAATGCTAAAAAGAAGAGAATCAAAAAGAAGAGTCTGATAAAGCTATAAAGTTTATTCCACAGAACATTTTTATTGGGTTATTAATCAACAAGTTAAGTTATTAACCTATGAGTCAATTACAAATTTGGAGGCAGCCAAGCATTAGGAAACTATAAATGGGAAGTGGATTCAAGACAATCCTGTTTATGGATTAAGGATGTAACGAGTTCTACTTCTATGAACACAGTAGGAAGCTGTCAGCAAGGACACCGTCTTTACCCACAATTAGCAACATTTTTTCAATTAGGATGGAGCCACAGGTACTATTAGCTAATTTCCCTGCTCTTACAATTGCATTCTTGACTTTTTGCTTACTTTCTGTGCGGACTTTTTTGTTACGTAACTAAAAAAAAAAATCTATCTCCTCCTTCACCTTGTTAAAACCATGATTGCCAGAACACTTCCCCCACCCTGTGTAAATTCTCAGTCACTCTTGAGCAGTATGATACACTGCCTAGGCTGAGAAGTAATACATAGTTTTGTTCCTTTTGAAGGTCCCTTCCACTTCAACTAGGCAAGACCCTAAAAGTAATAGCAACACCTGACACTTAATACCGCCTAACAGAAGATAAAAGAAAATTGAGGGAAATTGCTTAAGCCTATATTTGTTATTCAAAATACTTCCTCAATTCCATTAAAAGGACACAACACAGCTGAACATGTAGCAAAGATGTGATGCCTTTTTTTTTTTCCTGAAGGTGTTTTTCAAGGTATTTCCAAGGAAATGGAACAAGCAGTTTTGCAACAAGCAGTTAGCCATAAAGAACAGTGTGTAAACTTATGGTTCCTTGTCTTAATCCCAAAGCCTGAGAGGAAAATGTTGGCAATAAATTCCTTATCACCACAAGCATCACTTCTTAGGAAAATATGTTGCTGTTAAATTCCCTGCACAGAGGGATATGGAACTACATGAATTATACTTTGTATTCATTAAGTTTTTGACTGTTTCACCAGCAGTGTTTCTGGCTGCCCAGCACAATTCATCCCTCATTATCAGGATGAATATGGAATAAAGCAAGCAAACTTTTCCACTTTATAGTTGTTGTTGGCAGCATTTAACATTTACATACATGGAATATGAGCACAAGGGATACAAAGTCATTATAAACTAATGCTTTACAAAGTGGAAAGACAATATCCTCAGCATCACTCTGCACTGCATTTCAAATGGCACATTTCAGGCGATTTATGCTAATTTCCTTCATTTACAGAACATAATGATACAAATCTGTTAGATTTCATAACAACAGCCTCTAAGTGTTTAGAACTATGAAGAACATGGTAATGGTCTCATTAACTGTAAGTCAAGAATCAAATTTCCATTTCTAGGCAGAACTCTTATTGCTTTACTCCTGATCCACAACACTTTTCATGTTTCACAAGTTATAACAGCATTGGTCAGCTCCATTTCTTTCCCTTAGTGGCCTTATTGAGTAACCCCAAAGCAATAAAGAGAGAGCAATTGATACTGATCTTACCTGAAGTAACTTGTTGACCACTTTCTGGCTGCTATTAGCTTGACAAAGGACAATGATATGCAGTTTCCCTTGATGTGCTTAGGAGCGTTAAGTATATACAGGGTTCATAGCTTAAGCCATTGATATATTGAAAGAAGAAGGCAATAGCGCAGCAAATGTTTGTCTTTCAATCTGACATTATAGTGAGAAGGATAATGAACACTGTGTTCATAAGAAAAAGTAGGGCTAAAGCAAGCAAAATCCATAATTTCTGAAGTACATGAATGCTAGGAGGTATTAGGACTAAAAGGTCAACTGACTGTCCAAAGCCTATCAAAAAGGTTAGTTACATCAAACAGTACAGCCAAGATATGTCCTGGATCAACAGTGGAAATATTTGTCTATTTATTCCTTCTTCTCATCCTCAAAAAAATTTATGAGTAGTTTTGAGTAGAATATTGAAAAAGACAATGATGAGTTGAATAGAAACTAATTTGTTCCAGGTTATGCTTAAGCACATTGGACTCATCCCATCACACTGACAAGGCGATGTACCGTTACTGACCCATAACTGCAGATATTTCACAATTATGTCATTTCCTAAACTCTTATTTGCTAAGGGAAACAATTTGCATAATGACTGTACACATCAAAGTCAGAAAAATACAGCTGTTTTTCAAAGCTTTATCTTCTGAATCATTAATATCCTAGGACTGCAGGAATGCATGCTTGTAGGAGATCATTTTCCATTAGCAGCAGTCAATAAGTCACCAAAGGTGCAATGCCGCAAGAGATTACAGACTTAGAAACGTATAAATGCAACATTTAAAATCTAGAGAAGCTCAAAAAGTATATACTGGGAGTCATCTAGGAACTAACACTATACAACCATATTGTTTTTACCCAAATTGCATTAATTTGATCATGAGCAGTGTAAACTGTGGCAAAACTATCAATAATGAAATAATTTAAAGATTTTTGCATCTCTTGTTACCAGCCCAAAGGACTTTATGGAAGTACAAGAAAGGCTGTAGAGTGTATTATCCCACAACCATCAGAACATTCTTTCTCTCTCTTGACTCCTTTTCATTGAACCACTTCTACATAGATACACATACTGTGCTTCTATCTGCCATGGGCACTTCTAGTAGCCCTACTGAGCTGTGGTAAAATGTTCTACAGTTTTACTCTGTGTCAGTAAAATCAATTTCTTTTCTTGAAACAGAAAGTGAACAGGTTTTCTATATTCATATTACACAGTCGGTCATAATCTTAGGGATATCTGTATCAATCCTCCAGTATAACTTCACTGTGACTGGTTTCGACATGAAGTTGAACTATTTATTATGAGCTAGTTCCCTGTCTTTTAACTTGTTTGGTATGCTGTATCTATCCACTAGCTCTGCAGTTTATTTTAATTTTTACTCATGTGCTCAGTAAATATGTCAATTTTATTAAGCCATTCACTGTCCAGATATAACAAGTTAGAAGAGAGAGCATTTGGTTACTATTGACATCTGCTTTTGGGTACAAGTTGCTATCAGTAACCCTTTTGGGATAATAAATTGATTTCTACATGCACTTTCAATTTAAAGTGATATACTGAAACTTGCATTCAAATACCAAAATATTATGTGTAGTCTTCTAGATTGATGCCTTCACTTCACACTTAAACAGATGGAAAAGGAAAGCAGAGGGCAAATAACTGCAAACCAGCCTCTCTTTAGAAAGACTAATATCATTCTTATTCAGCCTAGACTGTATGAAGTGCAAAGAGCTCACAGGGCAAAGCACTAAACTGTGGGATGAAGAAATTTGCAACCTTTCTATACATCTTGCCTTGTTCTTCCTCTTTTCACCACAGCTAATTTTAGGCAAAGTGCAAACCTGCTAAAAGTTGGAAACTCCTGGTGGTAACAATTTTTGACATATGTTACTTGTTAAGATTGGAAGCAGAGTCAACTCTGACTAGCAGAACACTCCCAAAAGAAAGACCTTCCAAATTTTAATACTATTCCTTTGTGAAACAATTTTTCAAATTATTATATCACATATGAATTCAACATATATTTTTCTAGTTTCACTTTGAGCCGTCATTGGCTGTTACAATCAACGTTTTGTTCTTAACCATCTCAATACTATGCTTTAAAACGTTCTCTTGATCCCTGTCTCTGAACATGTTGATTTATTATGACCTGAAGTAGTAGTCAATACAAGGATTGATGATTTAAAAATAAAAAAGAAGAAAAATCCACTACTTTCTAGGCCATTAAAAAAACACCAGCAACAAAACCAATTTCTAATTTGCCCATAAATTATTGTTAAATTTTTGATTTTTTTCTTAAGTCAATATTTCCTATTAGTGTGGAATTGTTACACCTAGTGTCACCTAACAATGTGAACAGTTACACTACTCCAGAACTTTTTCTTTAGAGAGTGATCCCTCCTTCTACTCAAGTTAATTTCTGAGTCTCTTGCAAGGAGGCTCATTTAATGGCTTGTATTAATTATTTTAGATGTGGCTTCAAAATGATAAACCTGTCTGAAAGATGGATTTCCTTAAACTGGGTTTGGTATTGGGGAATCAATGCCAGCTACACTAGCGAAGATTTGGGCTTTTCTGCCCTCTTCTGAAACACCTGATCTTGTGAATGGAATGGGACATGTCTGGGACTGTGAAATTGAACTTTGGGAAAGGGCCCCTCTTCTGTGACAATGAAGGGCAGGAAAGGAAGGACAGAGCGGAACTGGAGGAGTCATGATGCTAGAAAAGTGATTCACATTAAAAAAGGTTCTTTTTTGGCTCTAAAACAAAAATTCAAAAATGTCCTCTGTCTTGCAGAAATAAAGTAATAAAACTCTGCTGAAAACAAATCTAAATAAATGTTAAATTTTAGATGAGAGAGGCCACATGGTCTATTACTATGTAAAACCAGCAACATAATTAGACTATGAACAGTGTATTGGTACAGAAGGCGTGGCTGCCTTCAGGTCGTGCTAGGAGACCTACAGAAAGACTCTCTGTGTACGAAAAAAATAATCACTTTTACAACTTATAGTACAATCAGAAACCAAGCCTATTGAGATGTGAATGAGAAAATGACTGGTCCATACCAGAATGTCATGAACAGCAAGGGATTGAAATACTTCATTATGATTTAAGGACGACGCGCACAGGCTACAAAACTGTGAAGTTGGTGACTTGGGCCTCAGTGCATCAGTCAGGGCACCTTGAGATACTTACAATGACTCAGATATAAGTGATGGATGTAGTAAATAATTGTCCATGGAACCACTCCATCAGTTTCTCCTAAAAACAGTTCATTTATGGATATGGTTTTATGAGACAGAGGAAGAAGATTAATCCTAATTGATGCAGCAGGCTTAAAGGATTTAAATACAAATTGATGAAATACAAATAACCCTGGTAATCTAAAAAAATGAGAAAAAAATCTTGTACAAAATAAAAGAATATATAATTTGATAAGTGCTAAGTGAAAAGTCAGTTTATTTTCTGTCACTAGTAAAAACAACCACTACAAACTTTTAAAAATATAGAATAGGAGTAGCAATGCTGTGTTTCTAGGAAAAAAAAAGAGCTTACCTCAGTTCAGGGCAAGGTTATGGAAAATATCAACCTGAGTGACACTACAGGACACATGCAAGACATTAGGCCCTGGCCACATGGATTTATGAAAGGAAAGTCCTTCTTAACCAGCTTCATCTTCTTCAAGATCAAGATGACCTGCTTAGTAGATGAGGGAAATAACATGGATGTTTTCTATCTAGACTTCAGCAAAGCATTTGACACCATCACCCACAGCATGCTCCTAGAAAAAATGGCAGCTCGCAGCTTGGATGGATGACTGTGGTGGGTAGAAAACTGGCTGGATGGGCAACCCCAGGAAGTTGTGGTGAATGGAGTTAGATCCTGCTGACAGCCAGTCAGTGGTGTTCCCCAGGGCTCAGTTTTGGGGCTGGTGCTGTTTAAAGTCTTTATTGATGATCTGGATGTGGTGGTCGGATGTACCCTCAGTAAATTTTTAGATGTTATCAAATTGGGTGGGAGTGTTCATCTGCTCAAGGGTAGAAAGGGTCTACAGAGAGACCTGGACAGACTAGACCAACAGAGTAAGGACAACAGCATGAAGTTCAATAAGGCAAGGCCCCTGGCTCCTGTGCTTGGGTCACAGAATCACAGAATTCTTACTTGAAGTGACCTGTGGATATCATTTAGTCCAAGCGCCCTGCCAAGGCGGGGTCACCTAGAGCAGGTGACACAGGAACACATCCAAGTGGGTTGCAGCAATCCAGCGTAGTCACACTTGGAGAGCAGTGGGCTAGAAAATTGCTCAGCAAAAAGGAGCCTGGGGGTGCTGGCTGGCAGGTGGATGAACATAAACCAGCATATGCCCAGGTGGCCAAGAAGGCCAACAGCATCCTGATCTCTATCAAGAACAGTGTGGCCAGCGGGACCAGGGTAATTGTTTTCCCCCTGTACTCAGTACCAATGGGGCTGCACTTTGAGTACTGCATTCAGTTTTGGGCCCTTTGCTTCAAAAAGGACACTGCAGTGCTGGAGCGTGTCCAGACGGGGCAACAAGGTTTATGAAGGGTTTAGGGTTTATCAGGGTTTAGGGTTAAATGTCTTATGTGAATGACTGAGGGAGCTGGGTTTGTTTGGTCTTGAGAAGAAGAGGCTCAGTGGGTACTTCATTGCTCTCTACAACTGAAAGAATGTTAGAATGAGATGGGGGCCAATGTCTTCTCTGCCTGAAGAGAGAGGATCAGAGGAAATGACTCTAAACTGAGGCAGGGGAGATTCAGATTAGATACTAAAAAATTTTTTTTACTGTTAAGGTGATCAGGTACTGGAAAAGGTTTCCCATTCCCCACCAGAGAGTTGGTGGAATCACCATCCCTGGAGATGTTCAAGAGGTTTCTGGATCTGGTGCTGGGTGATGTGGTTTGGTGGCTTAGAGGTTGCAGTGGTAGTGCTGGGTGAATGGTTGGACTAAAGGATCTTGAAGGTCTCTTTCAACCTTGATGATTCTAGGATTCTACGATTCTGAGCCTGTGTGTCTAGTAACTGAAAATACTAGTACTGGTTTATTTGTGTGTGAATGTGTGCATAAGAAAGCTCATTACTGAATTGTTTTAAGCCACATCAAACCTGGCACAGCTAAGAACTCAGGCATTTAGGTTCTCAGGCAGAGAAGTTTGCTTTATGTTCTCTGATCTTTGTGCCTCTTACATACTTAGATGAGATGTCTTGTTCATTTTTGTCTCATACAGTATAATGTGTCATTCGAACAGAGCTAACATTTCTCATGAAATATGTCTGCAGTCACAAATAGTATTTTGTTCACTTTGTGTTGCTGCACAGCTGGGAGATGGCTGTGCACCATCCCTTGGAGTAAGACTACATATTGTTGCTCTAGTGCAACTGTGCCAAAAGTAGCCCAGTTTCAAAGCTTCCAAACTTGCTGGTTTTGACAAAGTACAGGCGGTAACACTATCCTTGTTTTATTTGAATACCTGTAGGAAAGGCACTGAAATTTTAATGGGTAATTACCAAAGAAATCACCTTAGTGTGTTCAGCTATTTCTGAAATCATGACCATTCACTTGGTGTACAGCATGTATCTTTTGAAACAATTTTTTACCAGCTAATTCCAAGTGCAACTGGCCCTGATGTCATTAGCTATGCTTTGAGAATATGAAATATCATCATCACCTGAAATTATGGCTATAAATTGGTCTGAGAATAAACTGCTATACTGGGAAGCTTGCAGAGCTACAATTTAGTCAAGACATTTTACATTTGAAGTGAATATGACTCAAGTTTTCAATCAGAGAAACATGATGTATCACTATATAGAGAGACAAATTGAACAAGTTTCTACTCCTACGAAAAAGTTACAATTAGCACCTCAATGTGATAGGCTTATTTAAAACCAGACACAAGAAATTCATTGGAAGACATAATGAGTTGCAGAATAGTTTATAGTGAATCCTTGTTGTTGCACAGAGTCAAGAACTTTATTAGGAGAGAAAATTTCATTACTTTGCCCATGTCTTTCTTTGTCTTGGAGATCATTCTTGTCTTTTCTCCCCAGTACACAGATAATACTGGAAATGGTTCAGAGAAGGGTGCAAAGGTCTAAAATGTGTTCCATATCAACTCTCTATATAAGTGTCACGTGTTCATCTGCTCGTTTGCTTCTATGTCTTAAAGGAGACAGAGATAAGAATGGAAAGAGGAAGAGGATGGAGACTTGCAAAATCATGAGCAGCATAGGAAAAACAATTAGGAAATATGTTTTGCTGTCCTCCAGTACAGGTAATGACAACATTAATTAAAGCTAGGAAGTGAGGTGCTCAAAAGAGTCAGATGGAGGAACTTCCTCTGGCACATTGTAATTAAGCTGAGGAATTCTTTTCTGCAAGATGCTATGAGTTTACCTATCAATTGGATAAATTGATGAAACAAGAGTGCACTGTACAACCCAATAATTTTATACAGGTAACACCAAAGATGTAATTTCTTACATGTGGAATCTCCAAATATTTTCTCTTTCCAGCTTGGTAAATCCTGAAGATGCATTATTTCATGGGTACACTTTTTTGTCATCTTCATTTTTCTGTATCTGTCCACAAAATAGTGGGCTAGGCAAACTTCTTGCTTTCAAGTAGTAGGTGTGTCCTTCTACCCTTACCTCCTCCTTTCTCTACTGGCTATGACAGTCTCCTGACTGCCTTCAAGGAAAAGAATAATTAAAAAAAATAAAATAGAAGGCAGCTTTCTTTTACACTATGTTCAAATCACAATATGAACATAGTTCATTCTTTTCATCTGATATTTGGAAATCCAGATGTGTCCTCATTTCCAAGAATTATGGTGAATGGATAACATCACTCTTAAGAACTTAAAAGATTTTTTTTTAAATTGTATTGCAGTGAAATCAAATTATCTCACTCTTATAGATTATACACCTTTCTTGCATTAAGGGCTTTTGGAAAAGAGTTTATTTTTATACTGGACAATTTTCATATTGTTGTTTTACTGTGCTCAATAGTGTGTCTAATTCCTATTTCTTCTGAAAGTTTCAGCTTTTATCTTGTGCCTTCAGTGTGTTTATGGCATTTTCACTTTATATGTAGATATAGATACTGCACATCAGGATTAAGAGGTCCATTTTGCAAGGCTGTTTCTTACAGGAAAAGAAACATCTTTTGCATAAAAATCCACAAAAATAAATATTTCATATTTATATATTCTTGCAATTCATTGCTTTCAAACATTAAACAAAATATCTGAAGGCTGTTTTACCTTTACAAATTTCTAGATAATTAAGTTTTCTATTGACTTCAAAAGAAAACAGGGACATTGCTGGCATGTGTTAAACATCATTCTTAAAAAATTCAGGTTCCTTTTTGGCATTATGCATAAAATTGTAGAATTGTTTATGTTGGAAAAGATCATTAGGATCATCATAGAATCAATGAATCATTAAGGCTGGAAAAGATCATTAGGATCATCATAGAATCCATAAATCACTAAGGCTGGAAAAGAGAGAATCATTTTAGCTTGGAAAAGACCTTAAGGATCAAGTCCAACCATCATCCCAGCATGGACATGTGTGCCAATATACCACATCTCTAAGCACACACCTACAAGCCTTTTAAGTAGCTGCAGGGATGGTGGCTCCATCACTTCCCTGAGCAGTCTGTTCTAGGGCTTAATGACCCTTTTGGTGAAAACTCTTTTTCTAATATCCAATCTGAAACTCCTCTGGCACAACTTGAGGCTGTTTCATCTTGTCCTATCTCTTGTCACGCAGGAGAAGAGACCAATCCCCACCTGCATATAACCTCGTGTTGGGTAGATGTGAAAAGAAATAGGGACACCCCTGAGCCTCCTTTTCTCGAGGCTAAACATCCCCAGCTCCCTCAGCTGCACCTCACAGGACTTGTTCTTTAAATGCTCACCAGCTTTATTATCTATAGACATACAAATGCATTTCATTGAACCAAAAGAAAAAAAAAATGCTAAGAAGAGCTTGTCCCAGGGGATATTAGTTGGTTTCTGTGGAAGTCCCAATGAGGCATTCACACTATCATGGTAGATTTGGAATTCTTACAGAGCAGAGGTATTAATAAACCATACATGAGCCTAACTAATCAAATATACATAGACGTGAACATTTTCAAAACTAAATCTTTTCCTCTGCTTATAAATTATTTGCAGATAGACATTCTCTCCCTTTGCAATTTTAATGGAATTTTGCAGCAGGTTTTAAATACTGGTTCATTTTCCACTATGAAAATTTTCACTATAGAATATTTGCTATTTTCTGTTTTAAATTGCTATTAATGATGTGCTATTTCATTGATTACATTAATTTAATAACAATTTTTTCTTTAAAAGAATTCTCATAATTTTAATATGCTGTGCAGATAAGACTTCCTAAAAATATTCCTAAAACCAGCAAAAATGTCATGAATTTGCAAGTAATCATTTCATTTTTCCCCACTAATGCTCTTGAACAAAAAGTGACTTAGCCAAGCATTTATAAACTGAGATACTAAAAACCTAATAGATATCAGTAAAACACATTGACATTTTTATATTTCACTGAACTATTTATGAATGTATTATATTCTTTTTTTGCTTTGTCTTGATATTTAACCTACTTTCTCTGATTTTGCAAGATAGCTACTGCAAAGCACATTTTACAGTAATTTTTGGTCAATAAAGTAAATATTTTGCTAAGGCTATTGCTGTTTTTCTCCTACATCTGATTCTTGCCTTGAGCAAATAAAAAACAAAACCAGTCCTGCAATACCACCTTGCTGGGGAAAAAAAACCCACTTTTGCTTGTGTATTTCCACATTCATGAGTTTGACTATTCTTTCTAACCATCACTTTTCAGCTAATCCTCTTCTTTTTCTTTTTTTTAGCCTCAACCGTTAATGAAAAAAACAAAAATAAGGAAAAAAGTGTAATGTTCCACAATTCAATGCTACCATCCATGAAATTATAACACAAAAAATTGCTAGAAAAAATATGATTTTTAAAATTAATGCCCTTTATGAATAGTTCTTTCTAGAAGTTTAATAGAAAGTAAATGCTCCACAGAAAGCTAGCACCATATAATTCCCAGGGTAATCAAAAAGAGATTTCAGAGCAACAATAATAAGGTAACATTGATGTTTCACAAAAAAGCCATCTTTCCTGCTCAGGGATATGGTATTTCAATATAAATAAATTTACAGGGTCGGTAAATATAAGAACAATTGATGACACAACAGGGAGCATAGAGCTCTCTTCTGGGATATAGCTGATAGCAGATAGTGGGGAGCAGTTAGAATTGAAAATCATTCAGAATCAAACTACAAATTCTTATTTGCAAAATCATTTATTTAAATAAAGGAAGAAAAATGTCTCTAGCATCCTGCAAAGAGCAGGAAAGCTGTCATAGTCGGAGCTCAACTGTTCCCCCTTGTTACATTGGTGTATTTGGATCCCTACTCAACAAGGAGACCTGTAATTTTTGCTGTTAGCAGCACAGTTGAAAGAATGGTACAATAACAGTCTTTCTCTGGTGGAGAAAATAAAGGTTTTTCCTTTGCTGTTTTAGGTTTTAAGAACACTGATCAGTCCTGTTTATATTAGCAACTGTAGAACAGCATATGCACCAACTGTTGCATTTTCCTGAAAAAACATTTTTACTTCATAGGAGAGTGCCATTTCACTTTATACTGGCAATGCCATGGAAATTGCACACACAGATCTGGAACTTTGTAGGCTAATTGTGCTCTAAAAAGAGGAAACCACTAGACATGACTCATCAGTCCTTTTTTACAGCACGTGCAGACAGACACCATACTGTTGCATAAGCCTTTGCTTTAAACAAAACAGCAAAATTCGAAATAAAACCAGGAACGACAACAAAGCATAAGACTTCAAAAAATAATAGAAGTACAAACAGAGCTCTAGAATAGAATTTTTATGAGGTTTTTGTTTTAAAGATAACCATGTAAGAAATTCTGAAAATATCTCTTATTCCACATCCTGGTGGATACAAGTCCCTTGAAATCTGGGGAATAAAGAAGCAGTAGGAGAGAAGCTCATGCAGATGCTAGCTGCCAACAAATAGCCACTAATCTGGTGCATAAAAGAAGTAGAAAGATGATTGTAGTAGCTGGGGGCTCAGAACAACCTTTTATTTCGGCTTTGGACGGCTAGAAACAGCCTCCTTAGTCCTGCATTACAATGAATGCTTAAGGAGGGCCTCTCACATACTGAGTCACTTTTTGTAAATTTTTGTTAGGTGAGAAATTGCAATCCAAGTCACATAATGTCTTTCAAATCTCCACTCACTGCAAATATCTTTTTGAGAAGGACAATTAACTAATTTTCCTAAGTGTTGAATCCTCACAATCTTAAACAAAATTCACTCGAAGGTCAGGTATCCTAAGGAAGTGGAATTCTTTCCCTTCATGACTGACAATTCACAGTAGCTTAACCCAGATGGACAGTGCACAGTTGACTAACCAACTAGTACGGGGGTTTATTTTATTGTTTTGGTTTTGGTTTTGTTGGTGAGACATGTATAGCAGATTGCTCATTTTTCATCTTGTTCATATAAATTATCATATCCAGATGTAGAAAAATCACCTCCATTTGTACCTCTTTACAAATTTTATATTTTAACACAAACATATAGGATAGTTTGTGTTTATTATATGCATCATTGAGTACTCTAAGGGCAATATAAGCTGACAGATGCAGCAGAACCACAGACCTATACCTCTAGTTTCCTTCTCCAATTGTACAAAATGCTCATAGATGCAAAGTAGAAAAATGATTGCTGACAGAATGTATTTCATGCTGTGGTTAGTATGACAAGAATTATCATAGAATCATACAAAATATAAAAGCCTGGGTTGGAAAGGACCTTAAATATCATCTAGTTTCAACCCCCATGCCACGGGCAGGGATGCCCCCATTGGGTCAGGTTGCCCAGGGCCTCATCCAACGTGGCCTCAAACACTCCCAGGGATGGGCCATTCACAGTTTCTCTGGGCAACCTGTTCTAGTGCCTCATTACCCAGTGAGTAAATAATTTCTTCTTAACATCCAACTAAAATCTCTCATTTTTAAAAATTTTAAACTTTCCCTATGACTGGAAGAAGTTTTATGCCTTCAGTTTTCTGGCATTTGAAGACTGGTGTCTTGTTCTTTCTCCATTTGCATTGCAATAGCCTTAAAAGCTAAGCTTTCTTCACATCCATGAGTATAGAAATCTTTGGATGCTCTAAGAGACATAACAAAGTGTTGTAGACTATTTTATGGAAAGTGAGAACTGAGTATTGACTACCACCACACATTCTTCCCTCCATCTCCGCCCAGGCGTGTCAGTGAGATATTTTCTTGCATCAAGACAATCAGCTTATACTGATACCTTTTCCATGGTCCTTAAAATTAAAGGCCAGACATGATTAAGGATAAAGGCTTTTTACCTTGGTATTTAATAAGGGTCCTTACGGTGCATCTCTTCCCCAAAGTGGAACGTGTCGACATGCACACACAAGATAGATTGTGTATACAATTTTATAGACCTTACAAATTAGCATATCTAACAAAGATGCTCCAATGAGAGGTTTGAATAAAGAGCATTGATGTCCTCCCATCCTGAGGAATTCCCCTCTGGATGGGCCGAAACTTAGTTTACAGGGTGTATTCTAGAAAGGTTTCTCAAGAGAGCGTAGGGCTTTTCACACTCCTACTGCAAGGCCTCCAGGATGTTTGGTGTCTTGACTTAACAGAATTCTAGGACTATGGTAAGGTATCAGACTTGAGGAATTACAAGTATGCATGCTAGGAGTACAGAGGATACATAAAAGGCATATAAAAGGTATATGAAAGAAAAATCAAAACATTATCTTGGCATCAATACAATGTCTTAAAAAGTAATCTTATAATTCAAAGATAAGCACAGTTTTGATGGGAATGTCAGCATATGGTTTAAATTCTGCTCTGGCATCAGATCACATGATGGAGCAAAGTAGGAGGCCCAGCCTGTTGGATGTAATAACACCCATCTGAGTCTTCTCAGTGAAACAACACTCCTGATTTATCTGTGCTAACTTGATTATACCAGAACAGGCATGCCAAGTTGTACTGTAACACCATTATTTTTTTGCATTTGTATTTCACATAGGTATACAGTATAGCTATATTTACTTTATTCTTAAGCTAGTGTTACAAAAACTTTCATTTCATCCCTGTAAATGTATAAGGTAAGTTTCTATATCCACTTACTCTTCACAAACTGAGGCACATATTTATAAATCTATCATAGGTCCATCAAAAATATTTAAACTTTTACTATTCTTAGTATTAATGACATGAATATCAATTTATCACTGCTGTAATCTATAATGATTTATCAGATGACAAGTCATGCTGTCTAGCATATTAAAGCAATTTGTGCTGTTTGTTCTTTGCCAAAAATGCCAGATGTGTTAGATTCAACCTGACGTTAAGTATTTTGTGTAAGATTGTCAGCTCTGCCTCTCAGTGTTCTTATTTGTATTCTTTCATTTTTGGTAGAGTTAGAAACTGACTGCAAGTAAGAAATGGGAACATAGCTCATTCTTTCTCTCTCCAGCCTCTTTTTTCTGGGTGAGCTCCCCAGATGTTCTGGCTTGTATGTAAGGGCACAATTGTGGTAGGGTCCTATAGAAACCTATATTTAATAACTAAAAGCAACTAAAAAGGAGAGAGGGAAAGCTAGAAAGGTTTTGTTTAAACTATTGAGAATGAATTGTTTTGTGACACAAAAAAATCATTAGTATAACTGCCCAACCAAGCTGATAGTGTTGCGGCTTGCAGAACAAGGCTTTAGATTGATTCCTAAACTCTGAGAACAAGATAGTTTATTATTTCTGTAGTTTTCTGGACTGGTCTGCACAACTACAGTGAAAACTTAATTAATCACTATGTCACTACAAAGTTATGCCTGTTTAACTTCACTAACATTGAGTTACTCTGATAAATCAGGACCCTGAAGAGCGTAAGATACTATAACAGTCCATCTGTTGGACTGAATCACACCCTCTGTGAAACAAGAACAGCCCCTGACTACAGAAAATTAACTTCAAATGTGTTGGCACTGTACTGGATTGACTCCTGTTAAGGTGCATAGTAAAGCAGATCAAGACCTTACAAGGATGACTTTTCTCACTACTGCATTATTGTGCAATTGAAAAAGCATAGCAGAACCTCTGAAGAAATGAAGATGTTTGAGGATCCTGTTCTAAGACAATCACTAGCACTGAAACAGCTTGTAAGAAAAGCACAATTTAAAAAAAGAAAATAATTCCTTACTGTCCCAGATGATCTTTAAAGATCTTTCAAGCTGGACTATTCTGTGATTCTGTAAACAGAATAAAATCACTATGCACCAGCATTTTGTTTCTTGTAAGTATTTAACGAGATGGAGAATAAATGAAAAGAAATTAGAAATGTCACAAACATGTGAAAAGTTATATTATTCTAGACAGTAATATGAGAAATATACACGTGCTAATGTTATGTTAGAGTGTGAAATACAACATAGGAACCTTCAAAGCAAATTCAAGATATTATGAGAAACATTTGTTTACAGAGTAATCACTTGAAACAGCCACAAATAGAAATGTGCTCATTTTCATTTGAAAAATTCTGGTGGTAAGGAAGTCAAACATAATCATCGGAAAGAGCAAAAGTCTTTTAGAGCACTAAATTCCAGTAAAACTTTAAAGCGTGACAAGCAATATATATATAAAGCAAAATTCATTGTTTCCCTGTGTCTTCATGTGATACCAGTCTTCTAATGAGGCATATAACAATTTTTAACAGGCATAAGCTTCGTGAAGAAAGCTTAGAAGTTGTTAAACTTCTATATTAATTTGGGGTTTTTATAAAGCATATAAGTAAACCATTAGTTAAGTATGGCAACAAACTATGAACATAACATCTTTTTAGGTATTAATAGGATTTCTGCAATAGCCATTCTGCCTTCCTTATTATGATGCAAAACAAACCTACCTTATTAAAAATTCAATTTAATTAGAAGCACTACTTGTATATTTAAGTAAAATCTACAAAAAAGTTGAAATTACTTTAGAAAAAAAGTTGCAATAACAACTGTGTGTTTTTCATCTCTTTCTCAGCATTTTCATTTCAGTTCCCTTTGATATCTCTCACCAATATAGTGAAGGAGGAGTGCAGGGAAAGAAACCACTTCTGCCAGAGGATCCTATTAAAAGTCTGGGGTAAAGAACTATGTTGAATATTACAATACATAGACCTCACGTCAGATTTGTAACAGAAGCACCATGAGAAACCAGCTCCACGTACATGGTTCATCTAGGACATCAAACATGCAGAGAAAACCTAATCTAGTCTTTTTGATTAACAACAGAGTTACAAATGCAACATAAACACAAGGCCTGCAAGCAATAACTTTACAGCAAAAGTTAATGAAATCAGAAGTATTTCAGTCAGGACCTATTGTAATAATCTCCAATGTTTCTTCAAGTTTAGTGAGCTTTGTCCTAATCTGTATGCTGTATCTTGTGAGAAAGAAGTGTGAGAAAAAAATAAATCAACTCAGAATTTTTAATAATTAAAGCAGCACATTCCCAATGGTGCCATCACAAATGCAGCCTTTGTGAAACCAAAGGTCAGGCCGACAGCCGGTAGGAAAAGAATCGCATGGCTGGAGATTCATGACAAGAGTGTCTTCAGGGCTGCAAAACAGAAGGCTACAACATTTCTTCCTTTATTCCTCTATTTACTGTTCAGTCTTCAGAGAAAAATATCCTTGGGCTTTGCCTTGCTTTCTAGGGATTTACTGTGATCTTTCATGGACCACAGGAGGACTCGTAGTCTATCATTCTGGAGGATCAGAAAATGCCAAGGTTGGTCATGTTCCTTAACTTGTCTTTCCAGAGTACAAATTCTGTGTGTACAAAGGAAGACTTGACTTTGTAATTTTTAAAAGTCAGTGACAACAAGAGATGACCAAATAACTTCTAATTATTCTTATATGAAGTTTTTAGATGGAATTTCATAAAGTGCTTGTTAAGGGTTTTTTGTTGGCATTGCTAGATTAAAAAGGTATAATGTCTTTGATTTAGTAAACTAATATCCTCTGCCTTTTCTTATCATATTACACTTAGTATTAAAAATCAAGAGATAATTCAAGTAAAAATCAAACAAAAAACATCCCTGACTTTGAGCAGGGAAAAAAAAAAGCACTTTAAGAGATTTTTCAGGGCAATGTTTTACTTAAATACCCAACAATGTCCAGCAATGTTCATGGGTAAGAAAATCAATACTTAAAATCAGGATTAACCCCCAAGAATAATTTTATCTGTTTCTTGAATCTACATAAGTTAAACTTACAAAATAACATCAAGAAAACCAGGGTTTTTTTCTGGTGGTTTGAAGTTTCTGAGACCATGCAGGAAGGATGATCACAGAATCACAGTTCTCACAGAATTATTTATTTCCTGTCCTTGGTATGGAACGTTTTGGTTGCAATAGTTTTTGTAATTACTTAGAATTTAAAAAAAAATCAGGCTTGCATATTCGCCTGTTGCTCTGTTATGCAGCCTACAGCTGCATAGTGGAGTTAACTGTAAGAGCCACTTTGAATCACACAGAATGAACTTGCAGCAGTAAATGTCAGTGATAGACTTACTAAAAACTCCCTCTCCCCACAGAAATTAGGAAAACTCCCCAACTTCTGAGCTGCATTGTTTGCAACTCTTAAATATTTTTACAAAGCCTTTGTTACTCTACAAAGCGCCCAAAGCCATGTAGTTCTCCATCTTTGTTTGGCTAACTTCTTTCCTTCATGGAGGCTCATGCAATTAGGAAATACATAACTTCCATGCAGAATGACTGAGAAGTCCCTATAGAGAAATAAAACTTCAAAGAAGTAAAAGAAATATTTTCAAAAGTTTTTCCTTTCTTTACTGAGATGAGTTTTGTTTCTTCACACAGGGCATCTGCACTGACATTTAAATGAGGAATAAAAAGAAAGAGACAATTAGTTATTATTTGACTGACCATGGCTCTCAAAATTGTTGCATATCAAATAAAATATTTTGGCACCTTATATGAGCATTTTTCCTTATGAGAAAGCTGTCTTGTTGAGACACAGAACTTTACTATGTTTGGAAATGCAAATGGTGGAAATGCAAACCATGTTACAAAGAAATGCCCCAATAAAAACAACAACAAAAACCCACAAAAAAGCCAACACAAACAGCATGTAAGTTCTATTACAATTGAAGTTTTAGCAGCACTTTCCTACTCTCATCACCAACCTCCTCTTTAACATTTCTTTGCAACTGGAACAGCAACAATTAGAAGAAAAGAAAAAGGCAACAGTTGTACCCGGTATGACCATCATAATATTTAAATAATTTATGTTCTTTTTCTTATCTCAAAATAAAAGTATTGTTATTGTCAGTACTAATATTGTGCAATTTCCTTCTTTTTGTGAAGGATTAGACCCCATATAATTGAGTTTATTTCCTTCTCATTTCTTCTGGTTTGGCCAGTTGATCTTCAGATTTCTGAGATGTGACTGCAAATCTACTGGAATTGTGAGGTGATGCAATTCACAGCTTTGTGCTCAAAAAACATGGAAAAAAGTAGGAAGGCCTTCTAAAGTAACACAGAGAAAACATGGCCTGTACGCATGAAGGATGTGAGAGAGGAGGAAAAAAATCATATCTTCATTTTATTTAACATGAAAACTTGATTTCTTTTTAAGACCATCCATAAATAAAGCCTTGTTTCTCCAAAAAAAAGTTGGTTGCAGGAGTATTTGCAGACTTAAAAACTCATTGTTTTTCAAACTGTTGCCTGTTTACGAAAGACTAAATGATGAGAAGTTATCTGGTTGTTATCTGTTTAAGGGATAAACAACATCTCTGATTACTCCTTAGAATGTAATGCACCTTGACAATATAGTTTATGCTAGATGGAACTGTGTAGGCTCTTGAGTTCTGCTGAGGATTATTGAATGCTTTTATCAGAAACATAATAACAGTCTTTCATCTTAATTATATTCTTGACAAGACAAAGTACATGATAGTCACCTATTGAAAAATACATTTCTTTTAGTTCTTAAAGATACTACAATTTTTCTTATCTGTGTAACCAAAAAGTTGCACTGATATCATGCATTCCAAGTGTTAAAAATGTATTTGTTTCTGTCATGACACTACAACAGTGTTAGGCACTACGTGAAGCTGCCAGTCTCCAGAGGTGTTGCATCTGTGGTAAATAGCTACAATACACGACCACTAGAGAAAAATCAGTTTCATATGCCATTTTCACAGTTTGTGTCATGCCATGGGGTAGGAAGTTATCTTCAGCAAGGTCTGTCAGAAGCCAGCCTCAATGGTTATATGTTAAAAATGAAAAGACCAACATTAGAAAAATTTTACATCAAGACTTCTTACTTTCTGTATATCATTTTAGAAGCTGACAGGACTTCAGTGTTTTCCAGTATATTTAGATAAATGTATGTGCAAATTCCTGCAATTTAGTTTTATCGATGGGAAAAATTCAAATCCCATTAAGTTATATAACTGAAAATCCAGATTGCTTAAAAGTGTTAAATGTTACCATAATTTTAAGATAGCTTGCAAAAAGCTGTCTTTTATTGGATTTGATGCTGAATATTTTAGTTTCTTCTTTCACCTCTTTGTTTTGCACGTCAACTCAACTTCTCCACAGCAACTTAAGAAGCGCAACATTAATATTTCCACTAAGTCTGTGGGAATACCTTAAAAATTTTCTTTGTGTATCAGACACTACTGAAGTATTTGACATAAGTTTATTCACAGTACAGTGTAGACTGAATTTTAATGCTATGAAAAAATACTGCATTGCAATAATCAGAAACTGTGAGACCACAAGTGGCAATGATAATTATGGTGGGTGTCCATAAGTCACCACTAATTTCTTTTCTGCTTACCTACGTAATTTAACCTTGATGTGACAAGGCCACCATTCTCCAAGTAATGGCAGCACAGGAGGAAATGACAATGTTTATTATGTTTTATGATTAAGACATTTGTCAAATGGGAGTTCAGCTGTAATCTTCCCTGTCATTTCATTTAGGTGACCCATTAACCAACTGAAGCTGGCTGCAATGTCATTGTACAACCTGCGAGGAGAATATATTCTACACAATGATTGCCACTAACATTATATAGTTTAGTGAAGGTTGCACTAACCATGGCTAGACAAGAATTTTATTATTATCATTCTGCCACAGGCTATAAATATGTACCATTCAACCATGTTGACTTTGGTCAGTAGATTTGGCTTTGGAAACCTAAGGGTGACTTCAAGCATTTAAGACTGAGACAGGCCACAGGCTGAAGCTGGCCAGAACTTTGAACAGAATTTCATCCAAATTCCAGTAATCTATAGCAATGAAAGGGTTTTAGACGTATCCCTGATTTATCCTGTAGGAGACTGCTTCTTCTCCTCACATCTCAAACTTTCTAATAGCCAAGTAAGGAAAAGGCAGATTAGTCTGTGAGTCTGCATCTAGGTAAGTATTCATCAAATAGATCTTGGCTTTTCCAAAACAGGAGTCCTTGTGTAATCCTCCCAGTTTTATCTTTCCCATTTCTTCTGCCTTTAGAAAAGACAGCCTACGATCAGCGAGGGAAAAAAAAAAAGGTGTTAGCTGGTAATAGAGCATAAAACTGAAGATATGATCTCCAGAATCTATTTTTGCCCTCCATTGTACCTCCTGGCACAACACCATATTTTTAGTGACCAAAACTGAAAGCCTTCACTTAGTCTTCATTAAAATCATTGGAACATAACAGACAACATAGAAATAAGTCTTAAGGATAATATAAAAAAATTCATCTACTCCATTTATTTCCTTTGATACTTTAAGCAGTTTGATGTTCCGCTAAACCAAAAGATATAAATCTTGCTTAGTATTCCCCTGAAAATGCAAGTCATCTAAAGTCAATTCTCCTCAATAAAATTTTTTATTGTAATAGGTCCATGATTATTTTTTCCATTTTGTCCTATAGAATATTTCAAGAGGCTAATATTCACTGTCCTGCTCATGCACGTAAAATAGTAATTCTGTGCAATTGCTATTAGGGCTTCTGATCAGTCAAACCTCTTTTATTTCTTTCTAGATTAGAAACATACATTTTTATTTAAGGGGAGAAAAAAAAAAAGGCAATAGAATCTAAAAAGGCACACACGAAAAAGAGAACATACTCCAAAACAAAAGAAACTGTCACTAAAGAAGCTCTCACTTCTTTTCCAAATGTGTTGATTACCTTAAATATCATAGCAGTTTCTGGCTGTTTTGAGAAACTGAATAAGTTCAGTCCTTCCAGGTACATTTGGTTAGTTAATTTGTTGAACAATAGGCAAACAACAGAGTGTATATGTATATAGAGTATATTAGTATATTTATGCCACCCTTAATTATTATTAAAGGGCAGTTAACCACAGCAATTTCAAGATACTGTTTCAGTTTCTTTATATTCCAACAGTAGCAATAAATTTTAATGACCTCTCTGAAATCCTAGTGTAGTCTAAGCCTTGTAGCATTTACTATATGATTGTTATGAAGAGCAGTATTACAAGTGTGGACAGGCTCGGAATGCTTCTAAGTCTATGTCATATTTGATAGACTCCAACTCTGCCCTTTTTATGAGGAAGCTACAAAAATCACTGTGGTAGTAGACTTCTGCATCACAGTATGGTAATTTCAGTTTCTCTCCTTCTCAACAGTATCCCTGAAATTTTTGCTGTTTCTAATCTTTCCTTTGGTTTTGTGTGTTACACTGATGGGTGGCCTGCCTATTTAAATATATTCTACATGAATTTTGTTAAGAAAATACATATTATATGTTACAGGACGTGTAATCCCTCTTGTTAGGCAATTACAGCAAATGTGGAAGAAACTAGGAGCAGAGCTTTAAAATGATTGTTATGCTGAAAGACATTGACCTGTTCAACATGATAAATACTCTTTCAGGAAGAGGTGGGAAATGTGACTGCTGCATACATTTGCCTTTATTTTAACTTGTGTTGGCAGCCTTATGGAGTTCACAAACTACACACTGTGAAACATTAGAACATAGTAAATAATGATTGCTTAACACAAAGAACTTACTGGGTCACAACTGGTTATTTAACAAGATTTCTATAGGTGAAGTAGGAAGGGCTGTGATATGACATGACCATTGAGAGGCATTGCGAATTTGGTATCAGTTCTGTTGGTACTTAAGGAAAAGAGTCAAAGGTGAACAATTGCATGAGAAATTACTTTCTTTTATTCTGCATCTAGTGCAGAATTTCAAGGTTTAAGAGCTTTCCAAACATGATTGATTGCTAACTGAATTCAGAAGCTTTATTACAGTTCTGGTCTGTATATACTTGACGGTTGTTATCCAAGCACTAAATTCATATTCTTCATTTTAATTCTCAATAATGGCAGAGAAAATAAGCAGTCTGTTGTTTTCACCCTCTCAAATTCTTCTGAACTACTTTTTTAAAAGTTTGCTAATAAACTGCAGCTGGCTATACTCAAAGATATTCTCTCTGCTCTCCTCCCTCTTTGATCACTGAAGTATTTTCAGATGCTGTAAATTATTTATGGCTTATCTACTACTTCCTTGGGCTTTCAGGGTTTTTTGCTCCAGTGGTTTTCCTGTTACCTCAGCCTTACCTCAGTAGCTCTTGTCATATCCTTCCAGCAATACCCCAAAATTTTATTTATGTTTACTTCTCCCTGTCCCACTTGTGCAGAGGTTTCTATACAACCATGCCTTCAATGACTAAGGTCAATTTCCAATGTAACCCTCAACCTTAATATATTCAGCTTTTTCCCTACTAAAGATTCTTTGGATTCTGGCTTCTCTTAGATATTTTCACTTTAGGTTTTAATAAAAAATCTTTGTATTTGCTATACATTTAGCTGTCTGCTTTTCCTACTGTGAAAAGCAATTTTTCAAATTATAGGCAAGTTAGTATTAGTCGCTGTTTTTCCTCAATGTGCTCAGCATCCATCATTTTGTATTTATTCCTACTGGAAATATTTTTGTATCTTATCTAGACTTTTCAGCACTGATTACTCCATTCAGGTTGTTTGTTGAACACTCATGCCACTTGTTATGAACCACCATGTATACCTACTTCATGAATATTTGGTTATCTTCTGAGTATTCTAGAAACACTGTGGTGCATGCACGTGGCTGCATTTCCTCAGGAATTCCTGAATTAATTATATATTTTGAAGAACATACATGCATATAACAGTCACACATACACCTCATACCTTTGTAAGCAGAACAGATTTTCTCTCTTTCTTATTCATCCCCAAAATGGTTTCTCTTTTTTGTTTACCATATATTTCTGCCCTCTGATTAGGTACTACTTTCCCTTCTAAGAAACAAGCAAGACATATATTAGCTGCAATTTTTAAAAAAATGACCTGAATAGATAGGTAAGATTATGTTTAACATGGAATCTTCTCAGTGCAATAAATTTCACTTTTCCTGACAGCTGCCCTACGTATCTTTGTAGTCAGGTTGCATGTCATACCTAATTTAAAATTCAATAGAAAAGAAAAAAAGAAAGAAAAAAAAGCCCCCAAAACCCAAAAAGCCCAACAAACCAAGAGCACACCTTAAAAATACAAATATCTCCTCACATTATACCATATGTCTGAGGAAGACATTTTTCCTGTCACTGTGGTTCTAGCCTCCCACTGTTGAATAAAGCTGGATTATTGCCATTGATTCATCTGGAATAGGTACTGAGTCACTTTAAGGCAATGCGAGAGATAAAAGAGCTGTGTAGTCTGTCAGATGGATTATCTTTAAAGAAGATAAACAGCTGCACACATTTTAGTTATAGCTATTATTAGAAGCTGATGTTGAGGTGATAATGTAATTAGTAGTGTTGTGAAATATTAAACTTAACATGCTGCATATTGATGTCTCTTCCCAGGAAATCCTTGATGCTTACTGTTTCTGTCAGACAAGGTAACGTGTCTGAATATTTCATCTGACAGAAACAGCAACTCTGCATAAGTAGCTCTGGAAAATATCCAAACAGTGAAAAGGAGTAGCTAAATATTTATAATGGTGCTCATAAAGTAAATCCATTTTGTCCAGGAGCTGTAAGACCCTGTGTAAAGGCAGTCTATACTCACTTGAGACAAAAATTATGGATATAGACAGGCAGATAAAATACTGGAAGGGCTCATACTTGTTTCCAAAGACTGCCATGCTTCAAACTTCTCTGTGGTAAACAAAGAAGCTATTTAATGATGCTGCTGCTAAATAAATGTACAAAATGAAAATTGAATTGCTTTCTATGACTTCTAATAATTAGATTATTAATATATTTTTCAGTGCCATGTTTATGCACTACGTTGTTTTGATCTCTTTACCGTGGAAAAAATCAAATGTGATCTTAACCTTAACTTTCCACTAGCTAGACTATGTGCTGTCACAGTCAGCTGGTACAACTACAGAAGTCCAGCAGTATTCAGTGTACTGGAAGACTTAGTTGTGCTGCAGAATCATATTTACCTACAAGAAATAAAAGCCTTGCCTCAGTGCAGCAAACATCACTTTTCATTTTGGTGTTTATGCATACAGCAGCTGGACAACTAGTCTCCAGCCAGCTTCCCACCTACTGTGGAGGTCAAGACTAAAGAATATGCTGCTGGTCACAAATTGCATAACAGTAAAATAATGAGGATATTATATATACTCCCTTACACTGTACATCAAGCTGTGAAGACGAATCCCTTGAGCACCTATGGGCAGCCTGTCTGTAATGAAATTTTAGCTTTTGCAGCAAATTCCACTTTTGCATTTAGTTGATTTCTTTCTTCAGTAACTCAATATCACTCACTAATGTTACAAGAAAGCATCATTATGGAAAGGAAGATATTTTTATCTTATTGCCCCAGAGGGGCAGGGGGAGGAAATGGAATTCCCAAGTAGCTGGAGCAACAGACATAGTTGGAGTGTCTTGAAATTGTTCAAGCAAGGTTCTGACACCTATATAGAAGCAAAGGCACTCGTTGAGAAAGAGAATTTCAATATATAATAACATTCAGAAAGTAATATGAAACTAAAAATGCTAATACATTTTTAAGATGAATTATGAAATAGTATCTGGTAAGATTAAAGATTAAAACAACTCAACAGAAATATACCACTATTATAAAGCACAAGTTTAGTAGAGTCTACATATGCAAGAAGATTGCCAGGATTAATTTCTTACTTATATTCAATTAATGACTCATTTAGACAACTAGAGAACTTTAATAGAACCCATTTTAAGATATCAGACAGTGACCAGAGCCACAGAAGATATTTCAGTACCAGATAAACTAAGGAAAATCTATGCATCTCCGTCAAGCTGAAAAAGAAAAAAATAAACTAGTTCATGTCTAGAAAGCAGGCAATTTGTAGCTATGCTCTGGAGACTGACCATCAGGAAATTGCAAGTTAATAACACAAGTGGAAGAGTGAGGAATTGACTCCCTAGAGCAAGCATCTGTTGAAGGAGTTTGAGAGACCTTTGATAGGCATTCTCTCCTTTTCCTGCAAATACCATGCAGAACTTCATCTGAAAAGGAAGGTCCACAGTTAGCTAAATCCTTCCTCTACCAATAAAATTTAGTGGTGTATTTGGAATCCAGCTATGCTAAAATGTTATGTGGAGATCAGAGCAGCACAAATGCAAATAGGCAATCAAATACTTTATGTGGAAGAATTGCTACAGACTAGGTAAGCAAAAAAAAGTTACCATTTTCTATATTCATTAACTTTTGTGTATTTTATAAATAACTATGTGCGACACACCTAGACAAAGCTTATGGTGTAAAACCAAAACTTTTCTGTTACTGAGTGCCTTATCTCATTTGATAGCTGCTGTGACCGGGCTGGAAAGTTGCCAGGTTGTGTGGGCCTGACAGTGGGGTTCTGTTGCAATTAACCTTATGTTTCAATGTCAGTACAGCAGAAAGTACTGATACACAAAGCTTAACATCCAGACTAAAGAATGTCTATAGCTATAAAAAAAATTATATGCTTGGTCAGAGATTTAGCATATGTAAAGTTCCTACACATTCAGAAGGATGTTAGATGGATATTAATCAGGATAATGGTAATATCAGAAGGATATTATGAGCTAACCTTTGATATGGAAACAAAGCAACTGCATAACCCAGAGTTTGATTGTTTCTGCAAATTTCTCTTTCTTGTATCATCTTTCAGTCTGTTTTCTCATGCTTTTCATACTGATATCTAAAGGTCATCAGCTTGTTTCACATTATCAGGAAATGTTTACCAAATGAAATTTCTATAATTTTAACAGCGACATTATCCCAATATACTATGTATGATTTCATTACAGGACTATTCCATTTTTGGCAATTTCTCTATTGTCCCAAGGAACCACAGTGATAGTCACATAAACATCTAAACAGAGCTGTCTGCCAGTGCCCTTGCTTCCCATCCATGGCTGCAATTAACAGCAGCACTGAGGATGGGACACATTAATTCCTGTGCCCAAGAGGGTGCTCTTCACAGCACATCAACACACTGTCTTGTGAACCATATGACTCATTGCTCTGTGACAACTGGTGTTCTTAAACCAGGACAGATGCTCGCTAACATAACTTCAGAACTGAAATGACATTTTCTTACTGGAAATAGTGAAAATTATGCAGATTTCTCATTTCTTCCCAGCTGACAAAGTCAAAAGACCTTTCTGTCTGCTAAGTGTTCTACTGAAGGAAGCCTGAATTGGCTTTAATAGAGAAGAACATAATAATCCAGGTATGTTGTGATGATATAGCTGAGCCTGATACATGATTGAAGTATCATAAGCATATGTTACTCTAGGCTACTGCATTGTAATTTTTAATCAGGTCAAGAATATCTTAGAGGTTTGACTCACAGCTTTAGTACAATTCCAAAGTCCCTGCTAGTGCATGGTTTTTTATTGTTGACAGACACACTGAGTGAGTGATGGAAAGTAATACAAAGTTTCCACAGCACATTCTGGTATCAAGAAGGCATGTATTGACAATTAAATGGCCAAGAGAGAAACAGTAGTCTCCAGACCACAAATATATATTAATGGAGGTAATTATTAGAAAGGGGAATAAGAATTTAGGAACAGGAATGACAGATCAGTCAAGGCTGATTTTTTTATAATTAGTGCTTGGTATATTCCTCTTCCTTGAATCATCTGTCCGGCTGATTTTAGTATCTCAAAAATATAGTTGACACAGTTCTGCTGCTTAAGTGTCCCATTTTGGGAAAAGCAAACTCTAGCTTGTTTTGAACCTCTTGCCTGCTATTCTAATTTGGTGCTCTCTATTTATTGGATCAGAAGACGTAGTGGATAATCTCACTAAGCAACTGCTTTACTTTTTCTAGATCCTTTAAAATTCCTGTGTCGTAAGAAGCATGATTTCTAAAGTTCTGTGTACAGTGAAATACTTTGTCTTAAGGATAGGGAAGAATTTTTTTCTCTTCTTTTTTTTATCAGAGGATATAGTTAGGTTGGTCAAAGAATCATTGAGCTTCAAAATTTTAAAGTTGACTTTTACACTGGATGTTGCACCACATAATACAATACTTGTTGTATACTCTCGTGATAGAAATACTCACATTTGCTCTTACAATTTACAGCTAGAGATTTCAATACTGTCCATTTTTAAACAATAAATAAGACACACCTCATTTATAAGAAACAAACATTTTTTAAAATGTGAAATGGTGGTCATTTCTAGCAGACAGGACTTAACAGCTAATGAAATTTAGTTGCATTGACAAAAGTTTCAATTTAGGTACCAATTTTTCCTTCCTTTTAAAATTAAACCAAACCATATTCAAATATTTTGATTTAAATATCAAAGAGCAGCTGCAATTCTAAGGGCAGATTTGGTGATTCTAAGGTATGTGTAGGGCAATGTCTTATCTATTAGACAGCTTAACACTTTGAGGTAAAGGATGTAAGTGGAAACCTAATTCAACAATGGGAACAAAGCGGGATCCTCACCATGTGATTTACTGATTGTTATTGCCTATTACAGTAAAATATGTCCAGAAGAACTTTTTTTGTGTTTCTGTTTTACCTGATTGGAGCATTATCATAATTTGAGTTTCCTCAAAAACATTTAGAGTCCTAAAATAACAGTTTGCATATTATGGTCTCTGGATACAAAAGTCTGTTGGTGACAAGGACCCTCTGTCCTGCCCAACAGGATACTCATTTTGAGACAGAAGGAGATATTTCTAGCAATGGAGAAAATGGCCAGCCTCAGGGATACTGCATTTGCTGAAAAAGTGAGCACTTTTGATGACATTAGATAAGAGCTTGCAGAAGAGCAGCAGGAATTAAATAGGATTGCCCAGACTTTTCAGTCATCTGTTGGAAAGCAGTGTTCTAGAAATGTATTTAATTAACTGAAGGTTTCTAAACAAAACAACAAAAAACTCCTGGGAATTAGTGATACAAAAGGACAAAAAACATCTAATAACTAGCACTTTTTGGCTGCTAGTCATATTTTGATTCCCCTTGGAAACGAGACAGAAGACAGAACAACTGTATTGTTTAAGAAGCTAATATACTCACCTCTGATATACTGCTTTCTTTCTGTATCTTTCAGCATAATCCAGAATATTTTATTACTATCAAGTGAAATTTTCTTTTCTTGTGACAGTGCTGTTTACTGCTCCTTTACCATTTTTCAGATCTCCTAGACTGAAAAAATCCTGAACCTGTGAGGGATCAGTATCTCATGTATATTATCTCTTTGGAATCTTTTTTGCTGTTTTAACGAAGTGTGATGCAGTGTGAGATGCAATTAGAGAAACCAACACTTTTGCAGCCTACAAATGATTTATCCATATCACTTCCTTTGACTCCTCTGTCATTTGCATGAAACTCACAATTTCACTTTTTCCAAATATTTCCAACTTTGAGATAAGAAGGTCTTTTTAAGAATCCAGTTGTGTGGGCATGTAAAAAGTCTGAACACTATTTTCCATGTTCTAGTTTTATGACTGACTCATCTGACCTCTTTCGTTCTGCACACCTAGATCCTCACCAGTAAGGCCACTCTAATTAATGAAAATTCACTGTGCATATTAAAAATTAAGTCATATTAGCAAGTCCTTTTTAATTGAAATACCAACATGTGGGGTGATGACAACTTAATGGCAGATGGAACTCAATGAACCACAGAAAAGAAAAATTCAAAAATAGCTGCCTCTGAGTGAGGTGCTGTCAGACAGAAAAATGTGTGATGCCTTCCTTACATTTGATTACAGGAAAATTAAAGCACATAAAAGACATCTTCAGAATATGTTGTGCTCTTAATTAACGTGTTGTTGAGGTGGTTGATGTGCAGAAAAAGTGAGTATCCCAACCTGCTTGAAAGACTGGCATTTAAGGTGCACTGGAGCAAACCTACAGGACTTGTATGCGGATTGCAGACTTTTACGCACTTAGCAGAGAGCCAGGTGAGTTCAGCCCCTTAGAAGGGCACTGTAGGCTGGTACCAGACAACTGCTGGGAAAAGAGCTAGACAGACTAAAAGCATAAACTCCCCAAAAAACAAATCCCAAAACAGGGAAGCTCCACGGTTAAATTTCTTGGGAAGCCGTTAAGACAAAACTTACTGGATTGTGCAGTATCTTATCACATTTTAGTATCGACCAAATCAATATCTAGAACCAATGATTGGATTTGTGAATCCAAATAATTTCTTTCAATTTTAATTCATGTCTAAAGCAAGAACTCTTTCTATTTTCAGTCCTGAATACTTTTTTTGTAGTGTGAGCAAATGTAAGTAGAGTCTAGCAAGGGTCATAAAAAACCTGCGAAATCATCAGTGTTCCTTGAAAGCAGTAGTAGATTTAACACACTTAACACTTAACACACAAGTACTGCCCTTGGTAATACAGAGTTAACACCTGTTGGTTTCGACAGAAACTGTACATACAAAATAAAAACCCACTTTCAGTTAGCTGTGCCCTTCGGGGCTGTGTTTAATTGACCTTAGGACAGAGAGCAGGGTTATCGCTCTCATCTCGTAGACCAGCTGTAGTGCTGCTTCCAGCAATGAAACATTTCAACCTTCAGGAGAGAAATCCTTCAGTAAAAGAGTGCTGTTAAATGCTTCTGGTAATAATCTGAACAGGATTGTTACTGAGTGTCCCATATAACACTGGAATTCTGGCACTGAAGAATAACTTTTTGCATGAACAAAATTACTTTCACTCCTATCCAGGATATCAAGATGATCTGTAGTATTTGCTCTTGAGCAAAAGGGCAAGAAAGAAAAAGGGCATTTGATCTTAATCATGACTTACTAATTCTCGTTAATAGCAAGATTTCCTTTGGGAATCATAAAAGCAATAATGAAATGAAAGAAAAACATATTGATAAAAAGTAATTAGAATAAATCCCAAAGAAGACCAACTCATGGGAATATGGAAGTTGGTTTAAGGTTGGGTTGGTAGAGCAATCATATGCACATTTTAAATTACTTCACTTTTTTCCCCAGGTTCTAGAATTGTAGATGGCCATGGTATAGTTAATGGGGTCATGCTGTAGTTTTGGTTTTTTTTTAATTTTTATTTGAAATGTCCACATCTGTAGCAGTTCTTCTAATGCTTTGAGAAATTATTATCAGTTTTTTCTTTTAAATAGCTGATACAGGAAGAATTAAAGAATTTCCAGAAAGCTATTCAGATTTTCTTCTCAAAGATTTAAATAGTGGGTAAATAGAAGAAGTAGTTCTTGACCACATCCCAAACTACCAAGGTTTTTGCCCACAGCTGCAGACACACATACATTTGTGAATGTTTCTAGTAATATTTTATTCTTATAATTCACATTTCTCTAAAATGTCTTTAAAAATTTCTTTGATTCTGCTAATTTTATATTTTCTAATAATCATCTGTAAATATTAAACTACATTAAATACCACCCAAATATTAGAACATTAAGAAAAAAAGGTTATCTGATAACTAGTGAAAAATAACCAGCTGTACAGGAATCAGGAGTAGCTAGAACTGTAGTGTAATAACTTTGCCAAACACATTTGTAAAAACTTGAAGTATTTTTTTTTTCTTTCTTTCAGTAGTTGAATTGGACCATGGTTGTAGTTTAGCTCTGGCAGCCAGCCAGCCCCATGCAGCCACTTGCTCATTGGAAGAAGAGGAGTGAGAAAACTCATGGGTTGCAATAAAGAAAGAGTAGTAGGTGAAGTTAAACCTGCATATGCAACCAAAGTGAAACAAGGAATTGCCCACTTTCTCTGGGCAGGCCGTGTTCAGCCACACCTAGGAAAACAGGGCCCCATCATTTGTAATGGTGACGGAATAAAAACACCAGAAGACAAACACCAGCACTTGTCCTTCTGCTTTATCTTTCTGTTGCTGAGCATGATGTCACACGATATTGGATAGTCCTTTGCTCAGCTGTGATCCACTGTCCTGGATGTGCCTTGTCCCATGACACCATTTGCTAAGCCTCAGCCTACTTGTCTGGAGGAACAGAGTGAAAAACAAAGATCTCAATGTTATAAAAGATAGTAAACAAAGTATAAGAAATAGCAAATATATAAAGCATTAAAAAAATCTGAAAAAATATTATATGGATGAAAAAGTATTGATAAAAAGTCCCCTGTATTCCTAACTTACCCTTTTGAAATCCTAGCTTTTGGTTCTAATCGGTTCACTTTCTATTACTACTCTAATATCAGATCAATAATATTCTAACCATTTTGAAAATAAACCCTTGCAAATGCCTAATTTAATAATGTTGAAAAATTGTATTAATTTTTAAAATAATTCTCGTTTCAAACCAAAGCAAGTATATTTAAAAATTGGTCTAAATTGGGAAATAATTTGCATTACACTTCTGCATTGCACTTCAATGTCTAAGCTAATTAGGTATTTTTTTGAGCAGTCAGAAATTTCAGCTATTCACTTAGGCATATCTCAGTCAGAGGGGATTCACAAAATTACGGGTGTTAGAGCTGTGATGTTGTACTCTTGGTAAGTACCCACATCTGCCATAGTAACTTGCATTTTGCATCAGTGAGGGCAGACTTAATAGATCAGGAAAAGCTAACATAATACCTTTAAGTCATTTCAGTCTAGATCAATTCTATTTGAAAAGATCACACTGATGACTGCATGATCACAATCTATAATGTAGAAAATAAGAGAATCACAAGGTTAGTTCCAGTTCAAATCTGGGTGGATACCTACTTTATTTAATGGTTTGGAGGGACTAAATCTATTAAAATGTTAAAAGCTGCATTTTTAAAGTGCTGCTCATCTATTTCAAGGAAGCTTTGAAACTATTTTAAATTACAAAGAAGGTAGGAAATGAAAGGCTTTGTGATTTTAGGTTTTGCAAATAAACAAATCTTATTTCATTTGCTTTTAAAGGTAGTTAGTTTAGGAGCTCTTCAGTGGTAAAATTCTTTGGTAACTTTTAGGTATAAGTTATTTGAAAACTTTTAGTAGATTTGGTTTATTTGCACTATTTTCTTCTAACACAAATATTTTAGATAAGGCAGATTTCAAGTTACATTTATCTGGCTTGGCAAACAAAGCTCATATGTATGTTTTCTTTGGATTATCCCAATCAATTATGCCCAAGAAGAAAAAAGAGGCTTCTGAAAAATAGTTAATGAAAAGCTGCGGATTCTAAATCTTAGCAGAGTTCTGTAGTAGCTGTATTATAGAAAACAATATTAATCAGCTCAGGGTAGATTTATGTGCTTTATTTCTAAGTCAGTAGAAACATCCATAACAACCTGGTAGATATTTTTAAAAGAGATTTCAAAATTTAATCACATTTCAAATATGATAATGCTGCCATTTAGCTTATCAAAATGATGGATTAAAATCCTCTTACTGCTGCTTACATCATAACCATTTAAAAAAAATAAAAAGAAACAAAAACCTCCCAAATAAACAAAAAAGCCCCAAAACCAAAACACCAAAACCAACTGTGAGCGGAAAAAAAAGTATTTCTGAATTTAGTATTACTAGAATTGTATGTAGATTATTGCAAAAAGGTCAAATTTGAACTACTGTTCCAGATATGGATTCGGAGGGATAGAATGATACTAGTTTGTTCATCCATTCTTTGAAAGAGCATGCCTGGTTTTTTTACAAATGAACAAGACTGAATAATTTCAGGGGAAGAGACAAAATTAGAGCAGAACTGCATGTGAAATACAAAAAGTATTGCTGCCAGTAGGGAGTGACCTAAACTGGCATCTCGTGTATAGCCAAAAGTGTACCAATCTCTTCTTAACCAGTTCCTGCACTCAGAGCACCTAGCTGTAATCCCCTGGTTAAAAAAAATTCCACGCATTTCTCATCTGTAGCTGATGTGACCAAAGTCTGTTGAGCCCCCAGTTTTGTACAGATTCTTCCCTGGATCAGTAACTTCATAATTTTACTGTCAGATCGTCTGCTTTTCAGAAGCTCACTCTAGTGCTTCTCAAGTGCCCCTTGCAGCTACATTCCCTGAAAAGCTGGTCCTGCAGTACCGGGTTTGACATTCAGCGCTGTAATTCCTAACTCCTTGCCAAATCACTTCCTGATGAATAATATCCATTGACTGTCTGCCCAAAGTCTTCACAGCAGCCCTAAGTCTAACTAAAACCATCCTATCCTCATGGTGCAATTCCTTACTGCAAGAGCAGTGCCTGCCTCCATATTACAATGCTGCAATCCAAGGTCTCATCTATTAAAATCTCAGCCAAACATGGGCAGTTTTTAGCAGCCCTGAATAGCAGAATGCTTTTACATAGAAACTGGAAATACGGCCAGAACTCAGTCTTTATGGAAACCAAGAACACATCATTTTCTTGCTCTAAAGAGAAACACCATCAAAAGCCACAGGAGCCCGACATCAACCCAACATGTTAAATTTTCATTAACTGAATGCAGCTGTGAATAGTCACATCAGTGTGTTTGATCCTGTAAACACAGAGTTTTGGAAGGATTCTCAAGGCTGGCATAACCATTGCTTGTTGAATAAAGTATCATTTAGATCAAAATTTACAGTCAAAAAAGAGTTCCTCTATGTTTCATTTGATGTAAAATTTGAAGTTAATTTGTTTTGTTGGTTGTCAATGAGTCAGGTCAGACACCATGGGAAACTTGATTAACAATGGATGTTGTTTTGACATACATTCTAGTACATTCTGCTGAATAAAGAATATAGAGAATAATTCCGATTGCAGCACTTCAAAAAATTGTTTAAACAACCAGGTTTCTTTTTGTTTCTTTATGCTTCCCTTGTGCCATATCATATTGAACCTTGGTTATTAAAGTCTCCAAATAAGTTGCTGTCTGAGCATTTAGATAATTTGTTAATCTTCTGAGCACTGCTAATCTACTTCATTGGCGCAGAGCACTCCTAAGCACTGAGAAGCCTCAAGGAAGCTGTAACTGAAGTCACAAGATGAAGACATCTGTTCTTCACAAAGATTCCCACTCTTCATGATGTTCTTCTGCATACCATTATTCAAACATAGAATGTGATGAGTCCTTAGGATGGACTAATAGCAACCATCAAATACCAATAACTGAAAGCACAGTCTAATTTCTTAGAGCACAGAATTCTAATTTCTTATGACAATTTATGGCAGAAAGCCTTTAGATAAGGTAAATATTTGCACACCTAATTTCCACAAATTTATAACAGATAGAGCAAGGCTTGTATGGATGCAGAATGAATGAAACACATGTGTTCAAGCATCAGAAGAAACAGCACAAAAAGGTTTTAAAAGGTAGCCTGCACTGGGAAGGAAAGGGCATCCATCCCCGGGCACTGTTCTCTTGGGAAGCACTGAGGAAGATGTTGCTAATGCCAAGATGACAAAGCCTGCATTCTGAAAAGGTCACAGCACAGATGACTTCCTAGCTGATGACCACTACCCTCGCACAAAGAAGAAGGAAACTGGGTTACGGCATGTAGTACACACCACCCTGGTTTTCTCCTTGCTCAAAAGAACAGACTATGTACCCACAAGTGAGTAAAAGCATATGATAGACATCAACATATTCAAAGATTCATGAAAGCATGAATCGGCAAGATTCTGAGATGTGACATCTGGTGACTCCTAAGGAGTGCAAGAGAATTGTCCAGAAACCTTTTTGTCATTTTCTGTCAAGAACTAATGCTTTTCATATTGCATACAAGTATGTGAGTGAGTGCAAATGCATAAAATCCCTTACTTGAGGAATTTGTAAATAGATATCCAGTACTGAATTTTACTTCACTAATTTTGCTACCATGCTATTGCAGTGTAGAGCCACATTAGCAAACTAATCAGGTCATATATTTAAAGATGCTATTGCTCCAAGTGATTATAGCATATTTCTCATGTTTATTATCACAATAAAGGAAAGAAGATGTTGTTGCAAGGCTATGTAAAAAATCACCTTACTTAAAATAAATAATACAAAGGCTTCCAGTCATTTTCTTGCCTTAGTTTCAAACATTGAATTATTTATGTTTATTGTAAATATCCTTTGGTCATATGGAACTTTTAAATTTACCAAGTAAATATTTCACATTTGGTCCATTTTCTTTAGATAAAAAATCACCACTTAACTCTGGGCAACTGTATCTTCCAGAAATCTAATTACTTCATTCTAGCTTTGGTGCAGCTGTACTCACTTCAGCACTCAAATTCAAGAAAACAGCACAATGAATGGAGTAAATTCTCACTTGCATAATTTCCCTGAAAAGTAGTAATCAAAGTTAACCTTCTCAGTAGGATGTAACAGAAGTTCAATGACAATAGCAATACTGCTGCTTTAGGAAGTTCTCAGGTTTTGCAGACCCAAGCAAAAGAGGTCAACAGTTCCATTTCCTTTATTTTTCTTTAATGCATAGCTGAGAAATATTTCATGCCACAGAGAATGAATGCTTTTAATAACTTAATGTACGAAAGTTATATATAAAAAAAGAAAGTGATAGTCCATCAAAGAATAAAATATTAAGCATTTATGGAGTTTACCACCACATAAGGTAAAGCCAGTAAAACCTACAAGTCAGTTTTGTGTGTGAGCACTGTCTCACACAGACACTGCTTGCTATCAGGAAAGTGGTCAGCCTAAGGCCCAGATCCAAGATCAGAATGCTGTTCTATTCCTGCACAATTTTTTCTGTTATTTAAATATAGATTGGCAAGAAACATATGTTTTCTTTTAGATGTCGAAAAAAGTCTGAATCTGATTTCTCAAAATCTGAAAATTTCCAAAATACAAAACCAGTTCTAACACAGTAAGTTTCTGTGCAAAACAGTTGTTTGTATTACCTAGAAAATATTCAGAAATGAAAAACATGGGAATTAAACTAGGACTACTCTGTGAATGAGTTCATCGCTATTGACTCATTTACTGGTCCTTAAATTATTGAGTGTTTGGACTTTCAGGCTACAAATCATGAAAGAGGCTAGATTTACAATAGATCTGGTCCATTAAATCAATTACCCAGAAACTGTTTTTCTGCCTAAAAAAAAAGCCATGCTTCTACAGCTCAATATATCATCACCTCCACCAAGGACAGAAGCAGAGTTCAAAAAGGAAGGACAGAAAGAGGTGGAGAACTGTTGCAAAAAAAGGAGCTGAAACTACATAGGGACAAATGTAAGATTCTGCACTTAGAAATCACAAGCTCCAGAGTCACTCAGGACAAAAAAAATCATCTTGAAATATTAAAGGAGGTACAAATTCATTCCCCTGCTTTGAACAAAATGAAATCTCACCTGGAAAAAAAAACGTTTATTTTGAAAAACTTTCTTTAAAATAGATTTTAAAAAAGGATGAGCAAATTATTCTCAAATTACCTACTGAGGTAAACGTAAATGGTGACCATTCTGTAACAGTTAAAAAAAAACCCCAAAAAAGGGTAACCAGACAACAGGATAGATTTTTGGTGAAGCTGCAGAACTTCAGTTGTGAATTGTTTTCATCACTTATAGCAATGCAATTTCTGCTTTAGGAATAATTTACATCCTTCTCCTTTGCTTAACTATTCTCAGAATGAAAAAGATTTTCGTTCTATCCAGTGTGAAACTCTTCTCTTGTTTCAACTCATTTCTTGTCACTTTTACTCCCATCAAATTATTTGTAGGTTTTGCAGTCTGCCAATAAGTTTCCCTGAATTCTTCTCTTGATCTGGTTCTTCAGCCCCTCCTCAAAGGTCATGTGTTGCAACAACAGTGATCTCTGCTGTATGTCCTTCCTGCAACACATGGCTGAATGTGGTGGAAGCAAGGCAAAGTCCTAGATGTGGCATCCCAAATGCCAGGCAGATGGGCTTAATCTCTTCTCTTGGTGTACTGGCTCTGTTCCTGGGAATATTGCCTGGGATATTGCTTGAGACCTCTGTAGTAAGGGCTTTATTCAAAGGCCTGGAAAGCATACAATCCATTCTTTTATCTAGATATTTGCAACGCCTATGTATCCACACACACAAAACTAACACTGAATTTAAAACTCGTAGTACTTTTCCTTACATTCTAGCAAATCAAAATCAGAGTTCCATATAATTAATATTAAAACAAATATGTTAAGGCCAGAGGCATATATACAGATAAAGACTGGATATCAGGACACAAACTTCTCAGTGAGAAGTTATCGGTTTTGTTGAAAGTAGGGGCGTGAGGCTGTCTATCGCTCAGGCTTGTGTGAAGTAAATAAAAAGCAGACTGAGTTGCATCACAGCGGAAAAGTCACGCTGGTAAAGGGAAGCATTTTCTCTGTAGGAGGGCCTTTTTGATGCCTGGAGTGTAGAGCTGGAACCTCTTTACCTTTACCTAGCTTTTGGGGCTACCAGGTTGCCAGCAGAGCTCCTGCCTGCTGCTTAGGTAAGACAAAGGTAAAATAGCCACAAAATATTGCTCAAGTACTCCTAATAAATGTTGTGGCTCTGACTGGGAGACTATTGTATATTGAGGAGTTAGAGCTCCACCAACAGCTGTTCTGAGTGGGTGCTGGGCTGTGCTGGGTTGTACCACACATATTACTTAGCCTTCAGAACTGTGCTGTGCTACATACTTTGATGAAGAATAACTTCAGTTACCAACATGTTTTCATAAGTACATCCTCTTGACGAAAATGCCGAAAAAACTAAAGACAACAGCAGCAGCAAACCTCACCATAAACATGAATTTTGTGCAGCACGCCATTCCCTAACCATTCCCTAGCCTGGGCGATCACTCCAGGTTTTTATCATCAGGTGTGTAATCTCCTCCAACATACTGTCACTTTTTCTGGACTATCAATATGTGACTTTCTTGCAGGGATCCAAAATGAACCAGCACATCCTGAGATAAAACAATAAGTAAAACTGTTAAGTCTATGTAAAAAATTTCTTAGAGCTATCCTCCTCCCTTATTCTATTTCCAGCAGTGTTGTCCCTGCAGATCCCCATCCCAGGATGCTACTGGTTACTAGTGTAGTATCTTCTAGTATAAGACTTTCTACATCACTTCAAGTTGATATCTTTAGTTATGATCTGATGATAAAAAGACAAAATTTTTAGTTCTACATGACCTTGTTACAACAGTGAAACTTGGAATAGCAACAGATAGTATTATACAGGAACTAAGTCCCATTGTGAGTTCTTTAAGAGCAGAAAATTCCTCACAGCATTTTACTATTTCTTTATACACACATTGTGTACCTCTTTGGACTCACACAAACTCATTTATATGTACAAAAGTAATATTTTCATTACCTGAATTCCTAGTTCTCTATTTTATTGACATCCCAGGGCTTCTTTAGAGATGCATTTAGTTTCTAACAGTTCATGAAGTTTTTCATTGCCAATATGATACTAGATATTTTTTCAAAGCCTTTCTGAACATCTAGTTAAATCCTTTTTAATGCAGTGCAGCACTTCCAAGGAGAAATAAAACAAATTAACAAACACCCCACACATCTCAGTTTATTTCCCAGATTATTAGAAAATAAACAGTTCAGCAAATTTACAAATAGTTTTATCTTTAACATATCCCTAATGCTATAAGAATAACACAAATAGAATGAGGTATACAAACAGGGAATTAAAGTATGGGAAACAATCAATGGCTCGAGAAAAGCACATGCAAAAACCAATTATCCATTTGTTTTTGAAAGGGAAATCTTCAAGCATGAAGCATTGTTTATAGAGATAAACCTCCCAGCAGACTACGAACGTTCCAGTAGAGAGCACTTTTCAGATTTTTGTTTGCTTGGGATTTTTCATAGTCTAGAAAGACTTCCCTTACCTATTCCTACTGCTTCAAAAATTGTGGCAGGAGAAAGCTAGAAACACATGAGCTGTAGGATGGACAGAATTGCAGCTCTGATTATGCTATTAATTCTCACAGATATTGAGAGATCCCTATGGGTCATATTAATGCTTATTGCTCTGTTGCTTACCCTCATGTAGTTTTAATTTAGAGTTCTTTTTCTAAAATATTACATAGGTGAGAGAATTTGTCTACTTTTCTGTTCTTCTTTCTTTCATATCTCTTATTTCATATAGATTAAATACACTGCATTGTCAATTTCTTTTCTCTTAATAGTTAGGCTATGTTATTATTAACAGAATCAACAGTAATTATGGAACATTTCAGCAAACAGAAAGCAGGATAAGAGGGTTTAGGTTCATAATGTTATTAGCGACACTGATAGTAGAAGTAATGAAGGGTTCATGGTTTTAGACAATCCAATAAAACTCATGAGACTAACACTTAATTAAAACATCATAAAGCAAATGTTCTCTATTCTTTCAATGTCTGCCTTGAAAATGTTTTAAGTCAACAGATAGAATACTGATATGTAATATATCAGATGTCTGTAAGAAAAGAGATTCATCTGGGCGTATGGGGATTCCGATCACATCAGAAAAATCCGTTTCCCAATTTTTTTTCTCAACCAAATTTGTCTAGTATCAGCTGCAAATAAAGAAGAGGGCTATTGAAAATGTAAATACATGAAATAAAACCCTGAGACTAAAGGACTAAAAATTTTGAGTAACCTTGCAAAAATTCCAACTTTTCCTCATTGATTTCTGCCAAAATTATATACAATTCTATATAGAATTTTTGTTTCTTCTACTTGATTATGGGAAAACTCAGATTGTATTCTTAATCAAGACAGCATATTCCCATGATTCTCTGTTGTACTATGGCTTTACTGTATACTTGGATAACGTATCCTGTACTGAGAGTTCAGTTGGTTTATTATTTGGTTTTTTTCTGGCTTAGATGGTCCCAGAAGTAACTAGTGGCCTTGCTGGTTAAGTTACCCAGGTTAATCTCTGCATTTCACTCTACCTAGAGGCAGTTAGCACAGTTTCCAGGGTCACTTCTGTTACAAGAATGTGAAACAGTGATGTTCTGTTTCTTTCCCACTCATATTAAAATATCAGAACAGATGTGGTGATTTTGGCTGCACTAGAGTTGATTTTCTTCACTGTGGCTATAGGGCTCTGCTTTAGATTTGTGCTGAATACAGCGTTCATAATGTAGAGATGTTTTTGTTGTTGCTGAGCAGTGTGTGCACAGAGCCAGGGCCTTTTCTGCTTTTTGCACTGCAATGCTGGCAAGGAAACTGGGGATGGTTGGGATGGTTGGGAGGAGGAGACACAGCTGGGACAGGTGATCCCAACTGACCAAAGAGCTATTCCAGACCATGTAACATCATACTTAGTATACGAAGTGGTAGAAAGAAGAAGAAAGGGAGAGAACATTTGGAGAGCTAACATCTGTCTTCTCAAGTCCTAATGTCTTATGGGGCCCTGCTGCCCTGGAGATGGCTGAGCATCTGTCCAGCCAAGGAAAAAAGTGAATTAATTCCTTGTTTTGCTTTGGTTTTGTGGTGGGTTTTGCTTTTTCTTTTAAACTGTCCTTATCTCAAGCCACTTTTTTTTTTTTAGTTTTTGATGTTTTGATTCTTTCCCCTACCCACTTGTGAAGGAGTGGGCAAGTGGCTGTGGGAGGCTTCGTTACTGGCTGGGCTTAAACCATGATGGAAGGGGAGATCCTGTCTAGAGGAATGTGACACATCTGCCTCTAACAGTTATCTGGGCTTCCCTTCTTTTCCCAGTACTTATGAACATCACCTGACAACATAGAACTGAGTAGTGCAGTCAAGGTCTCCTTTTATCTGATATCCTTTTGGGAAGGGTTCACTCAGTGATATTTTAAATCTTAGGTCAGTCCTCCACATATGTATTCACACATTCCTTTCATGACTGAAGAGAATATATATATATATATATTTGCCAAAGCTTCATCTGTGACCTAATTCATCTGTGACATTTTTGTGACCTAATGAGAATTTAAATTCTGTATACCGTGTACTATATGCAGCTCATATGATTAAATACACAATTATCCTACAAAACATCAAAAACTTCAACAGTTAAATGGAGTTGAGTCAAAATGTATGTACATATTTTGAACAAATATTTTTGAGATAAATACTTTCTAAAAACATCTTTTATATTTCTTCTGAATTAGTTCGATGTGGTATTAGTTTTACCATGCTTGGCAGTAAAATACATAAAAGTATCCAGCTGGTATTATTTCAGTTTGGCTTTGAGGTTAGCTGGGTGTTTTTTCTTTACATTTTTAATCCCCGTAAATCAATCTTATTCAGAGCCTGCACTGTCCCCACTCATAAAAAGGACTGCTAAGGACTGCCACTTGTATAATATATGATTTATTATATCACGTGATATTCTTCTGCTTTATATTTAAACAATAGAAAGTTGTTAAGCATCTCCTGCATGCTTTTATCAGTACAAGTAAGAGGTTCCCTGAAGTTTGCTCTATTAGGCTGTGAATATTTCCTCTATTTTTTTCTGTTGTTCTGTGATTCTCAGAAACCCCAAAGCCTTCCAGTTATGTTTTTTTCCTCTCCTCTTTTAAGATTCTTAATGTAAAAAGGTCGAGCCTCAGTAATGTATTGATATTAGTAGAAGAGTTACTTTCCTGGTGTGCAATATTTTATTAGAAAACAAATGTATGTCCAATTTTATGCAGACGAAAAAATACAAGACTCAGTCAGCTGGATCCTGATAGCTGTAGCACAGTAAACTAAATACTGGAGTACTTAAATAGTTATGTGGGATGTGCTACATCTCATTGCTTTAATTTGGGGACGTCAGATTTCACCAGGAAAAGAGAAATTTTCTTATATTTAATAATATGGATTAGTAAAGAGGAATCACTTCCAAAAGGATTTGGTTGGAAATTCCCAAGCTTGCTAGTAAAGAACCTAGAATTCATCTCTTTGACATTCTTCCCTTAATTGAAAATTTTAACTTCAGGAAAACAACACAAGGCTGTAATTTCCTGACTGCAGTTGAGACATTAATTCGAATTCAGTGAATTGTGTTTGTACACCTACCATGTCAGTGAATATCAGCTTCAAATATTGAACCATGGACAAATTGTCTACTTTTCAATACCACTGCAATATTTCATGGGCAAGCTATATGGGCCACTCACAAACTGCTACCCCATTTGCACTGCATGCTGTCATAATGAAGAACTATTTAATTTTCAGTGGTATCTAAAATTGGTCTAGTTAATATGTGGTTTCTCATGTGTCATTTTAGACTTACCTAATTTCTGCATAATGCCAGACTAAACAGAGCTAACTAAAAAGCTAACTTTTTCTTACTGAGAATTCTATGAATTCCTTTTAATTTTGAAATGTATTGTCTTTGCACATTCTGCAGACACATTTTTGTTCCAAATATTGTGTTGTTTCCATGACAACCACAATATTAATGTCCAGCATGGGCATCAAGATGGCTGACTACTGACTACCCTTCTCTCTGCAAGACAGTGTCTTTAGGAGGTTATTAGGGGCTAATTTAATCTTGTCAAACATAAACACAGAAGTTTGTCTTGTACTGTACAGTGAATATCACACCACAGTCTTCAGATACCACTTACCACTTCCCATTAAATGAGTAGGGATGAAAAAGCTGAGAACTAGCCAGGATGAGATGTTAGCTTTTGGAATGAAAGGCATAGCACCTGTGTGTGAAACTCCTGTGTGCCACCAAAGGGGAGTATCAGTCAGAATTCAGGGGTTGTTATACCTCCTGGCACAGTCTCAGTCTACCTTAATGCTTTTTAGTTTGCAGGAGCTGAGATGCTACTTCAGCTTTCTTGCTTTGCAAATACAAGTCTGACACAGTGCATTTTTGGACTGAGATTACTCACATTACACTACACTCAGAGATGTGAGCTCTCCCACATCCTCTAGAAAGACAGCATTTAGACATGGTTGGATACTTGATGGACCCTGTCTATACTTGCAGGATTTCCTGCACAGTATCACCTACAGATGTGCTGAGCAGCCACACTGGCTAGAGGATGGTTAGATGGTTGGATGGATGGATGGATGGATGGATGGATGGATGGATGGATGGATGGATGACACTGTACATTGCTGAGACTTGTTACTTTATACTTTCCAAAGAAAAATAACCACTTTTTTTGCCCTGCAGAAGTCTCAAGCAGAAATTTGCTCCAGTGTGCATGTCTAGCAGCCTAATTTCTCCATACAGTGAAAAATAATGTGCCATTAAAAAAAAAAACCAAACAACAAAAAACCCCAGTGACTGTATCTGAAGCTTCTTCTTCATATCAAGACTGAGAATTAATATATTCCCTCTCTCCCAGTTCCTCTGATTATGCACCTCTGTTTCACATGAATAGTCAATGTTATTGTTAGCAGGTTCAATTAAACAGCCTTCATTCTGCTTCCCCACTGCCTTAGGCAGCAGGTTTCCACAATATTTCTCAGTTCTGAATAATAACATTTCAATGACGACATCTCAGATAGAACAGAGGGAGCTACCAGGCAACAACCTAAGTTAATTTCTTTTCCAGAAGCAATCATCAATCATTCCTTTTTCTCCAAAAAAAAAGGAGTCACATTAACAAAGTGCACATATATCTGATATCTACAATTGATTTCCAGGAATAATCTGCATTACAAAAAATATTTTTTAACCCTTCATAAGACCAGATATCAAAATAATTTATTTTTTAAAAAAACTAATACTTTCTAGTTTTGATTTACAGTGTTTCTCTTATAATCTCATTTAATAGTTTAAATTGTCACCTGTTAGATTGTGCATGCAGATAGTGAACATAAAACATGTATTCAGATTTGGGCAGAAGAACATTCTGATTAAAAATGCTAATCCAAATCTATAGAGTCGTTAGTGAGCAGGAAGGGCCCACAGCTCTAACATCAGGCTGCACTTTGACAGAAATAAAGTACTTGCTCAGAAGGTGGCCAGACAGTGTTCTCAAGGGATATGCATAGAGTTTCAGATTCTATTAGTGACAAATCAGGTACTCCTGAAGCCTGCCCACAAAGTAGACCAAAACTTTGACTCATGTACCGTGGTTCCTTCTTCATCCTGACCTTGTGCAGAAATACTTCATCAGCATTTGGACTGTACATTAATTTTGAGGGCAGTGTTTTTACAGTATATGACCTTGTTAATTATCTAATACTTTAAACTAACTCTTCTTACTCTAATACTACCACAAAAGTCATCCCCTTTCTTCTCTTTTTCAACATCTTGCCATTTGAATTCATTAAAAAAAATTAGGAAAGGAAAAGGACAGGAAAGGACTACTTTGGAAACCATGCTTTGTTAGTATGTGTGAACTTGTCTTCTCAAGTCAAGTGAAAAGACCTTTTTCCTCCACCTCTGTCACAAAAATGAAATAAACTCCTGTTGCTTGTCCCTGTCAACATACAAACAGTTTGGGGTCAGAAAGTCCACAGCAGGCAGAATTATTTCAGATGGCACAAAGACCATCATACAGATCATCTACCCATGACTGGTACACGTCCACGGTATCAGCAAGGCCAAGCAAACCTAGTGTGAAGGCATTGCACAGTCCCACCTGCACAAGGATTAAATAAGCACGCTGCTAAACCCACCGAAAGTCATGCTCCTTTTCTCCTTCTTTACAGCTATAGGCCCCTGCAGAATTCCTACAGCAGCTGGAAGGTCTTCCAGTCACAAATCCTGAAGGCTGTTATTAGACTGTCAGTGAAGAATCACACATACTCTTGTTAGTTCTGCCCAAAACTTGCAGCCATTCCAACAATAACTACAAGATCTGTGTTTGGATTAGGACCTGTGGTCCAGTAGAATCTCATTGCAGTGTTTGACCTGTTGATTTTGAAACAAAAAACTGTGAGGGACAGGTTGGACTTCAGCACGCTTAGTGTCGCGGAGAATCTAAGTCATCTGATGGAGAATGCAGGCAAACTATTTCATAAGGAGGATTCACTGCAGGACTGGATCCTTTAGCTCATGTAAATTTTGCCTGACTTCACTGCCCTCGTCTAGTTAAAAGCTTTTCCATCGAAATATTCATGAGTATTGCAGCAGTATTCCATCAGCCACATAGCAAAAAGCAGGTTTTAAAAATAGATCTGGGCTCTCCCACGCTCTATATAGCACTAACATATTTCTTGCTGTACATCGGTTCTTTTGACTTAAAAAAAGGAAAAAACCCACAACAAAATCAAATACCAGAAGAAACAGACAAACCAAGCAACCCAAAAAATCTATAATGGGTACTCCCTCTAGACCAAATCATATAACATTGACCATTTAATTCCAACCGCCTCACTCTCCACACCATCTGCTTGGAACACAGATCATCTGATGAGGTGCAACATTCGCTCTGCTAAACCACAGCCCTTTCCCAGCTGTTCTAGCATGTTCTCCACCTACCTTCACCATACTCTCACACAGACTTTCTGGATGAGCCCTGGGCACCCACCACCCACACTCACTTAAACAGTTTCTAGATTCCACCGTTTCAACCTCTCTGTACTATACACTTTAGCTTGTAGGTGTTGAGTTAGAATTTGCTTGCATCTCTATACTAGGAGTCTTAAGTGCTCTTCTCCTCTAGATAGGTGGGCATTCTTATGCAATGTTTGCTTTCCTATCATTCTGATACAATGGTGTGTTGGTTTTGCACAACCTGGTTTTTGGTAGCAGGGGGCCACAGAGGCAGCTTCTGTGAGAAGCTGCTGGAAGCTTCCACCATGTCTGGCAGAGCCAATCCCTGATGGCTCTGAAGATGGACATGCTGCTGGCCAAGGCTGGGCCCATTAGAGATGGTGGTAATGCCTCTGTGATAACAGATTTAAGAAGCAAATGAAAACAAACTCCTCCTCTAGTCAGAGACAAGAAGGAGGTGAGAACATGTGAGAGAAACCACATGGAGACACCAAGGTCAGTGGAGAAGGAGGAGCAGGAGGTGCTCCAGGCGCTGGAGCCGAGATTCCTCTGCAGGCTGTGGTGAGACCGTGGTGAAGCAGCTGTGCCTCTGCAGCCCGTGGGCATCCACAGGGGATGCAGAGATCTACCCACAGCCCGTGGGGGAGGTGCCCATGCCAGAGCAGTGGATGCCTGGAGGAGGCTGTGATCCAGTGGGAGACCAAGTAGAGAGAGGGGCCCAGCTTCCAGGCTGGAGCAGCCTGTCCTTGGAGGTTGCCAGAAGGCATCCTGTGCATCACCCTGTGGAAGAGTGATGCACACTGCAGCAGTTTTGGGAGGACTACTGCTCCTGAGATTGGAACCACGGTGGAGAAGTTCATGCAGAACTGTCTCCTGTGGGAGGGACCCCATGGTCTCAGGGAAAGGACTCCTCTCTCAGAGCAGCAGAAGAAAACCTTGAGTGACAAAATGACTAGAACACCCACCCCTGTCTCCCTGCACTGTCAGTGAGGAGGGATGGGTTGGGGGGAAAAAGGTGGTTTTAAGGGCTTATTTTACTTCTCATTATCCTCTTCTGACTTTGCTAAGAATAAATTCACTTTTTACCTCTAAGTTGAGCCTGTTTTGCACTTGGAGTGTTTTCTCCCAGTCTTTATCTCAACTCATGAAGCTTTCCTTAAATTTTCCTCTGCTCTGCCCAGCTGTAGCACCCAGCTGTAGCGTGGGAGGGCAGGTGAACGACTTTCATGGGTGCCTGGCATTTGGCCATTGTTAAACCACAACAAATGGTTTCAGGAAAATCCTGCTTCTCCCCAGTTTACTACGTTGACCTCGATTGCATGTGTCTGCTACCCAACATATCCAATCACAACATACCAAATCATAACACCCAACCATAAACTTAGGGAAGAGATAGGAGGGAAGATGAAAGCTGAAAAAGGCTCAAGCATGCCCGTCCAGATCTGCAGCCAGTCTGCTCATGGCAAGCCTCATAGACTGCAATTGCAGTGCGCTTTCCTTGAATCTGAAGATCCCTTCCCCTGCAACTCCACCTGGCTGTGAGAACAAAAGCCTGCTCTCTACTCCTAAGGGTGGAAATACGTGGAATGGTCCTCTAAGTGCTCCTCCAGTGCAAGTGTAGAACAACACAACAGCACAAAGGAGTGTATGAAGTTATAATTTTGTGGAGTCATAGTGCCTGCTTGGATATTGTTGAAAGGCAGAAACAGGTCGCAGGAGACATTTTAACTGCTGAAATACAGCTGGGAATTATTTGGGAAGATTGGTACCTAGCATGGGCCAAGATGATGCAAGTAGCATCTCTAACAACCTAATTTCATAGACAAATTTATTCAACTTATGGGGAATTTTCTCAGGCAATGTAATTTAATAATATGTCTGTAGTTCTTAGGTATATGCAGAGATAGTGATGATTAAACTAGCACTTTGGTTCTGTTTCCCAGTTGTCCTAGTTTTATTCTGGTAAGCCACAACTTCTGTGTCTTTGTGAAATGGTTACAGAAATTATGTTCTGCATCAAAGATTAACCCAGAAAGAAGATCTATGGGGAACAATACTATCGTAATCATACCGTTGTATTTACACTTCCCTCTCGTGGTACCTATTCTAAAATAAGCATTTCCAGGAAGAATTAGATCAATGTAACTATAGCAGTAAAAACTATGGCAGTAAATTTCCCATGCAGACAAACTCTAAAGAATTCATATTGAATGAGAAATGTGTAAGAGTTGCAATATTCTTATGACCTTGAATTCTTCAGAAGTCACATCTGTGACAATGAGTGTAACCACACTCTAGGGGTTTTTTTTAGTTTGGTTGTACTGTTTAGTTCATTAATCCATATTATGTGATTTTCTCAAAGACATTTTTTATGCAACATGACCCTAATATTTAGATTGTGGATTAAAAAACAAAATACAATTACAAACGCTTTGTTCAAATGAGATCTTTGGTTTTTGTTTTCTGCCTTATAGTAAACTTTCTTAAGGTTGTTTGAAGTAGGTAAGGGAGATAGAGAATTAGAATAGGAGTGGAAGAGTGGCGACAGTTTTAAAGAGACATTTTTGACTTGAAAGATGTGCATAATAACAATTAAGTTACCTCAGCACCAGTATTTTACAGCATAAAAATAAATAGAAGTTGATTGAGGAGAAAGAGGTGAATCTTAAGTGGTCATGAAAGCTCTTTCCAAAGTCTCATATCTTGCAAATATTTATTCAGGTTCCCACGTGCAACATTTGTACTTATCACAAACATGCTTGCAAATAAATTTATACAACCAAGTGTTTATCAATAAGCAAACAATAGAGGTCATGAATAGGAATGAAATTTTATGGTAGAATCTATTTATAACTATAGTTACCAGACAGCTTTAATTGCAATATACTTGGTAATTAAGTAGATGTTTACTTCTGTTATCTGTAATCAGACAGCAAGCTGTCGAGAGAAATCTAGATAATGATGGTCCTCATTCTACCACTCCTGCTGATACTGATTTCAAAGGGAAACAGTTAAAAAGGTATTTCAAAGAAAAAAAAATAGGATTCTAAAGCAAATAAATGTTCCAAATGATGTATTGTCAAGATTTATATTACTCTACATTGATTAACAGTAGAGCAAAGAACTTCTTCCATATTTGCAGCAGAACATAATTGTATACATCACTCAGAGAGAAAAGAGGCCATTTCAGTACAGAACAGAACACACAAATTCAAAGTCCCTACAACTGATCACAAGGAACTAAAACTAAAAGCTTCAGGTGATCAAGTACAAGGAAAAAGGCTTTCTTGCACTAAGATCAAGATGCTTAAGCACTGTACAACTATTTCACAATAACAATGTTCACAGGAAAGCACGACAGGAAAAGAACTGAAATTTTGTCAGATGAAAGCGGTTTGTGAGGTATGAGATCAGAGATGACAGTACTGATTGAATAAGCCCAGCTGCTGCCTGCTAGATTACTCATCTACAGAACTCTCTCAATATGTTTTCAGATTGTCAGGTTTCAACTCCTGTGAACTATTTTCCTTTGAAGCAGAGACACATAGCTGGAGTTAAGTATAAAATCTGTGCACTGTGACATTTCAATTAAACCTCAGGAACAAACAATTATTCTGTAGCAAAATTGTTATCCATCACCTGGAAATTCCATCCAGGAATTAGGGGGTTCCCCTGATGCCTAGAGGGGCTACCTGGAACAGAAAATGCACAGAGTTAAAGGAATAAAGTAGGTATTTATTGAAAGGCCTTCAAAGGATACACCTTGGGCAGTACAAGAGCCTGGCCTTGGCTCTGCCCAAGATGGACAACCAGTCACGAGTTTTCACACTTTTATAAGTTTTGCTCCATTTAGGTTAATTTGCTCCATATTGGGGTTAATTGTCCAATTACAGCTTCAGGTTATGAAGTCCTATCCTCCCAGATTGCTCTCCTTGATTCGCTGTTGTTTACACTTTTTGGGCCCAAAGCTGCAATGGTGTCCTTGGTTCACAGGCTGGAAAAGGATTGTTTTGTCTAAGCTATGAAGAGAACTTGCTAACACTTTGTAGGAAGTTCAGAGTTACACAGGAAAGCAGTGCAGAATCTGAAATAATTAAGGCATGACCCCCACAAAGAAGGTGGGAGGATTGGTAGCCCAGCTGAAATGAGTCTATGCTGATACCTGTGTATGGGCAACAGACAGGAGGAGCTGGAAACCATTGTGCAGCAGGAAGATGATGACATAGCTGCTATCAAAGAAATCTGGTAGGATACCTTGTGCACAGAGTTGAGAATTTATGGGTAAGAATCAGGGAAGGACAATGAGATGGACATCCTGGTGGGAGTCTCTTATAGACCACTCAAGCATAATGAAGAAACAGATGAAATATTCTATAAGCAGCTGGGAGAAGCCCCACCATGGGGAACTACAACTTATGGGATGAGATGTCTGCTGGAAACAAAGTACAGCAGAGAGGAAACAGTTTAAGAGCTTACTGGAGTGCTTGGAGGACAACTTCCTGACACAGCTGGTAAGTGAGGCAGCTAGGGGAGGTGCCCACTTGACTATATTTGAACAGAGGAAGACTGGGGAGTGATGTGATGGCTGGAGGTCATCTTGGGAATTGTGATAGTGAGCTAATAGCTTTTGATTCTCACAGAAGTGAAGAGAAGAGTCAGCAGGCCTGCCACCTTGGCCTTTGGAAGGACAGACTTTGGCTGATGGGTTGGGAGAGTCCCTTGGGAGGCAGTCTTGAGGGGCAGAGTCCAATAAGGCTGGGCATTCTTCAGGAAAGTTATATGAAAAGCACAGAAGCAGGGCATCCTCACATACTGAAGGATGAGCCAGTGGTGAGGAAAAGTATCCTAGCTAAACAGAGAGCTGTGGCTGGAACTCAGAAAAAAATTGGAGAGTTTTTAACCTTTGGAAGAATTGGATGACAACTCAGGAGGACTACTAGGATTTCACTAGGTTATTCAGGGAAAAAAATTAGAAAGTCAAAACCCCAACCAGAAATTAATCTGGCTACTGCTGTAAAAGACAACAAAAATGTTTATATAAATACATGAGTCACAAAAGGAGGACTAAGGAAAATCTACATCCTTTTTTTGGATGCGGGGGGCAACACAGTGGCAAATAATGAGGGAAAGGCTGAGGTGCTTAATGCCTTCTTTGCCTCAGTTTTTAGAAGCAAGACCAATTGTTCTCTAGGTAGTAGCCCCCTAAGCAGGAAGACAGAGAACAGAATAAAGCCCCCATAGTCCAAGGGCAAATGGTCAGTGACCTGACCATTTGCCCTTGGATTATGGGACCAGGTGGGATTTACCCAGGGGTACTGAGGGAGCTGGCAGAAGTGCTCACCAAGACATTTTTCATCATTTGCCAGCAGTTCTGTCTAACTGAGGCGGTCTCAGGTGACGAAGTTCACAAATGTATCATCTATCTACAAGAAGAGCTGGACAGAACTACAGGGAACTACAGTCCTGTCAGTCTGACATTTGGTTCTAGGGAAGGTCACAGAGCTGATAATTTTGTGAGTGTCATGACACAGCACATGCAGGACAACCAAGGGATCAGGCTCAGGCAAGATGAGTTTATGAAAGGCAGGTCTTGCTTGGCCAGCCTGATCCTTTTCTATAGCAAGGTGAACTCATTAGTGGATGAGGGAAAGGCTAAGGATGTAGTCTGCCAGGACTTTAGTAAAATCTTTGATACTGTATCCAATAGCACTTTCCTGGAAAAGGTGGCTGCTCATGGCTTGGACAAGTGTACTGTTTGTAAGAAAAAAACTGGCTGGATTGCCAGGCATAGAGAATGGTGGTAAATGGAGTTAAATCCAGCAGGTGATGTGTCACAAGTGGTTTTCCTTAGAACTCAATGTTGGGGCCAATCAAGATTAATATCTTCATCAATGACCTGGATGAGCAGATAGAGTGTACCCTCTATCAGTTCACAGATGACACCAAGCTGGGCAGGAGTGGTGATCTGATGGAGGGTAAGAAGGCTCTGGAGGGATCTGGACAGGCTGGATCAATGGGCCAAAGCCAACTGTATGAGGTTCAAAAGGCCAAGTACTGGGTCCTGCAGCTGAGTGACAACAACCCCAGGCAGCACCACAGGCTGGGGCAGAGTGGCTGGAAAGCTGCACAGTGGAAAAGGACCTGAGAGTGCTGGTGACAGTGGCTAAACACAATCCAGCATGTGCCCAGGGGGCCAAGGAGGCCAAGGGCATCCTGGCCTGTATCAGCAATAGTGTGGCCAGCAGGAGCAGGGCAGTGACTGTCGCCTTTACCAAGCCACATTTCAAATCTTGTGTCCAGTTCTGGGCCTCTAACTACAAAAGAGATATTGAGGTGCTGGAGTGTGTCCAGAGAAGGGCAAAAAAGTTGAGAAAGGATCTGGAGCAAAAGACTTAGGCTGAGAGTTCTGAGGCTGTTTAACCTGGAGAAAAAGAGAATCAAGACAACCTTAACACTCTCTACAACTATGTGAAACAAGATTGTGGTGAAGTGTTTCTTCTCCTTACTAATAAGCAAGACGGAACGGCCTCAAATTGCATAAGGGAAGGTTTAGTTTGGATATTACAAAAAAATTTCTTCACCAAAACGGCTGTCAAGCATTGGAACAGGCTGTCCAGTAAAGTGGTGGAGTCCCCATCCCTGGAAATATTTAAAAGACATAGATGTGGCACTTGGAATACGGTTTAGTGCTGGACTTGGTTGTGCTGGGATAACAGTTGGATCATGAAGACCTTTTCCAACCTAAACAATTCTACAATTCTGTGATTTTGTACAGTAACACAAGATCCAAATAGACAACCCCAAGCACATGTAGTCATATATGAAAACTGAGATCTAGAAGTTCTTGTGTAATTGCAATTATCCTTTAACTTGGATATATTTACACAAACTGAAACTGGAAAGCAAAATTCCTTTCTTTTCCAAAGCAACCCCACACAAGACTCAAACTCACAACTAAACACTGCCACCACACCACCATCCATTTTTTTAGCCTTGTATACAGTACAATAATTCTGATTATCCATGAAACTACAGAGAAGAAAATATTGTTGAAATAAAATCAACAAACTCTTTTTTCTCAGCAGTAGGAATCATTCTTCAGGTTATACATGCAAAATAAGTGAGACTTCACAATTCTTTTCAGCAACATTTCCTGCTGACTTGCTGGTGGGAGAAAGAGCTTCCACAAAGCACTGCAGCTGGGTCTCTGCAGGTGAAGGCAGCAGGTGAGGGCAACAGAGCTGGCTGCTGAACCTGGTGGATAAAGGGCATTTGAAAGAGATCAGGAAAGGCAGAAGGGAAGGCAACCCTGGGTGATGGAGATTTTGAAAGAATTGTTTAAGTTAAAGGCTAAACGCAGAGCGGCATAAATAGTCTCATGTTTGGTATGAGAATTTGCAAGAGCATTTTGTGCTGGAATAGAAATTCAGGTGCTCAAAATAGAAATGCTTTCTACTGGATAGTGAAAGAGACTTCAAAATTTTCCACTCAGTCTTTGTGCATTCACTCAGGCAGGGATTCCATACACCATGAGATTAATAAATAGAGATTTATTTCTGAAGACACCTTATTTGTAAAAATTCACATATCAATTCTCTTATGGTTGAATTTCACAGATCACATATGGAAAACAGCAATTTTCCACTTTACAAGACTTCATACCATTGAAAAAATCTTCTTTCTTCTGTTGATGGGCCTTTAGGTTAATCTCTTGATACTATTTTGGATATAATTTTTATAATTTAAATATGCTGATTTGATACATAATAGTAGATCAGTAAAAGCACAAGATAAAGCAATGCTCCAGATATCTAGCATTCTGCTGACATTAAAACCTGTATGCAATAGATAGATACCTTGCATTTCATTAGCTTCAGCTTTTAGCTGCTAAATTAAACTTACTTTGGTATGAAATACCAGAATATGTAAGTGATACTGAGAGATGAGTCATTATAGAGATGACTACTAAGTGATATGTCCCATCTAGATATCTTGAAAGTCACAAAGGCTCATTTTTCAGAAAGCAATACAATTTTTTTTTTCAAAGCTTAGATGACAATTATGCCGTAGGAATAAGGCAAATATTTACAGTGGAGCTCAAGATAAAAAAATACTAGCTGAGCTGAAAGAGATCTTACTCAATACCTTGAAATGAATATGGTAATGCTTTATTCCAGTGCTCTTAATCTTGCTTCTCTCCATAATCTTTATCAGCATGCAAAAACCTTCATATTGATGTCTACAATGTCCTAGGTTTCTTCTCAGATCACTAATAAGTCCTTCAAAATAAAACAGCATTATAGATTTCCCTTATTTTCCAAAATGTATTAAAAAATACATATATTTTAAAATCTGTATATATATACACTTAAACAGTGATGGTCCTTTATGATTTAATTTCAGTATTATTTGTGCAAGACAAAAAAATCACATGTCCACTGAGAAGCTGCAAGAAGTAAATTTATCTCCTAAAATGAAGATTGAAAGGCAAATCATCCCAGTGTGTTTGTCTGTAACTTATTATGTTCAAGAAATGGATAAGCACACATCTAAATTGCACATAAATATAAAATTTTTTTATGTTTTAGACAGGAGACGGACACAACAAGCAGAAAGCATTATTTTTGAAATAGATGATGGAATAATTTTTACCTGATAACAGTTTCGAGAAAACAAATGACTGCTCAATTTCAGAGAGTTGTGAATTATGAAAAGATAATTGAAACTTACATCTTGATGCATGGTAGTTAGTGTCTTCTGTCTTTTTTAAAATAAACTTGGTTTTGCACTTCTACAGATATAGTTCTTTGGTCCTAAAAATACACAATTTGCCTGCTTTTGTTACATAAGTACACATAGCCGCTTGAAGTCCCCACTCAAACACAAGCTGAAACGTCTAAGCGTTAGAAAAAGAAAAGAATAAAAATCATAGTTTCATTCTGAAATGGGACTTGCAAAGGGCATTCAGAAGTCCAACTGAGTTACAGCAACACTATAGTGCAATCCTGTAGTAGCTTTCGCAAAGAATCTCTGAGCTCTCTTCAACTCAGCACAATTCAAAACACCTCTAAGTAAAGTTTTTCTCAGCAGGTATATTTTGAAACAGCTTTCTAAAAGGTGCTGAGACAAAGACTTTTGAATAAAAACATTGAATTTCTTCTGCAGAACAGCAATATTTACTAAAATATCCAGCTCCGAGATGTCCATGGTAGGCTCCAAGCAATGAAAGAAATGTTTTCTTTAACAACAGTTAAATATTAAACTGAAGTCGTAGTAGATTTAAGAAAACGGCATCATTTCCTAAAGAACCAATGTAAGATGAAGGAAATAAAAAAGATATCTAAGAAAGAGTACTGAATGTTGGCCCTGATCACAAGAACAATATCGTGGTGGAAAAGATAGCATTGAGATGCAGTAAGGAAAACCTGGAGTGATAAGACTGCTGAAGAACCCTCAGTTTTCTTGCTCTGTATTTATTTCTATAATCTGCCTGAATGTGATGCAGAAAAACAAACAAAAGATTTTTATTTGAAAAGCTCCTGCATCTCAAACAACCTGTGAGCAGTGGAGAGGAGAGAGACATCACTGACCAGTTCCTTTCCTCATCCCACTAGTGCTCAGGTTTTCTTGCTCTTGGCTCTTCGTACCTTCCAGTCAGCTTCCTCACAATTGTCCTTTGGTGCTGAGGTGAAATATTACCCTGCTCTGTTTCAGTTAGTGTCATCACAGCACCATCTCTTTGAGACTGCTTTCTTCCAGAAGTAGGAAGAGCATAGGAAGACTGGGCTTTTCTCCAGAATCGTCAGTCCAAGAGTTTCTACATAAAACTGCTGCTCCAGCAGCGCCTTGATAACAGAGGATTTGGAGGTGAATAACATGATGCCTTTATTCATTTTAAAGAAGAATAGAAGAAATTTAGCTGCCAGTCCTGGCATTATCACTTGATAGGAAACACACAGGAAAGCAAAGTCAGCAGCCACACAAAAATAATACCGTGGGAAGCAGCTGGCACAATTTCTTTGAGAATAAAATGTGCCTCAGTTCCCACTGGCATTTTCTAGCAAAATTATCAGACATTGCCTACCCAGTCATAAAAGGAAATAAATTAGTATATACATCTTCTTGTAAAAGAGTGAAATGTGTCCAAAATAATGAATAAGTATAATAGACCATTTTTTTATATTGAAAAATTAAACAGAGAAGCTTTCAGAACAGAAAACCTGGAGATTTCTAAATTTTTCTTATATATATTTTCCCTGTTTGCATTTGGATGCAAACCAGGATCAAGCAAGGAAAACAAGGTCCAAAGAAAAACACACTTCCCAACATTCAAGTTGAATGTTAGAAAGAAACTGCTTAGATTTTATTATGATACAAACGGACTTTAGTTTCTCAAAAGTCTCCTTTTATGCATAAATCACCCTAATACAATGTGGATACTTCTAATGAAAAAAAGAAAAAAAAAACAAAACAACAAAAAACCCACTGAATATTTTGGAAGTTTAAATGTTACATATTTGAGGCCAACACTAACAACATGAGGAAACAAATGGCACAGTTTCCATTTTACTTCCATTTCAAAGGTCAGAGGAGTAAGACACCTTTGAAAAATGTGACACAAAAGTTCACAAGACATGCACAACATATTTGGAGACCTCTAAAACTGATGGCAAGCACCACTGGTGTACTCTACTTTCATAAAAGAACGAGTGGCATTTTTCTGCAATGCATATTAAATGCTACAGAATTGAAAAGAGCTAGGGTATACCATGCCCTTGGAAAGTGCTATAAAACAAACTTTAAAGACCTCTTTGTGAAATCAGCCATATGTTTAAAGTGAATAATTCTTAAAATAAAGAGGAGAAATTTGCTTTATTCGGAAAAGCAGCAGAATTATGATAAGCAATAGAAACACCAAAAAATCTAGAAAAATCAAAAATTCAGTTAGAAAAAATTAGATGAAAACATCTTAGACTCTTGTAGAGTGTTCTCTGACACAAAGGTTAAATTTAGAGTCTATTTGTAAATTTAAGCTGGAGATATCACTAAGTAAGAGCAGATAAAGAAGCAAAGATTTCATTAAAAAACTTCAATGACCCACTCAGAAATTTTTGTCAAATGCTGAAGCAAAAGAATACCTTTTACCTTATCGGTGAAGAAATAGAAAATAACCTAAATCCAGCTTTTTGTCTTGTATGGAGAACAAAATTAAACAAATTCAGGATTGTTAAGCTTTGAAAATGCATCTCTCATATTAAAACCTTTATAGGAATACAAATGTTGAATTTTTGCAATTGAATCTGGAAAGTAGAATTTCTAGGGACAAAATGTCTATCAAAGGCCATATTGTGCTGTTCAAAGGAGAGTTTTACAACAAATTTACAGCCATTACCAGGAGAGGTATCTACAGATAGATGTTCGTATCAAAACAGTCTTTGTCAACTGTAATTTTTGCACCACTGAGAAAGCGCTGGGTATTCATTACAATACAATGGTCCAAGGATGATTGAAGAGTGTCATTGCTTATTTAATCAAAAAGGGTAAGATTTGTCAGTTACGAGATACTTTTCACTCTTGGCCTTTTAGGTTTATACCCGCAGTTACCAACTAATCACCACACAGAAGTTTGCTCGCTCCTTCAGTCCTCCCCTCCCCTCTCCCCTCTCCCATTGGGATAAGGTTGAGAATCAGAAAAAGATAAAACCCGTGGATTGAGATAAAAACAGCAAACCAAATAATAGCTGAAATAATTAAAAATATAGTAATAATAATATTAATTATTATTTTATTAACACGACATTAACAATAACAAAAATAGTACTAATAATAACAATAACCGTAGCAAAAATAGCAATAATGATTATGATGGAAAGGGAGATAACAAAAAGAGAGGAGTGGTGCACAATACCTTTGCTCACTGTCTGCTGACTGATGCCCAGCCTGTCCCTGAGAAGCAAATGGCCTCTCCTGGCCAACTTCTCTCAGTTTATATATTGAACATAATGTTCTGTGGTGTGGAATATCCTTTTGGCCAGTTTGGGTCAGCCGTCCTGGCCATGCTGTCTTCCAGCTTTTTTTTGCACTTGTTCTCTGTCAGAGCAAGGAAAAATGAAAAGTCCCTGACTTAGGTCAAGCACTGCTCAGCAACAACTAANGATGAAAACATCTTAGACTCTTGTAGAGTGTTCTCTGACACAAAGGTTAAATTTAGAGTCTATTTGTAAATTTAAGCTGGAGATATCACTAAGTAAGAGCAGATAAAGAAGCAAAGATTTCATTAAAAAACTTCAATGACCCACTCAGAAATTTTTGTCAAATGCTGAAGCAAAAGAATACCTTTTACCTTATCGGTGAAGAAATAGAAAATAACCTAAATCCAGCTTTTTGTCTTGTATGGAGAACAAAATTAAACAAATTCAGGATTGTTAAGCTTTGAAAATGCATCTCTCATATTAAAACCTTTATAGGAATACAAATGTTGAATTTTTGCAATTGAATCTGGAAAGTAGAATTTCTAGGGACAAAATGTCTATCAAAGGCCATATTGTGCTGTTCAAAGGAGAGTTTTACAACAAATTTACAGCCATTACCAGGAGAGGTATCTACAGATAGATGTTCGTATCAAAACAGTCTTTGTCAACTGTAATTTTTGCACCACTGAGAAAGAGCTGGGTATTCATTACAATACAATGGTCCAAGGATGATTGAAGAGTGTCATTGCTTATTTAATCAAAAAGGGTAAGATTTGTCAGTTACGAGATACTTTTCACTCTTGGCCTTTTAGGTTTATACCCGCAGTTACCAACTAATCACCACACAGAAGTTTGCTCGCTCCTTCAGTCCTCCCCTCCCCTCTCCCCTCTCCCATTGGGATAAGGTTGAGAATCAGAAAAAGATAAAACCCGTGGATTGAGATAAAAACAGCAAACCAAATAATAGCTGAAATAATTAAAAATATAGTAATAATAATATTAATTATTATTTTATTAACACGACATTAACAATAACAAAAATAGTACTAATAATAACAATAACCGTAGCAAAAATAGCAATAATGATTATGATGGAAAGGGAGATAACAAAAAGAGAGGAGTGGTGCACAATACCTTTGCTCACTGTCTGCTGACTGATGCCCAGCCTGTCCCTGAGAAGCAAATGGCCTCTCCTGGCCAACTTCTCTCAGTTTATATATTGAACATAATGTTCTGTGGTGTGGAATATCCTTTTGGCCAGTTTGGGTCAGCCGTCCTGGCCATGCTGTCTTCCAGCTTTTTTTTGCACTTGTTCTCTGTCAGAGCAAGGAAAAATGAAAAGTCCCTGACTTAGGTCAAGCACTGCTCAGCAACAACTAAAACATCAGTGTGTTATCAACGTTATTATCACCCTAAATCCAAAACACATTACCACACCAGCTGCTAGCAAGAAAATTAACTTTCCCAGCTAAACCCAGGATAATGGTACTTTTGTTTTTCAAACAGTGAAGATTCAAAGATGTGATCAAAGATTCAAAGATGCGACGTCTTCAAACGTGTCTTCATAAAATTTCAGTGCTGGGGGGTTTGATTTAAAACAGGTTTGAAAATGATTACTTGCTTATTTTCAGAGAAAACCAGATAAGCACTTTAAATTAAAGTTATTTTTAAGAGATCAGCATAATTGTAAACATTTCTGGAGTGGAGTACATGATATTTCTAATGAACTGCTGAAAAACTAACTAACCAGAGTGCCAAAAAAAATTCTATTTGTTACATCACTTTTCATTATTTACCAGGGTTATAGATGTTATAACATACAAACCATATGAAATCTAATCCCAGCTCTGAAGAGCTTACAGTCTTGAAGCAAGCCACACTGCCATAAGCAAGTAATAAATTAATAAAAATATATATACATATCTAGAATAAAGGTCGACATGTTCCTAGTGTAGGTTGTTTTGAGCTTTTTTCCTACTTGTTGTATATCTACCCTGAGGCTTCCAAAATATAGTATCTACATACTTTGAAAGATAGCTTCTGTCATCAACAATTTAACAACAAAATATATTTTCTGCAGTTTCTCATAATTCTTCAGCATGAAGGTAAGTATGACAGACTATTTTGTATGGGACTAGAAAGGTGTATGCTAACCTCTGTTTCATTTCATGTGACAAAGTTGACAGTATGCTGTAGAAATTAGATGATGTACAAGTATAAATATACATAAAAATTCCATTGCTAGAAGATACAAGGCATGCCTGGTCAGCAAGTTTCTCCTGTGATAGAAGGGCATCTTTATCTGTCCACTTCCTATTTGCTCACTGCCTTCTACTTGGGAGTCTGAGTCAAGCTTATCACATAAGGAAAAAAAAAAGATTACTTTTAAAGAGCTCAATTTTATCCAAGTTTATTCTAGTTAAGCTTGACCACTGTCACACTTAAGTTTGCTGATTTAAGAAAAATAGGAAAGTGTTTTTTCCATCTAATATCACATTCTCATTTCATCTCCTTCTATTTCAAAATACCTTAAGAAAAAAAAACTAAGCATGAAACCAGAAAATTAAGAAGAAAGGTAAATATAGTAATGGAGAATCTACTCCACTACTCCAAGAAAGGACACTTTTGTTTTTGTGTAAGAGTTTCAAATTTTTTGTCTAGTTGATGACTTTAAAGAGAGCAAGAACCATAGACATCACATCTTCATAAGAAATCATTATGAATCTGTCCACAACCATGTTCTGTACTCTTCAAAGAAAAAAAAAAATTAGTTTCTGGTATTGGATAAAATACTTTCTGGTATTGGATGTGAGTAACACTGCTACAGTGGAAAGCTACAACTACACATGTTAATTTTCATATTTGGTACTGTGTGAGCGCTTTATATGTAAAAAGCTTCCTTCAGTCTGAGCCATCTGAAGCTTCATACCATTGGAAGAAACAGGAGGGAAACTACAGACAGCAGGGTTTAAAATTCCTTGAAATATATATCTATGCAATGCTATGGTACCAGCTCCACTTGCAGACAGAGAGTAGAGAGCTGAATAGAGAGCAGGGTGACAATAGACAGTATTTCCTACAGTTCCTGTGGTCTTAAACATGAGAAAATATGTAGAGAAAAAAATTTTGTCTCAGCAGCTACCACTGGGAGTCAAAAGACCACTTCATTTTTATTATTTTCTTTGAAATTAGCTTATTTTAAGTGGATCATGCAAAGAGGGAAAGAACTGAAAAGTAACAGAGGAAGGAAGAAAATGTCAGGGTTTGGCAAAATTTTGTTGGAGAAACTAGTACCAGTGTAAGACTTTGTGAACCATAGTTGAATGTTAGTTACACTGAAAAAATTAAGAGAAAATGTGTAGAGAACTAAAAAAATCCCCGCCAAAAACTCCACTTTTCTATTTGAATGTTTTCATAGCAAAATTGTGAGAAATCTTTGAAATAATATTTAAAAAGGCCTTAAGTCCACATGAAGTNAGTAATAAAATTTTCTTGGAAAAATAGATATATTCTTCGCTGATAGAGGTTTAGGTAACTATATGCATATATTGTCAACACCAAACATATCACTGAGACCCAGTACTTTGAATAGTCTCTTATCAAACTGATTTAAAATTGAAGTATTTTTTTATGACTTAGTTTGCCTTAAATTTGTATTACTATTTCTTTGGATTAAATATGGGTAGCTTGTAAAGTGAAGGTTTGGAAACTGAACAGTCACAAATATCTACAGCTTCAGGATGTAGTTTATGGAAGATGATAGACTGAACTGAAAGCAACTTAAATTCAAATTAAAGCACATGATTTGTAACAGAATTGAAACATTAAACAAACATTTCCTAGCAGGAATAGGCACGAGAGTTTCAATCTAATTTCAAAATCGGGATTTCTAAAAATGATATTTCATGTTATGGACTTTTTATAACCAATAAAAACTATCTTTATTTATGTCAGTTAGTATAAGTTTTTGTATTTGAACAGCCTCAGAAAAATACAACAGCAGCTGGCAAGAACAGATCGTGGATCCCACACCTTTCAGCATGGCGTGTCACAATATATAAAAAGTTGCTTCTACCCTTGTGACTTCAATTATAAAGAATAAAAATTTTACTATTGTGAATTAAACTAACTTCATTGTCTGAATCTGTACCTTCAGCTTTGTTGTCCTGGTAACTACAAAAGTAGCCTGGTCATGTAACTGTTCCATTTATAGTGATTGTTGTTTATGTGAGTGTATGGAAAATGACTAATTTCCTACAGTGATTCCTTCTCACAGTGAATACCTGAATATAAAAATTAACCCCAAAATTTTGATTTCCATGAATATTTTGCAAACGCTTAAGTGATCTTACTAGAAAAACTTCATAAATGTAGCTTGACAAAAAGCATTAAAAACATATGATATTCAACCAAATATATATTTCAAAGCTGTCACTAAGTGACTAATCCTGTAGCCTCCATATTTCACTAGACACATCATTTATGCAATTTTTATTTTATTTCTGAATTGTGATAGCTCTGTTAGAGATGAATGAAGTTGATCCAGGATGAATCCAGATGTGAGCTGGCAGGAAATAAATTTATGTCATAAGGAATTAGATTATTTTTGTTCTGTATTTGACTTGTCATTGATTACTAAATGTTCCCTATTGAGTCCTATCTTCACCTCTCACACACAGCACAGATTGACATGACAGCTTCTTGCCAGGATATTACTTGAAGCCTAATGTTGTCTTCTTGTTAGGAAAAATAATGTCAACTTTTCTAACATTCTTCAATGAAGAAACTTACAATTTCTTTTAAAAATTATATATTCAGAGAAGATGCAATAAAATGGAGATTTATGATGTATATATTGTCCTGTAAATTCTTAAGTATCTAAAAGTTAGTCTTAAGCTATATATCCCTTTAAAAATATCTTTATTTAGTCAATACTGGGGAAAAAATATTTTAACCATCCTTGACTTGTTTTTTGAGATATATCCGCCTTGTAACACCACAACAGTAATCTGCACTTTTGCTGCTCAAAAACAATTCTTCCACAAGAAAAAGAAAAGAGAAGGTAGGAGAAATATTTGCAATTAGTGTATTATTTGTAAAACTAAGAATAAAATCCTTTCTATCCCAGCCCCTTCTCTTTAAAACAAATTCACATTTGCCTATCTGTAAGGTGTATTATACGTGTATTTTACAACATTTCATATGTATTCCATCACAAATGATTTGGCATATTTCTTTGATAGTGCACAGGGGAAAAATAAATTGCAACACTTCACACTGAATAGTAGTTGTAAAAATGTCTAAGCTTCTGCACCACTGCTATGGGACTCTGATCAACCATGATTGCCCATCAGACCTTAACATCTCATTTCCATATCAAATGTCAGAATGCTCAGGCTGAAGTTCTAACACTGAAAAACAAAAACTGGTTGCTGTGAGGGACCCTGTCTACAGTATGATGCTGGACATTTATCAAAATTGATACGAACAAGATACACAAAAGAAATACATTTAAATAAATACATGAAATTTATGGAACTCTCTATATTAAGCTGCTAATTAATGCATGACCACTGTGGTTAAACGCTGTTCCTTTGCATGTCTTTGGTGGGTTTCAACAGGTGATTGCAGAAAAACCTGTGATGAGCTGCACAGTAGCAAGTACTAAAGGAAATGGCACTGTTGGTGACATCATAATGCTGGTTTTGGCATCCTCTGGAGCCAGAGGAAGTGGGTTTGACAGTGCCATATTCTTAGGAAAGCAGGAACTCTCAGGGGATGACAGGTGATCCTCACTCTTACCTTGGCAAAGCTATTTTTTTCCGAATTATTCAATAAAATAATTGCCAAAATGCTTTCTGGAATATCTGAAAAAGTTTGGTTTGTGCAGGCAAACAATGGAGTGGGGAATTTAGGTGAGATAGACACAAGATTTTAGAACGATACTTGAAGGTCTTTAATCACACTGTGATTACATTCCAGAAGGACTGTGAAGTTTCTATAGAATATTTGGTCAGAGTTCCTAAAAAAAACTACTTTGATTTGCTAAAAATAGTAAAAATCCTGGAGCCCAGACTAAGAAATTAGTAACATTTAATCTAATGCCTTAGTGATTAAGAGAAAGGGATAATTTAGGAAATGTCTGGATGAACAACTGATCAGGAATTATTTTAAATTATGCAAATATACTGACTGGTGTCCTGTAAAAAAAGTCCTAATAACATCCAAAAAAACCCCAACTTTAGAATGGTTTCCACCAGCATTTCATCAACATTTGTGTGACTCCATTCAGAGCTGTAAGTGAAACACATTTACATCTGCATGAGAAAACTTGAGTCATTGAGTCAATATTCTCATTATAAGAAAAAGAGACAAATCTTCTGAAAAAATAACAACCCTTTCATGTTTCTAAATATGACAAAAAGTACAATGAATAACCAGCTGTATTCGTATTATCACCACATTACTTGGTTTACAGTAGATTCTATACAATACAATTAAGTTTCTGGAAAAAAAATCACTTTTGACTATAAGGCAAAGAATTTATCCAACTCAGACTTTTCAAAAGGTCTTAACATTTCAAATCACAATAGATGTATCCTTGAACAGGACCAAAACCGTGAATTTCTACTTTTCAAAATTTAGACAGTGTAAGCTTCTCAAAGGAAAAAACAAAAAACGTATCTAAACTTTTATTGGATTTTTTCATTCAGTTAGTTTTTTGGGGTTTTTTTGCCTTCCAGTTAAAGAATAGGTTTTATGATTATAATTATTAGAAAATGGCAACCTATATTTATAAAAATATGACAGCAGACATGCATTGAAAGTTCTTTCCATTTTGCAGAAAAACACTACAAAATAATCTTTATTAGGGAAAAGTAAATGCAACTGAGAAAGCCAGTATACCAGGAACTTGCAAAAGGACTGAGATTTTACTTTGTGTAAATTGGAGAAATAGAGGGAGCTCAGCACAGGACTAAAATATCATTTAAATGCTCTTCATCACACTAGTCATTTCATATGTATATACAAGCCCACAGTCACGCCACTTATTCTAATTTTCTTTCTACTGAAATCTTTACTACTTCTTCCATGTTAATTTCCAAATTTAAGAAGAAGGAAGGGCTGTTACTTTAAAACAGACATAGGAAATACGCAAGTCTGGATGCTTGGTGGAGAAGTGGCAGAAAGTGCTACATTAAATCCAGAATCAACAAAGACTACAAACTGTATGGAGTAAAAAGAGAGTGAACAACAGGAGACTCATGTAGAGTTTCTGCCACTCTGTACACAACTCTGGGATACTGCAGTCTTGCTGTAAAAAAATACTACAATCTCTGTGAAAAAGAAAGGTCAGCTTTTAGCTATTTTGCTGTGCAGTGGCATTGGAAAGGCCAAAATATCCAAACAAGAAGCATCATGAAATTTATTTGCAATGGCTCAATGAGGGCGCACACCAGCAAAAACACTTCAGCAGCAGCACTGACAGCTGCTTGCTGAGAAAGAATTCTGCTAACAGAACAGTTGGCTGGGAAAGGTAGAAGAAGAAAATAACTTCAGGGACTGGAAGCCAACCATCTCTCTCTTTCTCAGAATCAATCTCACTGAGAGTTACTGTAAGTTGTCATACTGGGAGACACCAAAGAAAATGAAATAAGTTGAGCAGCAATAGGAAGACTGGAAATTGCTCATCAACAGACATACTGAAAATGTGCTGTGAAATATGGACAAATTTTCTCTCTGTGGTCCATATAAGCCAAAGCCAAAAAAGTTGCATATTTTGAAAAGTTATTGAAGAATTTAGCTCTAACCACTAGGGTTTTGTGTTTTCAACTGGAATCATAGAATCATGGAATTATTTAAGTTGGAAAGGACCTTTAAGATTATCAAGTCCATTGTTAAATTACAGTTATGGCTAAGAATTTGTTTTCACTAGAAATTGCTACATCATTTCCTGTTTGTACATTTGAAGTAAAATATTGAGGTAAGTTAATAATAAAACTAACAGTACTTTATTAATCAAATCAAGTGTCTGGGCTAGAGAGGAAGTTTATTTATATTAGGGTGTGAATGAGAAAGAAGTTGTGGATCAGTATCTGAAATCAGCTAATGAGTATTGTCTCTGGTGACAGTCAAATACCAGGAAATAAGTATGTGTATTTGTCTTCTTTAGGATATTCTGTGTATTTGTGATACATTGGTTGTAGAATGTAAGACCATATTTTGAACTGTAACATCCTATTGAGTTACAAAGAACAAGAGACTTTTAACTTCAGTGAAACCAGATGTCTACCAGCTGTTCATATCCAGGAATGATCTCTACTCTAGAAAAGATACATAAATATCTTTTAAGAAGTACAGCAATATTTTTTGCCTTTAGAAATGTCTGTTTTAAATACCAGTAGGTGAAAAGAGTACTTAGGATGTTATAAACAAATATTTAATTGCATTTTACTTCACCCTGTCTCAAGGCAAAATGAGGCAACTAACTGTTAACAACAAAATCCATGACACAGCCAATCAAACAACTGAAACACTAAAATACACCATGTGTTTTGGATAACTAACACAGTAATGTGTTACTACATCAAAAGAGAGACACAATGGGCCCTTGTTTGAGCTCTATAGCCCAGAGAGTTTACCAGAAGAGCGTGAGTTTCCCTCACATTCTGATATGTGCTCTGGGCTGCATCCTTGAATTCTGAAGGTCACAGAAAGTGTTCCATAGCTGGGAAGAGAGGGGGAATAAAAGTGATAAAGGAATGATTATATCTGAGAAAAAAAAAAGTTTTGCTTAATGAATGTATTTATTTTTCTATGGCAACTGTTCCTGGACAAAGCTTCTCCCAGACCTATCTGAAATTCATGAAAAACACTACATACACCATGGATATTGTCCTTGGAAAGAACATATAGTCACATTTGAATAAGATCAAGCATCTCTCTTCTCTTAGTTCTAAGGGGACACTTGAAAAATTCCATTCTAATTTTTTTTGGCCTGGGAAAATGGAATATTGTCATTTGGAACTTCCCTAGATACCATCATTTTTTTCTTATATATTATGAGGTTAGACTATCAATTTTACTATTTTAAACCACAAGGAAAATTGAGACAGAGGGCAGTATCACTGCATATATCATAAGCATTTTCTCCTGCTTTAACTTCTTTCAGATGGGTTGGAAAGTCCCACATGGGCCTGGAAAACTATCTGAGATGTTTCCTGTTTGTGGCCTGGATAAAGAGGAGAGGAAAAAAACATACTCCAAAGAGAGAGGCTAATTGTTAAATAAGACAATATGCTTACAGTTAAATTTGAAGAACAAGCCTAGTTTAATTAATTTTATTGTCTTATTAAAATAATAAATGTCTCTCTTGAGTGAATACTACACTGTCATTATTCATTTTCTGTTAACCTAGATGGTTTTAACATTCCATAGACAGTGCCAGTTTATTCCACTCATTCCCCAAGGGTTAGATTTCATTACGTTTCTCTGTAGCCGTCAGTGAGTTGCTATGCATGAAGATTAAATTATTCTAATGAGACCATTCATGAAACAAAGAAAAAACATCATGAGGGAACATGGCAGAATATGACTTTACTAGTGTGGTGATACTTTAATCCAGTACTTAAAGATTTTCCTCTGCTTCCATTCGGTCCCCTTGCAAACTTAGATATCCACTCCCATCTTTAAATAGCACTACTTGCTTTAAAGAGGCTCAGGCTGCTGTAAACTTTCTTAAACCAGACTAAAATTTAGGTCGAAAAGGAAAGTCTATGGACATTGGAAACCAAGACAGGTGACACAGGAGGACAGAGCTGCTGTTTGCCACTGTAGGAAGAAAGTTCATGAGGGCATAGCTTGAGTAGAGTTCAACCTGTGAAGGCCAAAAAAAAATGTTTTTTGGCATATTTTAACAGCAAAAGGAAGATTAGCGGTAACACTGATCTAGTACTTGATCAGGTTAGTCCACCCTAAAATAGGGACAAAGACAAAGCAGAGATCACTTTATTGAAGGAGGTGATTGTCCCACTCTGCTGCTCTGGGGCCTTACCTCAAGTCCTGTGTGCAGTTTTGGGCACGACAATAAGTGAAGGATATGAAGCTTTTAGGAAACATCCGAAGGAAGACTACCAAGGTGGTGAGAGGTCTCAAGGACTAAACTGTTGAGGAGAGGCTGGGATGACTTTGTTTGTTCAGCTTGGAGAAGGCTGAGGGCAACCTCATCACAGTCTTCCGCAAGGGAGCTGCAGAGGGGAAGGTTCTGATCTCCAGCCTCTGGTGACTAGTCACAAAGAAATGAACTGAAGCTGTATGGCAAGAAGTTGAGGCTTGATATTAGAAAACAGTTCTTCACTGAGAGGATGATCAATCACTGGAACAGGGTCTCCAGAGAAGCAGTCATTGCGCCAAGCCTGCCAGATTTCCAGAATATCTAGATAATTTTATTCCCATGGTTTAGTTTTTTTTTTTTGTTTTAGGTCATTTTACAAGGAGCAGGAAGATGGACTCAATGACTCTTATGCATATATTAGAAATTGATATATTCAATGAGTTTAAAATTCACCTAAAACAAATATGTTAGAAAAACACTAAAAAATCTAGAAAAAAAAATTAGGATGAAAGACCAGTACAGCTCTCATGTAAACACAGGATTAAATATTCTGGTATGACAGCTATTTCTACAGCAGAGAAACTTTCAAAGATATGGTAACAAAACAGCCATCTGCTCTGGGTAGCAGGTTCAAACTTACAAGACTTTCCTCTGTGCATGTGTGAAACGTTTGACTCATGCAATGATTTCTTTAGTCCCTGTTCACATGAAAGGCTCTCAATCATACCAGCCTAGATATTTACTCAGGTACCAGATATTGTACAAGGCAATGGGCAAACTTGGTCTTATGCAGTTCTCCCTGTAGCTCTCACTGATCTTTTTTATAGTTTTCTACATTTAGCTATGACCAACTGAGGCACCGTAAGTATAAAAAAACAGCTTTATTGTGGCTTTCCTTCTTTTTCTTTTTACAAATACAGAAAATGGGGCTGCTATATGTTTTATTCCTTTTTGGTTCACTTGTTATTTATGCACGGCTTTCTCCTCAATAGAATGTAACTCAGTTTATAGTAGCTAAAACTGTGGCTCCGGGCAGTATATTCCGGGTTTGTTTTTTGGCAGATGTTGTTTCACCTTCTTTCTACTCAGTTGTTCTATCTAATTCTATGTTCAGTACCGCCTCTTTCCAGAGTCATAATTACATCCATGCCTTGAAATAGCTAGTGTTTAAGCTTACAGTACTCTCCTCATAAACAGATTCAATTCTCTCTTGTTAACCTCATCCTTTTTTATTAACAGGTATTAATACATTGACTTCTGTTGTGCTTTATTATCTGTATTAGTTGAGAAAATGTTTGAAGGGCAATCCATGTTCATCTATGATCTTTCTCATCGGTACTAAGCTATTTTTCTGTAGCACCTTGGGGACTTTCATCACAAAGATAAGTGTTACTTCAGCTATAGAAGCTTTCAAGCATGCTAGAATGACTGGGACATTATACACAGCTCAGATTGCTTCAGACTGCTAATACTGCAGCATGACGAGGATTGGTTTGGTTTTTTTTATAGGAAGTAGAGGTGGACTAGTAACTCGGAGCTGTCATAGTGAGAAAATTTTTCTCACATTTCTTCATCTTCCTCCTGATTTTGAACCATATTCTGCACATTTCTGGCCCTTCTGTAAGCTTCTTTAACATTATTTTGACAGGAAACAGTCAAAATTTCCTCTTACATAATAGTATTAAAAGAGGCCATGAAAGGGTCTAAGATATGAAAGAGCTGCCAAAAGATAGCTGTTGGTGGAGAAAGGCTGACTGAAGCACCTTGTTTAGCAACAGTGGATTGTTATATTACCTGTATACATTTTCCAGAACTGTGTTCTCTGTCAAGTAAACTTTTTATCAAGATAGTATTTTCATAGCAAGATATCAAATAGAATCTGTTTTCTAAATGACGAATTGCCTTGCTGAATATGTGACAGGGCTGATGCACCCAAATGGCCTCGAGAACCAAAAAGACCTTCAAAGGACCAGGAACATCCATAAGTCTTTTTTTTCTCTCTACAACTCTACCTTTTCCTTCCTTGTGGAAGGAAAAAAAGTGTAACCTCTGCATCAACAAAGTCACTGTCATATCAAGAACATTACTATATAAGGGGAACAAAATCTGAACTAAAAAGATAGGTATGCAGTCAGATCTCAATGGATCCCAAACAACGCACTCAGTCTGTCCTTTCTTATGCACAGCTGGGTATATTGTTTCCCCATGCTACTATTCTGTTACATATTTATTTTTATAAATAAATTATCTTTAACCCTGAGAATACATCTTCAAAGAACAAAATTTTAGCAAGTATTTCAGTCTGAACATGCAGTATAGATTCGTGCACATGTCTACACATGAACACACATGAAGTCTCAGTTTAATGACACATTCTTAGCTGACACTCCATTTTGCTTCATTATAAAGAAAATAGAACTGATTTGATTTTTTTTTTCACTAAATTTAGGCAGTTTTCTGTTCTGTTCTCTGTGTACCTCACTCTACAAAGTTTGTGCACAACGTGTTTTACACTAATGGGTTTAGTTTCAACCATTTTTCTACTGTAAGCTGAAAAAGCACTTAATCAAGAGGTCTGTTACCACTCTAACCTGACAATAAGGGCAAAAAGACAAGTGTTACGTCTTGACAATTTTCGATGACTTTAATCGATTTGAAAGTGGAATGGCAAGGTAACCTCTCTGCTCCTAAAGTTATTTGATCAACTTCCAAGACGAACCTTTGTTAAAGAGCTCTGATCTCATAACAATTCCAGGTTTTAGGTTTGTTTTTTCTAACTTGTGAAGACAGTTTTGGTCTCCCCACCTGAAAGGCTGTGTAACATGAAACTTGGATATTTAATGTGAATTAAAGGATAAGTTCTAAGACATCAGTCAGGTGATTAGTGCCTGTGTTTGTTACTTTTCATTTTGCTGGTTGTTTTTCCAGGTTGATGTTTCCTCTCTAGCAGTCAGTAAATACCTGGTATTAAATTGGACTTATTGGGTTCAATTTGAACTTATTGTGTCCAATCAAGTACTGCACCATATTATTGAACAGTCTGTTGTTTCTTTTCGCTCTGAGTACTCAACATAGTAGAGAAATATTTTCTCTCACAGTATTTTTCCCATATCACTCTTAGAGGAAACTTAAAAATTGCTTAAAGTTTTTTGGGAAAAAACACATTTGATACAATACAGAGATTTTTACGCCTTGTAAAATCCAACAGTCTAATGCTTAAGGAGTAAAAGGTTATGAAATTAAGGAGAAAAAGCTGAGAAAATTTCTTTACGGGAAGAAATTATAAAAATTAATCCATCTATGGGAACTTTGACTATTGAAAATGTAGCAATTGCCAGTAAAAACTCTCAGTAAAACGACAGGCTGGAATTAAACAGAGAATTTCTTTCGTGTTTTTATCTTCTGTAAACAAAAGCTATGAATGAAAGTTTGTTGCACTTAAAAGAGAATATGAGCCATTAGTTCATGATATTAATTTATGCTTAGAACATATGGTAGTGATAGGAATAAATTTACAATAAAAATATTTTACATCAACCATCAAGATTTACATTTCCACATTTATTCATTTACTTGAACAAAGCCACCTGCCCTTCAAGAAAAAAATGTATCATCCTTCAATTTAATTTTTTTCTCCAAACATTCAAAAATGTACTAATCACATGTTACTATTAGAAACAGTGTTCAGAGTGTCATTAAATTAACGCTGTGCTTAAATTTTTTTCCCATCACATCTATCATACAAGGAAAAATCTGACTTTTCCTATTAATTATTATCATTCAGTCTTTCCGGGTGAAAGTCTAAGACTACATAGCCGAGACATTTTTCTGATCTGATGTCTCTCTTAAGTTAATTAGCTATGCTAAATTTTTTAGTATTTGATTTAAAAGCAAAAGATGTTTTGTTTTCTGATATGGTATGAGATGATTAAAGGCATAAAAATCCATGTTTATGCATGTTGTCTAATTACATTTTCTTTTCTCTCTCAGTCTTTCAAAATGTATGAAGAAGACAAAACTACTGCTTGCTGTCTCCATAGAGACACCATGACAGTATCAGGAGAAAATATTTTTATTTCAGTTCCTAATGGATTTGACTCCTGAGTAAAACCACTCAATAAGAAAAGTGCCAGGAATAGAAAAGCCATTCATTAGAGTGCGCAGCTCATTGTGATCTGCATTGGCTTGGTCTGTGCTAAGTGGTTTAGCACAGTATTTAAAAATGTTGCAGAAGTAGGTTTCTTTTCAAATTTGTTTACCGTGCCAGATTCAGGGCTTGTTTAAGTTCACATTCTGGTTCAAATGACACAAAAGAACAGTGTGTTTCTCTCAATATAGGAAAATGAATATTTCGCTTGGCCCTGGAGCTAAACTTGGTTAAATAAAGCAGTGTATTTATTTATGGAGAAATTCTGTATAATTTAACTGATAATTATCAGAAGAGGGTTGGTTTTTTTTTAATTCATATTGCAAACCTGGGAATACGTGATGACTGCCTGCAAGACTACCACTCTAAACCATAGTTTGCATGTAAAGTCAAGGCTCTCCACAAGTTAATATGTCAGAGCTGAAATTTTATGTTATGAAAGACAGAAGGAATACAGAATCTTAACATTTTTAAAATTATTTTAAAAACACAAATGTATAAAAGGAGTTCAGCACCTATAGATGATTAGATATTTCTAATTCCCCTTCAAAATACAGTGTGGCACTAAGTAGCGTATATTAATACATGGCAGAGTTTAATAGTATTGATTGTATGAATCAAGTCAATTCATTACATGAACAGAAAAAAATTAACATACATGTTCTTCCAGGTAATTTAGGCCTTTTAAACCAAAATCAGTTCTGTAAGAATACGTGATTTGGAATTTTTTAACTTCTTACGATGTTCTAATTGACTAATACATTTTTTTTAAGTGTGTAAAATGGATTTTAGCTCACTGGATGAATTTCAAGTCTTCTGAAGTATCAATTTCTTGTTGCAAGGAATTTCAGTTGAAAATTTATATCAGACTGATATATCTGTAGTTATGATGTTATCAAAAACAATACCACATGAAAAATCTAGAGGTCTCCTCTTTTTGAACTAAATATACAGTGATTTTGGAAGAGGATGCTAACTTTGATTATACTGTTACCATCAAGGTTAGATACCTCTCTTTTCATTCCCATTCTCTCTCATGGTTATGAATATATTTACATAAACCTTCCGCACAAAAAACCAAACTCAAATCAGCCCCATCTCTACACCATCATTCATTTTGAAGCACCGAGATGTCTCTTCGCATCAAGTTCCATTCCTGTTTGGAATACCATAAAATAAAAGAGGTTTGGTCAACACTCCTGAACTGGAAGGTGAAAGATGGACAACAAAGTCTTCTCACTATTATTACAAATATATAAAATATTATTACAAATGTTTTAGAATAAAGATGGATCGAAACACCTCAGAAAAATTACCAAGACCCCTAAGCATCCCATCCAGATTTTCAGTTGAGACATGGCAAGAGATGCCATGGCTTGTCACAGTATTATGGTTACACTGGCAGACTCTACTGGCTGCAGTACAGATTTAAGTAGTCTCAGTTATTTTAGTACTGTAAAGACTCAAAATTTGTTGTGAGATAGTAGTAGAGGAAATAATAAGGTTTGAAGCATGAGAAACTGAATAGAAACTGAATTTTGGTAGAAAACTAAAAACTGAAACTGGTAGAAACTGAAATTTGCTCTGGAAGAAGGGAAGAATTAAATAAAATATATTGCTATTTCCTCTGGTTTAAGACAAAGTATTAGCTACAGGATTCTTTAGCTGGTTGAACAGGAATAAAATAATACTAGTATTAGATTAGATTAGATAATTCAGATCTGCTTTACTAATTATAATAATGTACAAGTGATGGTGTTGGACAAAAAAAGCACAATTTTAAGGTAAAAAATAACAAAAATGTATTATTGTCATCTCCCATGGCTCTCTGATACTCTGCTAAATGAAAAGCCAACAAAACGTTGCACTTCAAGTCTTTCTGAAGAGTGATCAATTTCAGTCAAAGGCCAAATAGACACATTCATTTGGGAAACACAAAGCAAGATGCAGTACTTGATTTCATTAAAGACACTTTTGTTGTTTGAAATAGACTCTTAGAGATGCAACCATTTTATTTTCTAGTAGCTCACATATGTGCTTCTTTGTTATTCTGTTTTCCATTATGTTGTCAAGTCTGTGACAGTGTATTTAATGAGAATTTTTATTTCAAATTGAAAATTTAAAAACTAATTCATGTATTCAGGGAGCTACCTTGAGGAACTGAAGGACACTTTTTGCTTTAG
>VWZV01011265.1:347-103524 GCA_013397155.1 Irena cyanogastra
AAGCCAACCTCCTCCCTCTCGGCTTGGCTCCCTGGCAGGCGCGCACACACACCCGCACATACGCGCACCCGCACCCCTGGCGCCGGCGCTGCGGCTGCCGGGGCTGCCGCACTGGGGCCGAGGAGGCGCGGAGCGGGCGCGGAGCCGATTCCTCCGGGCGGGCAGGGATTTGCAATTGAATGCGGTGGGAGGGCAGAGGGGGAGGGTTGTGCCAGCGAGCCCCCCTTCCCCCTGAGAGCAGCTCCGTGCTTGAGGTGGAGAGCAGCCAGCTTCTTCCCAATCGTTTGGTAGCGATAGCTATAGCGGAATAAAATCGGGGGAGGGGGGATGAAGAGGAGGCAGAGGCACGCTCCTCTGTTGTGAACTGCGTGCTTGTGCTGTGCGGCTTCTCATCCTCCGAGCTGGTCTTAAGCCCTTCTCTCGACATCTGAGATGCCCCGCTGGTCTTTTCCCACACTTCCTAGGAAGTTCCTGGACTTGATGAATCAAGATATTTCGGTGAATTATTAATGGAGATGACACTTCGTGGTCGCATGTGGCGGTTTCTATGTGAATGGAAAGCAGCGGAGGGGGATTTTCCAGGTGCCTGACTTTGCTTGGTCCCTCTCTTCCCAGAGGGCTCCCACTCAGGAGGTTATGACTAATCTTAATGCAGAACGGACTGAAATCTCAGCTTTTGCTGTGGGACTCATGGAGCCCCTCTGCACACATGCATTTTGTACAACCTCTCCCCCCACACCCCCCAACCACCTAAATACAGCCTGAAATAAGGCTTCACATTTTCTTAATCTATATTTTAAATTACAAGAAGGAAATTGCCAGCCAGATTATTATTTACCTGCCAAGAGTCCACTCCAATTCAGCTGCACGGTGTCCCCTTAAGATTCATAGCAAATGTTGCGAGAAGTGAAGCTTCCTGCCATTTGCCTCTCGCATCTCCACAGTCTTAGGTTTGACCTTTATGATTTTTTCCCCTGTTAGTGAATCTAAAGTCATCTTGTTTTTCTTTCTTTTTCCTCTTCCTTTTTTTCTTCCCTTCCTCCTACCCACCTTTCACAATTTCTTCATGCTGTATGTCTTAAGGATGGGTCTGTGCTGGCTCTAAGCCACCTTTGTGTCCTGTTTCTGGACTATTTCAAGGCTTTTAGTACAATTTAAATACCCTGAGCACCAGGAATTCAGGTAGCAATCTTGCTGCTTGTGCTGTAATTTTTACAGTGCTGCAGCACCATGGTCACAGCACAACTGAAACTGGTGCTGGGCTTGTTGTAAAATGTGGAATATGTAAAATTTTCTTAAGGAAGGATGTTCTTTAATGTTTGATCATTGTGTACTCTCAAAACTAGTCAACAAGAGGAGAGATTTAATCCATGAAACACAGCTAACAAGCATGCTCTAAGTGATGTCCAGGTGTTAGAAAACAAATTACTTGTTGGTAGAATTGCCTTGTTAAGGGTTAGGGCCTGACATGCTACAGTGATCTCAGACCTAGGGAAAGGTTACTAGAGCCTGGGAATAAGGATGAGTGGACACAAAGAATGCAGAATTTGCGGGCCACAAGGACAACTGGCAGAACTCCCAAGGTAAGGAAGAAACTAATAAAGATAACTCAGCAATTGTGCTGAAATCAGCTCCAACTGGGTAAAAGGTAATTCTGGCAGGGAGAGATCATGACCGCCGACTCACGGACCATCGACCCAAGAAACCCAACAACTCAAGAGAAAGACTGAACATAAAGATTAATTAGCATGAGAAGCAAGAGAATCATTAACCAATAGAAGACAAGATAGTAACTAATAGAGAATTATGTAACTTGTCACCAATGAACACTAATTCCTTTGTTTGCTGAAATGTATAAATGGTAAAAATTTCATAGGTGGTGTGCTTGATTTGTGGAATACCACCAAGCACCCAGGTTTGTGCAACTGTGAAATAAATAATCAATGTCTCTCTTGAGTGTGTAATTATTGGTTTGTTGCATACCAGGTAACGAATCCAATTTTTGTGGACAACAAGGTCCTTAAGAAAGCCTTCAAGCTATTTCTCACAGCCACTGTGTTGGCAGAATTAATTCTTTTAAGGACTCTGTTGATACTACAAAAGGAAAGCAGTGTAAAGAAGCTGCATTCTGCTTTGCATGTATTTGTGAACTCGAGTAAATCATCCTGAAAACCCACTTAGGTACCACTGCCATTATCTGGCCATTTTAGTCTTTCCACAGCTGAGTTTTTCCAGCCTGCAGATCATTCTGGTTGCTCTTCTTTGAACTTCTCCTAGTTCCCTCATTATTTTCTTTTTTTTTCAGCAATGACAGGTCAGGAACTCAGTGAATATTTGCGGAGCATTCCCACGGGAGCTTTCTGGACACAGTCTATCTCTCTTTATGACAGACCACATTTGCAGGCTTTCTTGTTCCCTGCCATATTGCATTGTCGATTCACTGCCCACTCTAACCCTGAGGTCTCCTTGGGCATTATTCATTTCCAGATGTGTCATATTCTGATTAGCTTTAGTAAGGCTGCTTTTATTATTTTATTTTATTTAAATTTAATTTTTATTTTCTCAGACAGAGTGGAATTAATAATATCCAAGAAGGACTTCTGTATTTTCGTTAAAAAGTAGAAGTTAGTGTGGAAACTGTTGTGTTCTCCATAACATGTGCATAAGATATTTATCTTCGAATCAATTGTATGAATTTGTGGTTCACAATTTGAAGTCCATAGCTGTGTGAAGAAAACTTCTTTCACTTTTGAGAGCTATTGTCAGAATGGTGCTTTTCTTCCTCAGCCCTCTTATATTGACAGTTATAATGATAGTAGAATTAGGAGATTGGGTCACATCATTAGCCAATGAAGAGTCTTGTGTACCAGATACATTAGCTGAGTAAAAGGCTCAGCTACATCGTGAAAATTGATCAAGATTGGCTGAAAACAACTTCCCTGCCATGAGGTGGAGAATGTAAGAAGGTTCAAAGAAGAACTGAATGTTCACGAGCCTAAGACTCCAAGACTGGAAAGGAGACAATCATTGTTTGCAGCTCTTGACCCAATCTTGTATTTGGAAATCAGAATGAGTACTCAAGGTAAAACATACTGTCTAAACGCCGATCTTGTCTGTGGCTGTTCTCTTAAGCAAGCATTCCTGCACATGGACTGACGAGAATTAGCCAGAACGAAGATCCTAAGTGGCAACTTCTGCCTCTGCAATCTCTGTAGAATGCCCAGACCCTTCCGACTGTGACCAAAATGCCTATGAGTCTCAGTCACCAGCACAAAAATTAAATACAGTGTGAGCTAGGAATATATGGCGGTATTCTCTAAGCTATTTAGGCAAAATACTATTTCCAAACAATAAAAAATGTCTAGGTGGGATTTAAAGACTGAACAGCCACTTACAGTTCACTACAAGCTGCAGTCTCACTTCGCAACTCCACACTTCAGAGTTTGCCCAGCCTCTTCCGAAAATAAAGAGGGACCTTACTCTGAATTTATAAAGGGGAAAATAGTCTAAGAAAATTTTCCTTCACTTTTATCTGCTTTTTTTTTTCCCCCTAGGGGTGGGGAGCCTTGCTTTCTCAAACTTGAATGCCACATCTTTCAAGTCTTTAAGCCCAGTCCTGTAGATCTTTATACAGTGATCAAGGATTAGCCAGGCAATTGTAAGGGTTGAGATAACGTCACATTTTACCAAGATGCGCTTCTCATAGCACTGAAACAGCCCTGGTGTCTTCCTAGTGCTAGTCTGTTGCAAATACCTAAGAAACAGGGCAGCACAAACCACTTTCCCATCTTCTGTCAATTCATCCTGGTCTGCTGGGCCGCTGAAGGAGTAATGGTTTGCGTGATGGATCCCGGTGATTGCATGCAGCCCTACATAGCATATTTGTTCTCAGTTTCTGAATATTTTTGTTCTTTGTCAATGTCCTTCTTCCAGTGAGGCCCCCTAAACTGTAGAAGAGATTATTCCAATGAATCTGAGTGCCTTGTTCTAATTTGAGTTTGTTACATGTTTTAGCCCCTTCTAGAAGTGATGAAGAAAAGCAGCAGATGGTTTGATTGGTTCCTTCATATTCCACATGAGGAAGGAACTACTCCATTTCTGCCTATTCCATAGATATTTTAGGGTGAAAAAGATTCCCACTGTGAGATACAAAAGAACAAAGAAGCAAAATGTGAATCAGAGCTTGCTGATTTTGTGGAAACATTATGAAATCTGCCTGGTTTTTCTTAGCTTGCTGTCTGAACCTCTCAGCTGCTTCCCAAGTAGGGAACCTGATACTGCAAATTCTTGCAGTTTTATGGTTTCTTGAGTGCCTGTCTTTCCCCATTTCAGTGGTGTAAGTCAGGGAGTGATTAATAATTAGAAAATAGTAATGACATTTTTGGTTTATCCTTGAAGTAGTTGTATTTGTTCATTAATTGTGCAGTTCCTCTAAGCAAACTGGAACTTTGGTCTTTTTGTCTAGGTTGAAGATGAAAGTTTATTTTCAAAACTATTATTGAAATTTGATTTTCCAGTCAACTACCATGGTAGCTATTCCTGTGCTTCTCTGGGTACATGTAAACTGTTTCAAAGAAACAGAGATTTTCATTAAGGAATAGCTTTACTTCTGAGTTGAATAAACCTGACCATCATGGTCCCTTGGCAGTTTTTTCTTCATTGTTTAGTCCATGCCTTTTTTATCTAGGGATGGCAAAAACAATTTCATTTTGGATTAAACTCATACTGAAACAGATATTTTCAAAACTGTCATATACCTCTGAATTTCTTAGCTCTCCTAATTCCAATGGTATTAAAATATCACAAGAACAGCTGTTGTTATGTTGCTTATGGAATCAGTAATTACAGAACTGTGTTGTGAAAGTAGCAAGCTGAAGGGTGTCAGGTAAGTTTCACACACAGATAGTTTAAATAGGTTCAGCTGAACCAAACCTTTGTATTTCAGGGTTCACCCCTCACTCATGGCAAGCAACCAAGAAACTCTGCTGTTAAAAGTGATATAACAGCATCTTTCACCTTTTGCATTCCCAATATGTCGGATTGATCATTCCTGACAGAAGCATAAAAATGTCAGTGTAACAAATAAGATAGGTAAATAGCAGCTAACGCCTGGGGAGTTTCATTGCCTCAACAGGTACATGAAGTTATAATTGCACTAATCAGCATTCCTACAAGCAGCCTGCACTTCAACTTGCCATAGAAAAGGCCTGAAAGGACAGAGACTTCTTCCATGCAAAACACCATGGAGATCAACTAAGCCTTGGCCAGTATGGTCTTTAAAAATGAAAGCTCACACCATTAGGATAAATGAGGAGCCAGCACACATCTGCATGCTTGGGATGGCAGCAAATGAAAAGTCAGATTCTATCCCTCTAGCTGAATAATCGTTATGCAATAGAATCAGTTCATGACCAAATTTCACTGTACATCATCCAGCTGCAGTCAGAATCTTTGACAGCTTCCCTGGAACTGATACAAAAGGTTATCAGTGACGATCTGATGCTGCTGTTGTAGGAGTTGTTAGTCACGGGCACTAGTCAGAATCTGGAGATAGTACCCTTTTCCACATACTATTTTATTGTAGCAAAATTAGAAGGTAATGCATTTTTCCACATTGGTCAAAGTTTTGGATGCTTTGGGAACATTTTACGAGATATATATAAGCATTTTTCAAGAAACAATTTTCTGTAAAAAATATCCCTTAATTTATTGTGGAACCTGCAGAACTCTTCTACATGATTGCATTTTTTGTCACAAAGATGCACTTTGGCCATGAAACCTATTATTTATTTGTGTGAAGCTAACATTCTTACCAGTCCCCTGTCTGTTTGTATCCATCGTTCTCTCTTCTCTAAGGGCTCAGAATATCTGTGTAATTTACCATGGTTTAACCAGTTACTTTTCACTGCCTGAGCCACAGTGACTGTCTGTATGTACTGTCAGATGGTAGAGAACACCATGTAATTTGATTTTGTCAATCCCTTTTCACTGTGGCCTGGGCTAAAAAGAATTATTCTCCATGTGTTCATGGCTAAGAGTGCCTCTATGAACAGGTACTATGCCTCAGCTGATGTAGGCTACTCACTGTGCAGTAATAACTTGCTTGTGAGTCTGACATGAACATACTTTGTATTTTAATAACCTCTGGTGAATTAACTGTCTTTTCTACCTCAGCTTGCACAGTACCTAGTACAATGGGGGAAAAAGTCATGCAAATAATTAATACATCAAAATCACAGGGTATTTTCCAGTAGTGCACACATACACACATCCATTTGCAGATTTCCTGGCCCAAAGGATTTGTCACGTAAATACAGATGAAAGGCAAATGCTGGAAAGGAAAATGAGGAGATGAAGTGAGTTCAGATTCATGCCATGGGTCAGTTTAGATCCGGGGTTAAAATTCAAACCTAGCTCCTACTCTGCTCCAGCTCAAACCAGTATTTTATCCTCTTATGTTGTGGCTGGTCCTTACTGAAGATTTCAATCCAGGTGTATCTTTTTCATTTCTCAGATAAGTATTGCTGAGAACCACAGGTCACTCTTTTCCCCCAGGCTGATCAGTTCCTCCTTCTCAGGATTAGGATTTAGCCCAAATCTTCATCTTTCCTGATAACAATGTTGACATATACACTTTCCTGTCTGTTAGGCTAGGTCATTTACACAATGAAGGGTAGATAATTTTTGAGTAGTTTTCTAAAAAGTGATGCTTTGCTTTCCCCCATTTCCTCCACTTTTTGATTCATGTAGTCCCAAGTATGTTCCTTGCGTGGCTGCAGTAACCTGTGGGGTTACACCAGCACTGAATTCTGCAAAACATCCACGCCCATCCACCCACAAACCTCTCTTACACTGAGGCTGCAAATGCACATTGCATTTTTCTTGACAAAGCAGTTTAAGTCATTTCCCCTTCCTTTACCTGTGGGCTCATCATTCCTGCCTTTGCCCCTGCTCACCTCTCTCTAGTTTTGTCATCAAAACCAACAATGGGATGTGCTATATCCTGGGCACAGAAATCAATATAGTTACAAATGATTCTTGACAAAGTTAGTTTTGTAATTTGGACCATTTGAGTCACCTGTTAAAGTGGTAAATCTGAGTGGATCGTGAACTACTGCACCTTTGAGTATGCGCAGGAGAGTGGTGGTTGGGGCAAATTTCCTAAATGACTGTGTCACTGGAAAAAATGTATTGTCATATTACTCATTAAGAGATACGTTCCCTTTTCAGGAGAAGTTGTGTAGCAGCATAGTAATAAAAATTATGAAAAATCCCCAGGATACTTGTGAAAGAGTGTTCTTTAGCTATATACAGAATTTGAAGTGACCTAGAGTTTTGTATTAACATTTACTTCAGCTAATCAGTGAATCTGCTGCTGCCTTTCTACTTGACAACCAATATTGTCATCCCAGAAGAAACAAACACCCTTTGCAGCACATCTTTTTTGGTTCTTTGTATGCTATTTGCTTTATCTAAGAACATAATTTGCTGTTCCTGATGTTTGGCTGAAGGCAGGGACCTAGCAAATTTTTTTCCATGACTTTTCACATGGGCTGTTTTATTCTTCCCTACGATAAGTCTTTTTTCTCTCCCTCCTTCTTCTTTTTGAAATTCTTCTCATCTGGTTTATCATAAAAGCCTTCATCTGAAGAGTGGAAATTGCAGCTCCTTATGCCTTTCTTAGAAGCCACCAGGTGAACTTTGTGATTCGAGTTTATGAAGTGCAGTGACCAGAACATTTTCGTAACTTTTTTGTCCCTATCTCTTGTGACTGTAACACTTGTTACTGTAGGAGTTACACTTGTTATTGACACTAACCTCAGTCTGCATAGAAAGAAGGCAGGGGTATTTTGAATTTAAGTGGATGTCTGAATTTCAAATGAAAGCTCCTGAAAATGTACAAATGTCCACGCAGCATCTTTAAACACATACACTTTTCTTAGAAGGCCGCAAAATTTGAAAGATTTCCACCTCATCTGCTTCCATGCTGGTAACTTGTAACACTTCATCCTAATCCTCCTATTTTACTTACATGGTTGCCCGTCCTAATCCTCCAGGATTACTTACAAGGCTGCCCAGTCATCCTGAATCATGCATCCTCAAGCCCTGGCGCTTTCAAGGAACATGTAGAAACCAGGGGCCAAACTCTTAGCAGAATTTTTTATGACTCTCTTCAAATGGAGTTGTACAACTACCCTATGTGTGACATTAGAAGTAAAGTCCCTAAGGATGAGGCAGCTCACTAATGGTTGCTATGAAATGCAAAGGAAATATTGAAACTGCATAATGCAGCTGGCTACTCAGCCTAGTGTTAATATAATCTTGGACCATTTCTCCTTGAATGAAGAGAAGTATGCTTGCCTCTGTTAAGGATTTCCAGTCAGAAAGAGAAGGAGCAGCCTTTTATTTTGCATTTAATGAGAATAGTCCCCACTAGGAAAGAACATATTGTCAAGACCTTTTTTATTTACATTCTCAATTAGTAGCAAACTGTGATAGTAATTCACAAGAGAATTAACACACTGCCTTCTGCATTTCGCTGCCTCCTTTTCCTGTAGCTATTTCAGGAACTGCGATGCTGTGGGAAACACCTAGATCCCATTAATAGGTACTATACTGAAAAGGAAAAAGCTGAACATCCTCTACTAGATCCTCCTTCTAAACTTTTGTTCAGCTGGCCTTCTATTAGGGTAGGAAACATTTTAGCAGGAATTAGAGTGATGCTGGTGGAGTCTTGTAGGAAAAGACCATCTCGTAGTTGAATGAAAATAAGTATGCTAGCAAGGACCCATGATAATGCAGGGGAAGACAGTAGCTGCTTTGGGATTTTTGTTGGAAATCCTAGTTTATTGACCTAGGTTGTACCTCTGCAAGTTAATAGAAACAGGCTAAACTTTGGGCATCCGAGCAGCCCACCCAAGTCTCGAGTGCTCACCTACGTTGAGTGTAAGCTCAAGGTACTCTGGAGATTAGCACTACAGTAGAGCTCCACTGCAGACTATGAAGAGTTAAAAAATCCTGTTTACATGTTGTCCTTGAGTTGGGTGAGGAAATATTTCCTGAACCCACAGGCTTTGTTTCACACTTGAAATACTCTATAGCCTATTTCAATATTTTTGTAGTGCTTAACATTAGCATCTTTCACACAGTTTACACTACTTTGACTTATGGAAGTCCCACTGTGGAGGATTGGGAAAATCTGAAGTTCTGTATTGGTAAACCGATGACAGAAAAAGAGGCAATTATCTCTTGTTTTAAAAGCTCCAAAGTGTAATTCTTGCAGTTAATTCCTGCAAGGTTCAGCGAATCTAGGGTGAATTTGGTTTGTGGTGGATATTTACATTCTCTTTGGATCAGCTATATATTTATATATAAGAACACTGATTTTAATAACAATCTTCTATTTAAACTTGCAAATCAACTAGACCCTATGGGGCATCTGACATAAATTAGTGAACTGTTGTTTGAGGTCCAGCAGAGTATCTGACACTATGGATAAAAATAGGTTTATTGGCATGTCCTTGACAAAACAAAAATTGTTTATAAGGCTTTTTATTACTAGAATTAATTTCCCCTTCTATTTTCTCCCATATGATTAGTTATATATTAGCTAACCATCACAGCAGGGAAAATGCCCAACAACTACCTGGAGACATAAAATCATCCTAATGTAACAGACACCCGGTAGGAACATAACTCATAGGAACTGTTGGGATGGGGCCTTCGGAAAGAGCCATAATTTATAATTGGCCACTGTTCACCTGACAAAAAAGAGAGAAACTGTGAGTTCAAAAGGGACTTCAAAATGTGAACCTGTCAAAGTCTGTGCATTGTATTTGCTCTGGGTGGTGCATTAACATCTCTAGCAAAGCTTATGCTATTTTGAATGATGGAGGCCCTACTGTGCAGGGCTGGGGAAAAAGAAATAAAGTTCTGTATTAGTAAGCATGTGACTGGAAAGAAAAGGCAATTATCTCTTTCTTTTAGAGCTACAAAGTACGGTGGTGGTAGCTTCTGACAAGAGTAAACTAGATGTGCACAGCTTAAAGGCAAAGTGAGGACATGCAGATGAAAAGTTCAGCCCTTTCCTCATTCCCCCCTCCTTTCTTTACCCACCCTTGTGATCTCTTTACTACAGCTGGAGAGAAAATCTGGGGCACTTGTTTCTTTCATTTCTTCCAGATTGTTATTTTATCCTCATTTTTGGTAGAGTGGTAATGATATCCAGTGGCTGCTTAGATGAATCACTGATAGATATTCCTTAGGGATATTCCAGAAAAATGCATCCCAGCCAGGACTTATTTCCTAAGCCACAGCATGAATTTGAAACCTATACAGTCTGCCAACAGTAATCAGCTCCTGTCAGTGGTCAGGTTTCCTTTATTTTTTCCTTGGCTCTCTTCTTCAACCCTTCTATTTTATCCACCAGCACCGGCAATTAAAGGCTGCAGTGAATCTCTAATGCACACAAGGAGGCAAGAACACACACAGAATTCTTTTTTACCCTTGCATTTCATCTCCAGAATATTATGGTTCTTTCTGTCCTTTGCACTCGCTAGTTATGCTGGCTTGGCTTGGGATTTACAAGATGCTTCCATTTCTTATCTTGGGTAGTTTGCAAGAGAAAACCTGGCTCTCTGAAATCTGCAAGGAGTAGGGACATAATCAGCAGAAAATAAAAAATCTGAAATATTATAGTGAAAAGACAGGTGAGCTTTATTCAGGGATCCACAATCTTGAAATGAAAAGTGACACATACAAAGGCTCCGTATCCGTTAAGGAGGTGAATATGGCTTCTGAAAGCATGAAGTAATCTCACCAAAGTGTAGTTTGTGTCACAAGATGGCCAAAGGGCTTTGGAGAGGGTTTGTCCCTGTCACTTCTGAACCAGTCATCTGAACTTAAGCTATACTTATTACCAGGATTGGTTTGGAACTGGAAACTGACTGTCGCAGAAGCTGCCCTAGACACATTGCAACATCTCCCTGCAAAATCTCCGAGCTGCGGCATTACCTTTTATGGAAAAGTTCCCCTTCCAGGACGGCTTTTGGAATGGCACATCAGCTCTGCCTCCTCAAGAAGGCCTTTCCAGTTGGCCTTCGCCAACTGCGTCAGCTGCCAGGTAGAAAGCAATCCATCACTGCTTTCACTCTCGTACACAGCGGGCAAATTTTTAAAGGAAAACGCTGTTAGAGTTGGATGAAAATAATTTCCCAAGCTTGCACGACAATGTATCTATTGCCATAGCAGCACTGAGAGCTCCTGTGGCCGAGCTGATGTGATGTCAGGTGAAAGCTGCTGGCTTCCTTGCATGGGCCCATCCTGCTGGCACAGAGCTGGGGCAAGCCAGGCGTGAGGCACAGGGTGGGAGTGAGGCTGCCTTCACACCAGCGTTGCCCAGTCTGTAATTCCTCACTCCCAAGCAGTGGATCTGTGGGCTAGGTTGCTGCAAAACAGACATCTGGCCTGGATCAAGAACCGGCTCACAGTTGCTTTTTCTTTGGTTGTTGAACAGAACACAGATTCACAGTAATGAATGATGATGTGTTGGTACAGTGGCTGCATGCTGGCTATAGGGCAACAGACAACTGCTGATACAGCCAACTGGTAAAAATTCACCTGTCACCACTGGCAGAGTGAATCAATACATTATATCCATGATCTATGATGAACTCTGAAGCCAAATGTACTATATTACCAAAGCACAACCTTGTTATTTTTGAGATTTTTAGTAAGAGGCGCCCAGCTCCAGGGGCTGCAGAGGCTGAGGAGGGTGTAATTACATGTTCTGTTTGGGAAGGATGCTTGGGAAATGCTGAAGACTGCATTGCAGTTCACCATCCCAACTCCTCCAGCTCTGCTGACACAGCTCGATGAGAGCTGAACCAGTCTGCTAGGTCACTGAAGTTATTTTGCTGTAACTTCTCAGGGTTACTTTTAACCCCAAGCATTTGAGTGATCTGGTTTACAGAGCAGTCAGATAAACAGTTGCTGTGGCTCGTCGGGAAGAGCAAGGCTGCGGTGTGAAGTGAGAGGCAGAGCGGGTAACTGCGCTGCCCCAACCACTCTGAGCTCTCTGGCACTCCCTCCGTGTCAGAGTTGAAGAATATGCTGTATATTTTGCAGCACTGCTCCCAGAGGTATGAGTATCATAGGAACAGCCACTTCTCACTGTACAGTCTTCATCTTAAAATAGAGCAGGCTAAAAGATGTTTGTTTACACTAAAACAAAAGCTCTAGATGGAGCAAATTGGCCCTGTGATATTTAATTTGTGATTCAGGCTCATCTATGACTCTTTCAGTTTCTCTTCAATTAAAAGAGCATGTAACTGCAAGTAAACATTTAGCCTAGTCAGATTTAGACAACATTAAGACTCGGATGCCAAACTGCTTGTACTTTTTAGTGGCATTTGGGTGGTAAACTCTTATTTCATCCTTTAAAATTAATGACAGGATTCCAGGCAGGTTTTTTTTTCCCTTTTATTTTGTGAATGGTTCTTATATTATAGGGTTCCGGTAAATATGTGATTCTCCCACTAGTATTGCAATAACAACTCCATAAAATATTGGCACTTCTGTAACAAAAAAAAAAACCACACACATAAAATTTTTACCAAATCCTAGCTAGCTAGTACATTTGCAGGGTGCCCTGTCATGATCAAAACCTTCTGTTATCATCTCTGTAGGAACCTCCCAATGAGGTCACATTACATTACCCCCTGCTGGGGATTTTCTCTCTCATGTCTCCTGCTTGGGGCTAAAAAGATTGTAAAATGGGTTTTCAGTGTCCCACTGAATTAGCCAAAATCCCAGATTAGAAAGCAGCAATTTCTACTTATTTAATCAAATTTGTACCAGTCTTGTTCATCATCCTTTCAACAAAAGAATTGTTTATCCTACTTTTTTCATTAGATCTCAAATTAATATCTTCCAGGGGAGGCACAGAAACTAATTGGAATAATAAATGTACTCATATTTGCTGATGTGTTTTAGCATACTACAATTCAGATACAGTGCATATGAATAGTACTTAATATAAGTTTGCCTGATGGGACACAGACTAAAAAGACACATCTTTTTTTCTTTAGATCTGACTGTAGTTATGTGAATTTCTCATGTTATACTTCCCTCTGCCTTTCTAGGCCTTTGTACTGCTGATGAGCAGAAGGCAGAGGAGGTAAGGTCACTCTTCCTTTCCTGTTTCCCTGTCATCATCATCAACTGATGTAGTTGCAGCAGAAATTATACTATCCTTGTTTGTTCTCTCCTCTGAGACCACAGAGAAACTCTTCTGAATGTTAACAAAAGGCTTGAAGTATCTATCTGGTGTGTAGAGAAAGGCCCCTGTCATCCTGTTTCCTGCTCCTTAATATCGAAAGTAGCTCCGGAATCATAAGCCCAGCATGGTGGCAGTTGCCTCACACAGTGGCTCCGTTTATTTTGTTTGCATGAAGCTTTGAAGTTGGATCCTCATGGTCCTTTAATCAGGAGAAGCTCATTAAGTTTTTAGACTTCATTTTCGAACACTGAGTTATCCAAGAAGTGGGATGAAAGATATGGTGTGGAGCAGACAAAAGCTGGAAAACACAAATGTGATGTTTTCTAATTGTTTGTTTGGATGACTAGAAAGTTGGAAAGTAGACAAACTTTCTTTATCTTTTCTTTTCAGTGTTTTGTCCCCTGTTACTATGTGCATGGTAGATGCATTGCTACCTATCCATGCATGATCTATTGTTGTCACCAAGGTGGTCTAGGGCTGCAAGGCACTTTTTTGTGTTATTGGCTTTGTAATCACAGAAAACAAAATCTTGTCATGACTACTTTGTAGTGAAGAACAAAATCCTTTTCTGTCTGTCTTTCCATATTACCTTACCACATTCTTTTTGCAGAAATATGTGCGTTCTCTGGAACGGGCTCACTAATAAGGTGCAAATCCACCTCCCAGCTATGTATCCATTAATTCCTACTGATATTATATAGATGTCTTTAAATCTAAAAAAAAAAAAAACAAAAACAAACCAAAACAGTCAAACAAGAAAACATAACCCAAACCTTATCTTGCTTTGTAAAATAGTCACTCTACTTCCTTTATTAGCAATTTTTATTATAGATGAAAGATTATCACTTGCATCAGTTATTACCAATCCCATTTTTGACTCTGCCCCACGATATGCTCATGAGAGTCTACTTGTGCAGTATTTCGCTATGCTTTCTTTCATCTCCACCTATGAATTAAAAGAAAGTTCAAGTATACCAATGTGTTTGTCTGATATTGGTATGAATGAATGCAAGAGTGACTGATAGGTCAGGGGGTCATGATGCCCGCCAGAGGGACCTTGACAGGCTGGAGAAATGGGCTGACAGAAATCTCAGAAAGTTCAACAAGGGGAAGTTTAAAATCCTGGACCTGGGGAGAAACAACCCCATGCACCAATATTCACTGTGTGCCACCCAGCCGGCAGGCAGCTTTGCAGAAAAAGATCTGGAGGTTCTGCTGAAGACCAAGTTGAACATGATCCAGCAACATGCCCTAGTAGCTGAGAAGGCAAATGTTGTCCTGGGGTACATTCAGCAAAGTATTTCCAGCATGTAGAGGGATGTGATCCTTCCCCTTTATTCATTGCTTGTGAAACCACATCAGGAGTACTGTGGATGTGGCCCTGAACACCTTTCTCCAGGTGATCCTGCTTAAAGAGGAGACTTAGACCAGATCACCTCCAGAGGTCCCTTCCAGCTTCAACCATTCTGTCATTCTGTGATTCTTTGATTTGGTTATTCTCCTATTCAACCAGGCAGGAACAATCAGTAATTATGCAAAATAGCCTATTCCAAAATATTGCCCCTGAAAGATGATCACCTAAGAAAAGTTTCCATCATTTGCCAGGACAACTCTGTTCTCACTCCTGCCCTACCACTGCATTCATATCAAGAGCATTCCAACTCTGCAACAAAGTTTAAACAAGTGTCAAGATTTCTGCAGTTTCATGGGCCCCTACTAGTTCCAGTTCAGGCCATTTTCAGTAGTCAAGGTGTATGAACAAAGGGTGAAGTTGCACGTTTAAACAGCAATATTTATTGTTGAGAATATGCAGTTTTACATACTCCTGCAGAGGGTGGAGTGGCAACAAGGTTATCCAGGTCCCTTTCCAGTGAACAGTGCAGCTCCACAGTAGGAAAATGAACAAGTAATGCCTCTGTGGCAGGAGTGGCATCTGCCCAAAGAGTGCAGTGCAAAGTACTCCAGCAGATGCCATTATCTTTCTGTTTTTCCTGTTCAAAGCAAATAGAGAAACGCTTCCCCTGTTCCCCTGTCCAAGGATCTCCGAGGAATCAGGCTACAGGCTGCCAGTTGAATTATACTGTAGACTGAGCTGAACAATACAATCTTTTTTTTATATATAAAGCTCTATAATTTCCAACCATAAATTTAATTGGAAATTTTAGGGATAAGAGACTACTAAAAGTGAAGTGCTTTAAAAGTTATTGACTGAAGTAAAAATAATTGTGAGCTAAACAGGGATCTCAATTGCGAAAAAGAAAATTAATCTATCTGTTTAATTATTTGCATGGATAGTATCATAATATCTGAGCGCTTTAGAGGTATTATGAATTTTTTCAGTTCATTGTAGCTTCATCAGAAAAGGTTCATGTTCTGCTCTGAAGTGGGACTCACTGAAGGTGTGCAACACTTCTGCCCTGGAACTATTTATTTTGGTAACTGCCCCTTGACAGGTTCAAATTTACACAAGATTTCCTATATGTTAGTTTGTCTTAGTTTATGTTCTAATTAAAATTAGGTTTAAAGTCTACAGAGCATTTTGATTTTAGAGGGAGTTCTTCAATTAAAGATGTAGCAGAGCACCCTGAAATGTCTTGCTCATATGGATTCCCTCCCCTTTTGCCACACTGAAGTAAACTAGTCTGTAAACTAGTAAAACACATGCTACAGTAGTATGGACAAAATCAGAAGAAAAGAAAAAATTTGAAGGAAATTTCATAGGTGTGATACAAGTTTACAAGCTCTCATCTGATGAGAGAAACTGCTTCCAGTAAGAAGTTCACTGGTGGCACAAAGCGGGCAGGAGTGGCCAATACCCCAGAGGGCTGTGCAGACCTTTAGAAGGACCTTGACAGGTTGGAGACATGGGCAGAGTGGAACCTTCTGCAATTCAACAAAGACAAGGGCCTGCACCTGGAGGAGAATAACCTCATGGACCAGCACGGTCTGACCTGCTGGGGAACAGCTCTGCAGAGAAGGACCTGGGGTTCCTGATGGACAAAAAGCTGTCCATGAGCCAGCAGTGTGTCCTTGTGGCCAAGAAGGCCAAAGGCATCCTGGGGTGCATTGGAAAGAGCATTGTTGCCAGCAGGTCGAGGGAGGCGACCCTGCCCCTCTGCTCAGCCCTGGTGCATCCAGTTCTGGCCTCCTCAGCACAAGAGAGACAGGGTACTCCTGGTATGGGTCCAGAGGAGGGTGACAAAGGTGATTAAGGGACTGGACCCTCTCTCTTACAAAGGAAGGCTGAGAGACCTGAGCCTGCTCAGTCTTGAGAACACACAAGTGAGAAGAAATCTCATCAATGTTTGTCAGTATCTGAGGGAGGGTGTCCAGGCTCTTCTTGGCGGTGCCGTGCAACTGGCAGTGGGCAGAAACGGATGTACAGAAAGTTCCACCTGAACATGAGGCAGAACTTCTTTACTATGCAGGTGACTGTGTACTGAAAAGATTGTCCAGAGACGTTTTGGTGTCTCCCTTGCGGGAGATATTCAAGAAACACCTTGACACAATTCTGTGCCATGTGCTCTAGGAAGACCCTGGTTGAGCAGAGAGATTGGACCAGATGACCCAGTGTGTGGGTCCAACTTGACCCCTTGTGTGATTCTGTGAAATTATTCTGCGCAAACTGTGCTACTTCAGTACATGTCTGTCAGTTTGCAGTGATTCACAAACTGCTGGACTTTCAGCCAAGGAGCAATTTTCTTTCTGTTTTTGTGCTTTCCCCTACATTATGTGTTCAAGTACTCCAAAACAAGCATGTTTTGCGTACCAAAATACTATGCATTAGAAAGGAGAAAGAGTGAAATGTGTTCATACAGTGCTTGGGTTCTCCTTGTTCCCTGTGATTTCAAATGCAGAAGCAGTTAGCAGTTGAAAGGGAAAAAGAACAGGTGACAGAGATAGAAGGATGCAGTGGATAATCTGGCAGTGACACTGGAGGTTAGAGTGCACTCTGGTGTGTCTGCAACACTGCTACAGGTGTGCAGATTTTGAGCGTTTTCAGATATGTTTAGTATAGAGCGTTGCCACCTGAGGTGTACTGAGTATTCCAGTCCCAGACAGGTGGGAAGCACGCTTTTATGAAAGCAAAGCCTTTCTAGGTTATGCTAGCTCATTATGTGCAGCTTGGCCCATGTGGGGGTATGAGCACTGCAGTCGTGCATCTCAGTATTGCCAAACTCTGGGATTAGAAATAATGGATGAGAGAGAGAGAGAGAGAGAGAGAGAGAGAGAGAGAGAGAGGGAATGAAGGCATATAGGTTTATATTCAGACTTTATTCAGGACTTCTAGTCTACTGGTTCTGCTGCACTGACTACATCTGAAAAGTTATTGTGAAAGGACTAGTGTGGGTTGGAGTCAATTCATTGTGGGTGAATTCAACCACAATTCATTGTGGGTGAATAAACCACACTGACCTCCATGTTGTGCCTGGTACTCACACTAATTGGGTAGAAACTTGACTAAGTATCTCCACGCTGTGCTGAAGCCATGTGTGAATTTGCAATGTCAAGCTATACCTGGATATGTGCCAGTGCCAATGGGAGGGACTTCAGTGGACCAAGTGCTTGCCATGCAGTGAGCAGTGTCAGGGCCCAACACTCACCATAATGTTTGGCATCTACAAAATTCCAAAGCTTTTGCTGTCTAGGATTTTTTTTGTTGTTGTTGTTTTACTAAGAGTGGTTCAGAAGGCTATGTTTTGAACTAGTTACAAAGGCATCATAATGCTACCTCAAATCTGGGAATCTTAGCTACTGATTCTCAGCTGGTGGGTACAGTCTCTTTAAAATAGACATATGGACATTTCCCTCTTCTAGAAGGAAGGTAGCCTATGACCATTGGAGGCAAGGTCCAATGAGTCTTAGAAGTGGATGATTTGAGGTTGGAGAATTGTATCTTATGGTTAGGCCACAGCCTTTCAGTGATCCATTCAGTAATAAGATCTTCTTACCCTGTCGTCTCTTTTCATCAAACTCATAGGAGTTTAAACTCACTCCTACAGCCTCTGCTCTTTTGTTCAGCTTGTCTAAATTTGGCCAATGAGTTCAAAAGTTATGCTAAGATCAAGCTTTTGGAGAGATGAATATCTACACAAACAGCAGTAGGACTTTGGAAAACAGATGTGAAAATTGTACCACACTATAATAGAAAAAGCTGCTTTGGTTTGTGTGGTTTGTGGAGCATAGTAATGGAGTTGCTTGCATGTAATTTGTCTGGGCAACAATTTCGCTGAAGCAGGATTTTATGAAATTTTATGGAGATAGAGCTCATTTATCTGTGATTGGTATGATAACTGAAGCATTTGTTTTAAATTTTCAAAAATCGTAATTCCTAGATGCATAAATTCACCTGGCAGTCAAAACAGCGATTGGAAATCCCACCAATGTCTTTTTGTTTTTAATCCCGTATCCAGGCAAGAAGCCAAACTATTCAACAGTTTGGGCACTGAGCTTTCTGAGCTCAAGAATTGAGACTGTGCTGGGTCCAAATAAGCAGTCTGTTGCTGCTGTCGTTTTATATGGTCAGTTTTACCTCTACATTGCACTCTCTAATCCCCACAGCTGCTCATTTTAGTGGTACTGGTGCTGACTCAGCCAGTTGGGATGAAGTGGTCCTGCCTTTGTAACGAGGCAAGGAAGCACACAGGCAGGAGGAGTGGGTGTGAAGCAGCCTAATCCACTCTAATCGACACTGGTCACCAAACTGTAGGCCATTAAGAAATTATAGGAACATCCCAGCCAAATCTAAGGAAAGTATCTAGCAAAAAGGCTCCCAAAGGCTCTTGTGAGTGCTGTGAAATTGTACTTGTTTCAATGAATGGCCTGGGGTGGCCTGTCCAAACCTGACATGAAATGAATCTGACCTGATTTACGTGAATAATTTGAGTCGTAACTTCTTCCAACCTACGACTAAGGCTCTGGCAAGAATGATCATGTCATAATTTATCAAAGAAATGGGCTTCCAGCATGCAGAGTCAGCAGGATCACTTCCTTAGCCTGAGTAACACATATTGTTACCTCTTGCTCGGTCAGAGGTGAGATACTGCTCTTTTGGCCTCATTGAGCTCACTGGAGAGCCTGGGGGTTATTTAGTTAGAGTTTAAATAAAACTCCACTGGAAAGCCATTGCTGCTTTGGGACTTACCATTTTTCTTACAGTTAGGTCTATTTCTGTGAAATGCAGTCATGCTCTCAGGTGTTCTTTCCAGGCTTTTTATATGGATAGCCATGAAAGATTAAACCCAAGCTGAACATAAGTTTTTGTTTTAGTCTATATACTATGAGTTTATCTATCTGCTTTTCTATGCTTTCTAAAATTTTTGGTTAAAGCAAAATGAAATGTAATTTGTTAATTTTCTAGCATATTTTCTAAGCTATTAGCTCATTTGGTTCAGGTTTTTTTCTTCATACTGTTTTGGCATGATCTTGGTATAAATTTAAATGTTTCACATACAGATGCCAACTTTTTATTAGCCTTTATGAAGATTTGTTTTTCTGCTACTGGAGAGTATGCTATATTTCTGTCATATAAGCATTTCCAATATCTTTGAATACTACAGTTGTCAGGGATGCAAAATTATTTGTTTCAATGGTCCCTCATTCATCAATGCTTAAAGTCACAAAGGCCACAGCCATCAGGACCTTAGCTTCCCTGACTGCCTGGGAGACTCACCTCCCAAATAAGAGATAATCACAATATTGTTCTTGAAGGCTGGTTTAGAAATTATTTTCATTGCTGTATCATTTGCAATTTCAGTTAACTAGTGTTATGTTAGAATCTCTTCTTTCTGAAGAGATTTCCATCTCTTTTCAGGGGCTGAAATGAGCCCCCAAAATGAAGAGGCTTCCTTGCTGCTAGTGGAATATGTAAGCCTCCTTGTGTCTACAGGCTTTGCTTATCAGGACTGACTATGGCTCTGTTTGGCTCATATAGATCCATAAATGTTCCAGATAATTTTTGTATTAATTGCTCCCTGACAAAGCAACAATTTTTGATCCCAAAGACACTCATTGATACCGCAGCACCGAAGATGCAGAGTGATTTGCAGTGTTTCTTTTTACTTCAATCCAGCATAAGAGCTAAAATGAGAATAATACACAGTTATGACTACTCTTCTTTTCAAAGCTTCTATATGCTGGTGGGAATGACTGATCTCCTTCATATTTTCTAAAGCTCTGATAATTAGGACATGGTGGGAATGCTGCTGTTAAGCACCATATAAAGCCTAACCACTGCCAGTCTTTAGGACATGCTCAGCAGATGAAAGGAAAACAATGGATGAAAGGAAAACAAACCCAGAGTTACAGATGGCATTCAGCTATACACTGTGGACTTTTGCAGGAGGAGTTTTTTCTTGTATTCAGCATGCAAAATGCAGAGACAGAAGAAACACTGTCAGCCACTTCTTCTGACCTCAGTAATCATGCAGGCCACGGCAATCTCCTAATTGACTTGTCATCTGAGTTTGTCAGGAAAAAAAAAGACATCCCACCCTTACTCTGAAACACTTCCAAGGATGGAGATTCCACTCTGAAATATTTCTAACACTCTGCTAGTTAATTACCCTTACTGTTAAAAAAGTCTGCCTTATGGCTAGCTTGAATTTTGTCTAGCTCTGACTTTCAGACTTTTGACTTTTCTTCTGCTTCTCCCATTTTTGATCAAATCATACCTGCATAAGGCTAAGGCATATCACTATAGGGCATGTGTTTCAGTGAGTATAAACATCCAAGCAGCTCTTCTCATAGCCTTTGTCAATTTAGTGTCATCCCACTGTAGTGTGGACATTTGAACAGGACAGTATTCTGGCTGTAGTCTCACACAGTGCAGAACACCTATATCCTATACCTTAATCTCAACTAGGATCCTCTTGCTTATTTACCCAACAGCAGCACGAAGAGTGGATTTTGTTTAGCAGAGGATTTTGACAGAGCTGAATACTGAAAACTGTTAGTGGCTATCACACAGCTTGAATAGAGTACTTAGATGTTTCATGAGGCATTTCATGGCTTGTAAAAACATGTGGCTAGTGCCATGAATAGTGTGTATTTGCTTTTCAACACTCTTGGAACACCTCTGTACAGGAATATGTCTTCCTTTTCTAGTTTACCACATATTCCAGCTCTTCTGAGCAATTCTTATGCAGCCATGCACTTAAGTATGTTAGTCATCCTAGATCAATCACCTTGCAGAAGCTCTCCTGCTTCCCCCTCTGTGACATTAATTGCAATGTCTACTTTAAGGGCTTCAGGCTTGAGATGTCTTAGGCTTGCTACTCCTTGGGAACACCAACAATCCTAACATTATCTGTTCCTTATTTGTTTTAAACCTTGTCCTAGAAAGTGTTCATTTAATTATTTTTTTCCTCTTACCAGCTTTAACCTGGAAGTGAGACATTGATTCCTCTGACTCAGTAATTTACTCTTTAAGTCCAAGTTTCTGCATTTGTGTATAAGAGATTCGGGTGTACAAAATAGCTCTTATGCATTGAAGCTTTGTTTTATCAAAAGCCAGTCATCTCATTCTCTCTCTGAGTTTGTTGAGCTCAAAGATAAGGAAGGGCTTGTTTTAAGGCAGAGTTTTTCTAAGAGTGACATCTTCTTTGCCCAGGGGTGTTTGAGCCCCTTTTCTTTGGGAGAAGGATCATAAGAGATGGCTTTTCTCTTGTTGTTGTAGCCTGAGGGCTACGTGGCAGGTGGACCCGGAGTCTTTCTGCATCTAGAGGGCTCTGCAGCATCATCTGGGTAGGGACTGTTAATGTCTTGATGAAGAAAGATTATGGTGAGGGAAGTTAAGCAGGACAATTGCAACACACCAGTAACTTGCCTTTCTTCCTTTGCTTTCCATTACAAATTTTACAAAATTTCTTTGAACTCTCATGATGCCCTTGGGGAGTTAAAAATTAGTCTGAAAATCTCTATGCCTTTTTTTTTTTTTTTGGAGGGATTTCTAGGACTTTCTCTTCCAGCTGAGCCTAACAACAGCTTTTGTCTTTTTGTTTTGGCATCTTCACTTCTACTACCAGCTGGAAGTCGCAAATATACTAGCAAATGAAATTGAACAATAACAAGGACAAAAAGGGGAAAAAATAAAATAAAGAGTCACAAAGGGTTCAAATGTTGTGTTGTGTGTCTTCCTCCTGAGGTGGGTCTTGATCCTGCCAACTGTTCCCCTGTAAGAAGGTTTATGCCTGTGGGTGCTCCTGCTGAGTTCAAAGTTGCTCACATGAATAATTGATTGCAGGGTCTGGGACATAGTTTGCAATTCCTTTTTCAAGAAAAGTTCATTATCATCAGATTTCGTCTTGCTCCAAACATTGCTGGGTTAGGGACAAGTAGGTCAAATGGATACCTGTTGGGTTTTTTTTGTTGCAGGAAGACCAAGAAACTGGCAGCCTGAAACAGTGATTTAATAATAAAAATAACTAAAAAAAAAGTCACTGTCACTCTGTTGTTGGGGTAGGATTTTATAAGAGTGGTGAGCTTTGAACAGCTTGTTCAACAAGAGTTCAAGTCCCAGGGGAAGGACAAGAACTCAGAAAAGCTTTACATTTTACAAATGTTTAAGTGGTATTATTCATAACATAATACACTACCCTGATGTGTGCTTCAGAATTATGCTGTTACATCTTCTGCCATGTAATTTTCCAGAAATCACACATCTCCACATTTATATTCATGGTAATCAGAGAAACATAGGGAAATTAGGAAATAATTGAAGTGGATTTAAGCCACTTCAGCACGAAGGGTCTTATTTGGATGTGTTTTTAGCAGTTAGTGTAGCACATTGATACAAAACACCAACTCACAGAGGGAGAGAGAAAAAAGAGTGTGGAGTTGTAGAGGATGTGAGAAGGAAGAAAAGAACAAAGGACTTCTCTTCAGTTGAATGCAAATGGAAATGACCCTAAAGATTCAGGGAACACAGGCTTTCTCCCAACAATGAACATTTTCATGCAGTGAAATCCATTTTTGAGACTCATTAGCAAATGCTGTGATCTTGCTTATTTTCTGTAGCAGTGTCTAGTTGTTTCAATTTGATTAGGAAACCTCTGATATGAGAGTGAATCAGGAGCTATTCCAGGTATTTCTGTAATTGGTTATCATGCTTAATTACAAATGTTTGAGTACAGCTAGTTTGCTCTGGACTTGATTTTTCCTGCCTTTCAGTTGCTGCTTAGTGTATATGTTAGCTAAAAAAAAAAAAANAAAAAAAAAAAAGAGAGAAAGAAAAAAAAAATAGCTAAATTAAACTTCCAGAATGCTTTTGTTCTAAAAGAGTTGAAGATTTACAGAATGATGGATTAATTTAAGATGTACTATCAATAATGATTGAAAAACAAAAGAACCAGACTATCTGTCTATTGATCACCTATCCATCTCAAGGTCATCTGTCTCTGTCAGTGTTACCAGTCTGTTTTGGGTCTAATTACAGTTCCTTCTACATGGCAACTTCTATTTGCCACTTACTGGTAAAGGCCTTGGTTGCTGAGAAAAAGGTCCTGGAGCTGTTCTCAGTTACAGTGACGTGCCAGTTTTGTGCTGCTCTGCATGCTGAACTTCATAGTACAGAAATGAGAAGATGCAGTAACCTACCATCCTTGTGGGAACTTCATAAGGAAAAGCACCTCTCAGGACTGCGGTAGGCTGGGGAAAAAGCCTGCATTTTGAAGGGAAATGAGACACGTGGAAGAAAATTGGTGTCATTTTGCATAGGCACCTGGTTGGTTTGCAAGACTACAGCAGCCATTGACTGCACTCATAAAAAGAGAAACAGGCAACAGAGCCTAGACACCAGGACAAAAGAGAACACTTGCAGTGACGCAAAATTGTTATCACAGGCTGGAGCAAATTGCTTGATCAACTTGTTTATATCTCCAGTTGGTCGCAATATTCCTATTACCTGGATACAAAGACCCATTTTGGGCTTTTCTTCATCTAGAGGGGACAGCAGGTCAGGGAACTAGTAGTTACAAATTTTCACCTACACCATTAAAGTTCTCTGGCTTGTGATACAATTAACATTCTAAAATAAAGGAAAATATATTTATCACTCAACTCTGTCAAGAGCCTAAATATTGCTAATGAGGACACTGTACCAAATATTCCTTCCAAAACTTAGTTCTGTTTTGCTCAGTCATAGCTTTGGGCATCATCACCTGTTCTGCTGAGCAGGGTAGTGCTGTGCCATAAGAGCTGTTCATTCTCATTTCCATAGCACTGTCTGGTAAGCAGGGAAGATCTCCGAAGAATGAATAAGATTTAATGACCCAATAGCACAAGTCTAGTTAACTTAATCCACAATACCTTGCAGCACCTGCATCATTGCAAGCACTTCCGTGTGCTTGGATGTCTTCTCATTAAATCAGCCACCTAACCAAACTGTGTGTTTGAGTTGTAATTCATTGCTCAAAATTATCTCTATGGAGCTGTTCTTTGGCAGGGAATGCTCTCCTGCATCTTCTCCTGAAGGCTTCTCCCAGGGGGCCAGACAAATGAGAACCTGATATTGTCTTGCTAGGTTGGATCTCTGTCGCTTTTAGTAAGCTCCTGGACCTCACTTTTAGTTACATATTTTGGGGGAAGATTATACAAGAAGAGTGGCTGAAGTCCAAGCTTGTCCTTTGTCCTATGTCAAGAGCTGCTTGTTCTGTGGTGCTGAGACTTTCTGGTGTAACCTCATAGGAAGATGAATGGTTTCTAGCAAACAGCAATCTTGCACATTTACTTGTTTCCCAAGGTTTTAAGAATTCAAATGTCAGTTAAATCTGAGGAGACACTAAATGTTTTTCCATTTGATAGTTGGTATTATAGGAAAGGAACATGGGATTTTTGAATTAAAGGGGGAAAAGTCTGTTCTAGTCCAGGCAGGGTTTTTTTCATCATTTGTGAGTGTAAAGTAGAGAGAAGAAACTGTTTGCTTTTTCATTTGATATTGATGTAGTCACACCAGCGTTCCTTGGTTGCAGACTAGAAAGAACTGTAAAACTTTTAAAAATCAAAACCTTAATTTAAATGTTATCTAAATGAAAATTTCCATGCATGCTTTTGAAGAAGAAAAGGCAAGCTCTGAAGGCTTTTTCTCTCTGTATGCAACTGTCAGTTCTTGCTGTCCAAAGTATTCTCTATCAGCACTTCAGTTAAGCCTCTGTGCTTCTGCTGGCACTAACATTTTTCATTAGATTTCCCATCGTTTGCACAGCACTGATTCACCTCTCTTGGTGATAACAACAGTTAGAAGGGCTAGCTGGGACTAGCTGCTGGCATTTTAATCTTGCTCAGAGCAGGCAAGAGTAAAAATCCTGTCACTGCCTAGCCTGTGCTTATCCTCCCTGTGGTGAAACTCTGCTGTTGGCTGTAATGCTGCAGAGGTTTTGAGAAACAACTCATATTGGGAAAGTCTCTTGGCCCCATGACAAAGGAGGAGACCTTCGTTTGACAGGTTAAAATGTTTACAAGAGAACACAGGTGTATATACGAGGGAATAAGCAGACCTCAAAGTAGCCTGAACAGGTATAAAGAAGAGTTTCCTACTTACTCTGGCAGAGAATGAATCTGCAAAGTCTGAACTTTGATATTTGTTTTAAGAGGTGAATAGATATTTAAATGAGATAATTTCACTCTGTGGATTTACTGGAGCATAAGCTAACCGTTCGCCACCTTTCTTATTAAAAAAATACAATTTCCATGGAGATAAAAAGAAAAAAATCAGAAGACTTGCATGAGGATATTTTGCTGAGATTAGTGAAGACTAAAGCACACAATGTGATAAGAATAGAATTGCTGGAGTCTGCTCCCTTCTCAGTGGGTGCCCATTCTCTTCTTTCCTCAATATGCATACCCCCCATAAATGTTAATGGCAGCTATTCACAGACAAGAAGAGCCCCACAGACTCCAACATATGCAACTCCCGTTCACCATAATAAGCAGGGAGGTTTGATTCTCTCTGTGCCAGACTCAGGTCTCTCTGAGAACTTGTGCAAATAAGCTCTGGGTAGAGACACCCAAATAAGTTTCTACAGAGGAAGTGAAGCTGTGAATTTGCAGTGTTTCAGCGGCTCCATGGTAACACTTTTGCATGTATACCCTTGTGCCATGGTAATTGTAGAGTAACCTGAGGTATTTCATCCTTCTGTGAAAGAAGAGAAAGTATAAAAGACAATGCATTAATCATAAGTTTAAGAATGTGGAGAAAGGAGGTCGATGTACTGCAAATTTATGCTTTAACTTGCCCTGCAAAACTCCATAGGTGTCTATGGACTAACAAGAGACCTGGGCAGACTAAGGTATGCAACTGACATAGAAGGAGGGTTTGGAAAAGGGGTTGATTATGTGATAGGGAGTCCCATTTTTTGAGGGTGTGCAGTTTCAGCAGCTCATAGATATCAAAATGTGGTTACAGACTGTCTAGTGACTGGAAAATAAGTGTACTCTCATCATGAAAGCATTAAGAAAACTGATGTGGATGCTGTGATTGTAGGATCTTGGAGAACTGAGTTTTTGAATTAATCTTGCAATGACAGGTGAACCAGGGGTCCATGGATGCTGTCCAGAAAGCATGGTGACTGATAGAAATCAAGGTGATCATGGAATCCTGGGCAGCTGCATGTAGCACATCCTTTGGCTGGCCCTGAATTCTAACACACTTAAGCTGTTGCTGAAAATTAATAGGAGTCAAATGCAGGGATCAGGTGAGGTGAGATCCCTCTGCCTGTGGGTGCAGAGTGCCCTGACACTGGGTTTGGTGGATAAGCTCGACACATTAAGCATGGCTTTTCTTAGGAGAGAAGATGCCACAGTAGCTGCAGCAGCAATTCGAGCAGCAGGGAACTGGGATACACTCCTAGCTCTGCCAGGGTTTTGCTCCATTAGCTCAGGCAAGTTGCTGAAAACTGTCATCGATTTTGGGTCCCTAGGTTTTTGAATGCCCAGCTCAAATAATCTGGGGTCTGACTTTCAGAGGTGATTTGGTACTGCAGTTTTGATTGACCCTGACTGATACCTAGGGCTTGGCACTTCTGGCATATAAGGCTTATCTGGCTCACCTGAGGCATTCTGAGTCCTCTCTAAAAATTTTGTCATGATCTTACAGTGACTAAGCTCGCTGTACAAAATCAATTGTGATTGTGATATCTGCCAAACACAGTTGTCCCAACATGAGGCATAAATAACACTAAATCCCTGCATTGGAGATGCTATATGTGTAAAGTATTAATTTCTTGTTCACAGTCTAAGTATGAATTTATTCTTTACAGATTTTAGGTAATTTTTTGCCACAAGTAAGACAGTCTACTAAAAACCAGAATTTCATTTGGTAAGTGTTTCGATGATGTCCTGTTGCAGTCATCAACAGCATTGCAAACAGCACTGGGGGGAGAAAAGGATGGGAAGCCAAATATCATTAATAATAGCTGCAATATTCTCAATGTTAACAAATTATCAGCTGTATAAATTTTTAATTAATAGGAGTATGAACAGGGATTTGACTGTCAACGGGCATCAGTATTGATGTGTGTGAGTGAAGCATGGCAAGGCAAAGATCATTGGGGGGAGGATAACTCAAACCATGCAGCTGTGAAAGACAGGTCAGCATTTTCTGGACCAAAAAAAACCCCTCATGGACAAATCACATCTCAGGGTATAGCCCTCTATAGTGAGAAGGCAAATGAATCTTGGTGAGGTCAAGCAAACCATTTCATAGCAAAAGTGAATACATCTTGTTTGAGATTTTACTGCATTTTTGCAGAAGTCTCCTTTAATTACAACAGTAAAAAGGCATGTAAGAATTTGGGTGGGAATATGGAGAAAGAAGAGTAGATAGGTCACAGGCTAGAGACCCAGCTAGTAGGTAGGCTACTGTAGTCAAATGTTTCTGCTACTTTCACTAATTGCAGCAGTGTCTAACAAGCTAATTAAAAAAAAAAACAAAAAACCTAAGCCAGCTAATTCAGTGAAAGCCCAGCATAATGATTCAGAGCCTAGAACAGTATTACTTAGTTTAAATGAAATCCAAATATTTGAAACTTTAAAAAAAAATCAGTAAAATCTTTACATTTCCCTCTCCTGTGCCACTTGTCAAATTTTTATTTTCCTATAATTATCTGAGTGACTCTGATTTTAAAGCTTGGATTTGTTCTCTGAATTGTAGTGTGCAGCATTTGCCCTCTATTTTTTTTTTCATTCTGCTTCTGTGAATCCACATGAACAACTTTTGTCTTTTGTCTTTGGGTATCCTACAAAAAAAGTGTTGTGTGTTTTGGTTTGGATTGTTGGTTTTTGTAGCTTTCTTTTTTTCTTTTTTTTTTTGTTCTTTTTTTTTTTTAAGAAAATGGTCTGGATGTACAAATAGGGAGGAGAAAGCATTCTATGTGCCACAAAGCATTGCTTTCCTCTTTTTTTCTCAGCTTGGAAACTTTGGAAGCCATTTTTGTTTTCTCTCTGGAATGCATTCTTGCCTTTATTAGTAGTAGCTGGTAGTAGAATGATTTATTTTTAAGTGTATGGACAATATAAATGCACCAATTATAGATTAAAAATATTAATACTAGAGTAACTTTCCAGTTTAGTAGATTATACCAGTTTTTGTGTTCTACCATTAATAATCTAAAGATTAAAGCTTTTTTTCACTTTTCATTCGAGGAGATCAAAATCCTTTAAAGACATTAGCTAATTCTTACCCTAATCCTGGGAGATTTGACAGTGTTATGATAATCCTTTCACAGATGAATAAATTGAGATAAGAGGGAGTCTAAGTGACTTTTCAAAGTCACAGATATAATCAGTGGCAGAGTTGGATATATAACCTTGAGGTTCTGATTACTGTTTCTCTCTTACAGACTATATATATATATTTTTGTTTATGCATTACTAACAATAACAGTGAAAAACTATTACCATCAATTATGTTTATAATAATAATGCTTTTATTTATTTAGTGACTCCCTGCCAAGACAGTCAGGGTGCTGCTCCAAAGACAATTAAAATGCAATTACTGTAATAAATAAACAACAATAATTAAAACATCATAAAATAAACAATATCAAAAGCAATCAAAACCACTAAGTAGCCAAAGTTAGTCCAATTAATAATGGATCTGACTCATTTGTAAGAAATTGCATATTTAGTGATTTTTTTTCTTTTGTGAAAAGATATTTTGTTGCAAGATTATAATTTTCCAGCTGCGATTTTAGATCCAGGCCTTGAATGGAAGGAGTTTTTTGCTGGGTTTTTTGTTTGTTTGTTTTGTAATTGTTGATGTTTTTAATATACAGCTATTTGCAGTTTTATGATGGTGCTAAATGATGACTGGTCAGCTAAATTACATGAATTACATGAATCACACCAAGTAAATGACTGTTGCAGTTCACTGGATGGATTAGCCATACATAAATGCCTGGACTTCAAGCTCCTTGACCTAGGAAATTCAAAGGGCTTTTAAATTGGAAGAGTAGTTGCTTGTTTTTCATATTGACTTCAGTACAGTTTATCTCACACTCTTCAATTCTATTTGCAGTTGCTTTTAGTGCATCTGTGTTTGATGACATTAGTTGATTTTAGGGTTGACCAGCCCTGTCCCATGTCTGTCATTTAGCAACAGTGACTGAACATTGCAATGATTTCTGTTTATTGTCTTTTAAGAAGAGGCCAAATTTTTGTAGCATTGAAATGGCTTTGAAGATACTCTTTTGAAGAAAGGAACTTGCTAGAAGTCTTTTGTTTAGACTGTGCTAAAGCAGTTTTAGGAGGCTCAAAGTTCCCAAGCTCTGAAATTCCCTTAGGGTATTTTGGCCTTTTTGTCAGGCATGACATCACCATCTTTATGGCAGGACATTAAAATTCATTCTTGCTACAAAGGACTGATGACTGGGGGTAGTGAACAAGGCCTGGGCATGTGGGAGGAAGACAAAATTGCATGAGTTGGGAGGGTAGGACAGAGATCTGGTGGGGCTGAAATAAGGCGAGACAGAAGGAAGGACAGATCTAACAGAGAGTGAAGGAAACAGGTGATTTATAAGATCAAGACAAGGGGGATAGAGTTGGGAGGCGTCATGGAAAGCACGTGGTGCTGGATGATGAAGAACGGTGAATAGACTGGGAATGGAAAGGCTGGATACGGCGCAGGAACAGCAACAGGGCTCTGGGTCTAGAAATCAGAGGCTGTGCATTCAGGGAGATGAAGACTTGGTGGGCAAACAGATTGAAGGGGGCACAAGAACCCAGTAAAGTACATGGCTGCTCTAGGAGCCAAGGGCAAGGAAGAGGCAAGATCAGGCTTCTGTGGATTGGTTTAATGAGAAAAATCCCCCAAGCTTATGAGTAGTAGTAGATGTGTCTGAGCTGTATTGGCACACCCCCTTTCTGAGCCAGATAGCTCATGAGCAGATCAGAGCAGATATCTTGATCCCTGAATGTCGCTGCTCTGCCTGGAACCATCTGTCACAACAGGGTCTGGCATCCCCCTTCAGCATGTGCCTGCAAGGAGGACAGCAATCTATTAATGCAAACAGCGGCTCCATTAGCTCAGTGGCAAAATCTGTGTGCTGGTAGGAAAGCCTTCAACTCTGCTGATGACCTGCATGTGTTTTAGGAAGGCTCCAGATTATTAAAGTTATATATGTGTATGTTTTATTGACTTTTCTATTGTTTAGTTATTTTTAGATAAATTTGGAACGGTGCATACACAAAATAATACTATTTTTTAAAATTAAACCCAAACATTTTTTCAAACATTAAGTGTCAGAATTTAAATTTTCTATATATTACTATATCAGTTCTATGTTTATAAAGTTAGCATGGTAATACCGTATGCAATTAGGTGTCCTTTGTACCACTCACCATAAAGTCCTTCTCCTACTTAATCTTCTCCTGGTCCCTTTCTTCACTTCTGCATCCCCTTGCATTCTGTACCAACTTTGTGTCAGACCTGTCTCCTTTCTCTCCCTTTTTGAACATCTCCTGATAGGGCAGCTATATTCCCCATGCTGCTTGGGTGCCAGCAGTAGGGGCACCAACAGCACAGGAAAGACAATCCTGTGTATCTGAATCAAAGCAGTCATTACAGAGGAAAACCATACCTGTGACCCTTGGCTTGAACACACTCCCTTGTTCTCTGCTTAGCAGTACAGACAATGCTCCCTTCAAGCACAGGAGTTGTGAAAATCTCCAGCATATCCTGTGAAGATTCTTTGGGGAATTCAGCTGCTAAAATCAAAGAGCCTATCATAGGTATACACAAACACCAGTTATTCAAAGGCTTTTAACTTGGCTATATTTTGACTAATTTTCATATAGGTAGAACCCTGATTTACTCCTTTTTCTCCCAAGACAAATTTCTGGTATTTGCCTAATGCTCAATTTCAGGAGAGAATTCCAAGGAAAGGATTGTCATGAAGAGCATAATGTATTTTCTCATTAGTCTTTTTTCTTGGAAATGACTGAAAAGCATAGCCTGAAATCTTGCAGGAAAAGATACAAATAACTGCACAGATAATGGGCAAGTAAAATTTCTGCCAAACAGGTTAACTGGGTGAAGTTGGTAGGCAGCTGAGTCGAGGGACTCATAGGAGGATACACAACTTGGCAATATTAATGAGTATAATAAATGGTACCAGCTTGATCACCCATTAGAGAAGCGCAGACGTATCTCTATGGATCAGCAGAGCACAATGCAGGGATTTCCAAGCTGGCTCAGAACCAAGCTGGTAATTTCACCGAGCGCTGTGCGAATGAATCACTGCTGGCCCTGGGCTCTGTGCTGTGTGCACACCGAGGGGGCCGCTGCAGGCGGTGCCAGCCCAGTTATCATGTGACACATGTGTGGCATATGTGTGACACATATTACCTTGGGGATCTGACTGAAGTCACATGGAGCACAGGTAGCAGAGCTGAGAGATGAAAACAGTTTTCCTGAGCCCCGGTTAAATTCTTTGACTATGGAAAGTGAACCGTGCTTGGCATCACAGCAGGTGAGAGTTCTTAGAGCCCAGTCTGGTCCAACTGATGGGAAATCTTGACATCCCTGGCATGTACATCTTCCCTTCAGTATGGCATCACAAAAGGGTTGTATCAAGGTGAGGGGAATAAAAAGTACCTCATGCACCTTGAACTGCTTTCACATATCTCTCAGCCCACCCAGAAGCTGGTTGAGGCAGTCCATGAGGAAATGCTAGCAAAGACGTGTTGCCGAATACTTTGCTTTTGTACTGTGTCCTGGGAGGCAAGTAAGCCGAGCTCTGCAAGCCCATGCTGTAGGAACTCCAGGCTCTTCCTTTAGTTTTACCTTAATCTAATTTTCCTTTGTATTTAATAAAATTCTATGGGTCTTGGGGTTTTTATTCCTTTTCAAGAAGCAACAGAGAGAAGATCTCCTATTTGATCCTGCTGATGTTCACTTTCCGACACCTGCCATCAGCACTGCTTGGACATGTCCCTTTTATTTGCCATTCTCTTTCAAGTGCCGAGGCGACTTTGATATATTTCTGTCTCTGTCTGTAATGGCAACAGGATAGGGTGTTATTCTCAACCTGGACTTGTCATGATGAGCCTTTTATTTCATTAAAGTCACATTCCTTTTCAGGAACTGTTGCTTGAATTTGCTCGGACTAAGGATGAGTGTGTACCAAGGACAGCAATATAAACTACAAGCATCTATAAATGAAGCTTTGATTGGATTTTATCCAACTCCTTTAAAATTCATATATGATAATCAAAATGGTGAGTGGGAAGGGAGCATTGCCTCCTCTTCAGTTTATTGCCCTCATGTAAAAGCTCAAAATAAGGATTGTAACTAGCAGAATTCCAGCATTTATATTTCATGAGAGAAATGTCCTTGTGTAAATATTGGTTTCTTTAATGCATACACTTCCATCTCTTTTTAAAAACTCCCAACTCAAAGAGCATCTGACAGCATTACATGTCTCTTTCTAGGCAGCAATGAAAATGTGCTGATAATTCGAGCCCTGGGAAGAAGTCTGTTCCCCTGTGAATTTTACCAGTCACACTGCTCTGCCATTGTATTAGATCACTGCTGCAGTGCAAGAATAGCAGCTCTCTCCACATTTTAATAGCACCTCTCTCAGATCACATCTTACTGTCAAATAATCACCTATTCCCAAATGGCTGGAAATTAATGATGGCTGAACCCATCAGTGCTAGGCTTATGCTGGTTACACAGTCCAGATCCTGAAAAGCCTTTTTGTAGGGAATGGCTCTGGATAAACTGCTTGCTTGGTTGCTCGGAACTACTCCTTATCTGCTCCATCCCATTGTCACTGGCCACGTGTGGTAGAAAGGATTCCTCCAGTTTACATTAGTCTTTGGAATATGAGCTAGAGATTACAAGGTCTATGAAACAGTATTTGTAACATCAGTCATGAGAGGCAAGATTTTTCTTTCTTGCCCAGGAGACCCCTCAATCCTTTCCCTTTTTCTCCAGATCTTCTGAGAAATGTAGAAGAGTTTCCTATCCCAAGCAGTGCCTCTGAAAAAGCGATACAAACAGCTGTCCAGATATGAAGTGTTACGGGATTTTGACAACCAGGAGAACAACATGTGGATGTTTTACATTTTTTTTTCACCCTCTGTTAAGGAATATGGACCTCTGAGGTCAGACTTAGGGAAATTTGAGGCCTGCAAAATTTCTGTACCTTAGCTCAGTTCAGAATTTTTCCACAAAAGTGATAATAAGGAAAATCTCATGACTGGTTTTTGTATGATCCTACTCATCACTTCCCACAAGTAAAACTTTAGCATCCAGACTCCTGTTCCTCTCCTTCTGGTAGTTCAGTCTTGGGACACGAACTAGTTAAATTAGACTGAAAAGCGCTTTGATTATTGAATAATTTGCTGATTTTATTATTATTTGCAGTGATTATTCAGATAATTCTTCCCATAATCCTCCCATATTTTAGTCACATCTTGGTAAAGAATTTTCTACAAATATACTTTCAGGCTTGTTTGAGTGGTAACATATTAAACATAGACTATGATAATGAAATGGTATTTTGGTGCATCATTTCTTTTTATGTATTGCAAAACCAAATAGTCAGCTTGATCTTTACATATTTCTGGAATCAAATCCTGAACCATAGTTTTGGCATTGTAATTAGTTTTGTTTAGTTTGTTTGAGACATCGATATATCTACTATATATTTAGTGTGATTTCATCACTAATTTATCTATTTGTCCTATGATGCTAACAAATTTCATGCTGGCTGAATGCCTTTATTCCAACTTGGGAAAATGTAGCATATGGTCAGCTCACAAGGCTTTGGAAATGACTCTTGGACACCTGTCACAGAGTGATCTCAGATCTGTGTAAATGGCTCCTTCTACTCTGAAGACGAAGTACCAGATGTTGTCCTTTGCAAATAAAAACTGACTAACTAGTTAGCTGAACACACTGGCTGATCTACTGTGTGTTCAAGGGAACCTGAACTATGCTGTGCCTCTTTGACAGAAATCTCATTGTGTGGACTATTCTGAGATGAAGAAAACACCTAAAAAAGTCTCTTCTGGACTGATTTTCCAAAAGACAGTTCCTTCTATATCCAAACAAAATCTGAGGCTATACTTAAAAGATTCTTTGCAAAAGAACCTGCAGAGTGTGTGTCTGACACTTATTTTTCTCCAGTATAAGAGAATAAAAGATGAAATTCAGAGAGCTTTCATTATGCCTCGTAATAAGCAAAAATATTTGGCTGCCAGCAGTAATATTCGTACTTCAGGAACCCAAGTCAGAGCATGTTCTAGTGGGATCTGTACTGAGACATTATTCTGCTTTGACTTGTGAAGTATTATTGTAGAAGGACCATTGTACAGCTGCACTTCAGTCATATGGTATGGAAATATGTTGCATGGTGACCTATGTTAGTGAAAAAACTCATGCTTTCTTCACTGCACTGTGAACTTGCTTGTTGAGAGTTCTGTCATCCTGTCATTCTCCAAACAGAAATTTTATTCAGGTGCAGGAGTGCAAGATTTCCACAGTGGGTCTATTAGGTAAGTGAGACAGTTTGGAACATGTTAAATGATTCCTAATTTTCTTTTCTCTTTTTTNTTTTTTTTTTTTTTTTTCTTGTCTGTGCTTTTCAGAGCAGCTTAAAGTGAGGAAGGCCCAGCCAGGCAGGAAGATGCATCCAGCCCCTGTTGCCTTGTGTGTTGTCAGTCATTTTTTTTTCTCTGTCTTGAGCATCAGTAAAAGACTGCCTCAGTCCTGTGGAGAAGAGTTAATGAAGGGTTGATGTGTACTGACTGTGAATTGTGTGGTTGAGGAAGAAAGCATTAGATAAATCAGTAACAATAATACAAATATGGGAAAATTTTTACTAGGAAAACAAAAGAGAAGTGCTGGGGAAACAGTGATTATGAGGAGAATCTTGAATGCAGGGTGGAACAGGAGAAGTGCAGAGTTAAGTCTCAGGACTGACTGTGAGTCCTGTTGCTTGGTGTACTCAGGAGCTCTGCTCTGTCACCGCATCTTTCCCCCTTACTTTCCCCCTTAGTAATGTAGGGACAGAGGCTGTTCCTTTTTTTCTGCAGGGCAGTGAAGCAGTTCAGGTGAAAAATGTTATATATCATGTGTAGTCACCAATATATTATTACTAAACAAAGAGACAAGTCAGATTTTAAGAAGCGCCTGGTCTGCTCGCTAAAATGAAAAAAAAAGCTCGTTGCTTGAAAAATGTCATTTGAGTTACACAGAACTTGGGAGCTGTGCCAGAAAGTAACCTGCGCACTGGTTCCCGTGTGGATTGCCCTGGAGAGTATGGCCAGATGTCACACAGGAGGAAGGTGGCCCAAGTACTTAGAATGGAGTGGGATGTTTGGATAGCCTCACGCTATCCAAAACTTGAGGTGCTCCACCATGGTCTCTCTTTCTTGCTGGAGCAGAAGCTTTCAGGATTTGTAAGAACCCCAGTACCAGTCACTCCGAATTTGCTCTGGATGGTCTTGAGCTTGTGTCCCACAGTGTCCCCTTGAGTTCTGGCTGTGCAGCAGTGGGTTCAGAGCAGTAACACTGAGGGAGATCAATGCAATACAGCCTCAGTGAGACCATGACTCCTCCTTTGCTCATCTGGCTTATAACAGGAGAGCTGCAAACTCCAGAAACCAGGATTGTGAAAAAGTGATTGCTTAGCAGTTTTTCCTCTCTCCTCCCTCATTATTCTTGTGATAAACATTTTGACTAACTACCACTTTGCCAAGGTGGTAAGTTTGGCATCCTAACTTCCCTAAGGGTGGTAACAGACTCTCAGCCTTTGTTCACTCAGTGCTGTAATGCCCTGTTTTCTACCTTAAGCGAGAAGAAGAAAGGGAAATTTCAAAGGCTGGATGAAAATTGTGCCTGCAGTGCAGCATACATAACCTTTTGTGCTGTGGTTTTGTACAAGGCGAGGTAATAGTCACTGCAGCATGTCAGTGTGTCAAGGAAGGGGAAGGAATGATCACAGACCAGACTTTTAGAGGCAGTCAGTCAGTGCTTGCTAGCTGGGCTGCAGCACTGCAGGTGTGGTGAGAAAGTGCCTCAGCAGGAAACATGTGCCGTGTGCCACTGGATTCCTCTCTGCAGAAAACAGATGTGTAAACTGGTACCGATGTGTTGGTGCACCTTGTCAGTCGGGCAGAGCAAACGGGAGCGTGAGGGCATAAAAAGATTTTATGTGCATTTTATGTTCCAGCAAAACCCAATACAGGCTATAATTTTCTCCTTGTCATTGTGCCCTGCAGGCAGCAAACATACCTTGCTCAAATATCTGGATTTGTCTATCTGTCATACTGATTTCTTGTATACACAGTTCATGAGAGGCATTCTTTTCCAAAGTTCCTAGGTACTGGTAGACCAAGGACACTGAATAAACTTGGATTTGATAATTAGCTGACTGGATGAGGTAGTGCCCAGTGATTTTCCTTCTCATCATCAAGAGACGGAACATCCTTATTCCATCCTCAGAGTTATCCTCTGCACATACATGGGGCTCAACAGAGCTTTTTGACCTATTCCATTCCTCAGCCCATTCCTAAGGCAGAACTGTGACGTGACTGCTCAGTAGCACTGCCAAGAGAAAACGAGATTAGAGCAGTGTGCCAAACATCGGTCCTATACCAAAATTTAAGGTTTCCATCAAGTAGCTTAGATCTACCCAGTCTTCTTTGTATGTCTCCATACCTGTTAGGACTAACTGCATTGTTTTGAGACCTACCTGAGTTTCCTTTGGAACCAGCTTGTCTTGGAAGCAGTAACGGGCCTTGCAGGGTAGGGGAGAGCTCCAGTTTGCTCAGCAGCCAAGCCAGCTGAATGTCTCAGCACTGCCAAGGAGCTCCTTCTAAACCCGTTTCTTCTTTTCTTCCATTTACTCCTTCTCCTGGGGTCCTGTTCTCCCCATGCTGCTTTTTCTACCTCAATTCCCAAATAGCTTCCCTAGTAAGTCGAAAAGTATTCCTTCCTCTTTCTCTTCCCTTCCTTTATTATTTTTAATTTTTTTTTGTTTGTTTGTTTGCCTGGGTTAGTTTAGCATGTTCTCTCTAGCATGGGGAGCGGTGAGAAGTATCATGCTGAATCAGCTGGGAACAGAGGCTGAAGAGGGAGCCTGAATCTTCCCAGCCATTAGATCAGCGCAGGCACTGTGGCTGCAATCCCCATGCAGTCTGGCCAGGACTCACAGAGGTGCCCAGGCAAAAAAAATGCATGATGAAACCTCTGTTGCAGAGGCTCCAAACCCTCTTTGTACCCCAGCTTAGTTCAGTTCTCAGCTCAGGCTTCCAAAAAAAAACAACCATGAAGTTGACTTTAGCTTTGGTGGAGATAGGCTGTAGCTTGGGGTTAGGTTTGCTAGCTTCACTTGTCCTGAAATTAGGTGTCTAATCTAAACATCCCATTTAGGCATGCTCTGCAAATCAGAGGAGTGTGTACGACAGCTTGACAGCTCGTTAGTAGACAAACCTTGATGTCCAAAGTAGATAGGAAGAATCCCCCTCTGGAGTTACTTAACTCTCTGTTGACTATAGAGTTAACCATCTTAGGTTAGTTTCCTGAGCAGCCAGAGTTAGATGGGATTAATCTCACCCTTAGAGATGTGCAATCTCATCAGTATCAAAGCATTCTGCATCACACATTTGGTTGTAAAACTTGTCCTTAATATGCACATTGTAACCGCCTCCATGAGCTGGAAATGCATGAGCATATTTACAGCCACTTCCATGCAGAATTGTGTCCCCAGAATGTGATTAAAGTAGCAAACAGAAGGAAACAAAAAATCCTCCTTCTGTTTACCTCACGGAGCTATAAATTATGTTAAAATGCTATAGGATTGTTGTTGTATTTGATACAATTTGACTAGGTTGTAAATGATACAGTACTATACTGAAAAATACAAGTTGTTTAATTTATCCTAGGCTCCTAAATGTATTATTTTCCACTGGGACATAGAATTATTAGTTTTTAAATGTCTTTAGTCCCAAACATCATGTATTATTATTTTTCCTAACTCTTTATTTTCTTTTTAAAAGCTTTTTTGTAAAATAGCAGAAAGAAAACAGCTATGGTTCCCTCACTGTTACAAGCTTACATTAAACTTCAGAACTGCGAGGCTATTATAGATCTTGATTGCTTTTCAGAACTAAAGCGTAAAGAAGTGTTGGTTATTTTTTTCCCTGAGGGCTCTAATTAATTATACAAATGTTAATGAAAACAGAAAAATGAGAAGAGTATGTGTAAGTACCGAGGCTTCCTATCCTTTTTCTTTGTGATTTTGAAATGGGCTTCGATGAGTGAATGAATATTTCTTATCATTCCTGCATACTTTCTTTTTTTTTTCCTAGTGCCTTTAAGGCTGACATTTTTCTGTATTGTAGTGACATGTTAAAGTGTGAGATTTTCTAATGTATATCTTTGTGTGGCTGGAGTGTAAAGTCCATGTGGGGATGAGGAGAGATGAAGAAAAGAGGAGAGTGGTGAGATTTTAGCTTGATTGAAGAACCTGAACCATTTCTAAATTTAGTGTTGGGTTCTGGGGTGGGGTTGTGGAGAGTTTAAGAAGGTGATGATCCTTTGTTATAGTTCAGTTTAGGGAAAAAGTGTCATGGTACAAAAGATCTTCAAGCACAGCGACGGGAAGACTTTATTTTATTATTATCCTTATTACACTTTAAATATTATCCTTATTAAGACACTTTATTTTTTTATACTTATTATCTTAATACTTTTTACTTCAGTAATTTATTTACTCATTTATATTATTAAGAGCATTATTTCATTATCTAATATTGTTAATATTATTTAAATTTAAGGTCTCTTAGAAGTAAATGGTGAAATTTTAAGGTTAAAATTAACTGCCTTTTCAGGACTTTAGTGGGATGTAATTAATAGCCTACTGAAGGTATGCTGCTTTGTGATGGTAGCTGTTTCATCGAGCAGTGAGAGCAGACCTAGCTGCCTTTAATACAGACCTAGCTGCCTTTAATCCCTATAACTCCTCTTAATGCCAACTCTAATGATCTTCAAAAGAAGGGCAAAAGAGAATGACAGACAGTGTATCTTCACGTTAACTCTTCCCACTGCAAATCTGGACACATTTACCACGAGGCTGCTTTTCAAATGCAGTACAATTCTCTTGTTCTCCCCAAACCTATTACTCTTTTTGCATCTCTGAGGGCAGAGGGATTTGCCCTGGGGCCTTTGTTTGCATAACGCATTCCCTGTGTGTTTATTAACATAGTGTTAAACTATGTTCTCAGCATGAGCAGGCGTCCTCTCAGGCCATCACCGGGCGCGGAGATAATCACTGGAACTGAGCTGACTTCTCACTGGGAATGTGACTCCACTCACAGCAAGAGAGCAAATAGGAAATGACTCGGGGTGAGTCTCACTAAGCTGGAAAAATGAATTAGACACACTCCTCGACAGAATCTGAAAACATTACATACAGTGAAGAGAGAAAAGGTCAGAGCGAGAGGTTGCTTACCATTCTCACTTTGGAACTGAAATGCATTTAGGGATACATTATACCTCCTTATGATGTGAGGTTTATCTTTCATTCGTGTTACCCAGAAAAGAGCCCATTCATTGAACAATCCCTTCGTTCTTTATATACAGTTCAAGTTTTGAGGAAAATAGGTTGGGTCAGAGGTAAATCTCAACACTTCCCTGTGAAAAACTAAAGAGAAATAAATTTGGAAGTAAAATGGTGGAAATTGCTATGACCTTTGAGATGCCATCCTTTACAATACACAGTAAAAATATTGGGCTGCTCAGGCTTACATCAAGTTTACAGGAACATAAATTGCCACAATTGAGCTGCAAGCTTTATGTTCTTAAATCACATCATTATTCTTTGGGATATTGTAAGGGAAGGTAGAAAATAGCAGATTTCTATCCATCTCAAGAAATAATAACAGTCTTACTGATTGCCTTCAGTATTTTGCTGCAGTATATTAGGTCATTTTTAACCCCCTTATTTTCAAGAAAATCTCTTTTAGAAAACATCTACGATTCAGGATAAATCATGACATTGACAATTTATTTGTCTGATAAGGTGAACCTAGTACACCAGTTTGTTTTTGTCTCAGTTGCAACACAGAAAGACACAGACAGTGGCGGTAAACCTAGACGAGCACATAGAGCAATGGAATTATGTCAGTTTAAACCAGCTGAGGATCTGATCAAAACACCTCAATGTCATAAAACTAAAACTAGCATTTGGTTTAAAATAAAAGTGAGGAAAACCTTAATAAGTCAAAAAGAAAAACAGATGTAGGAGACAAAACGAAAGACTAAAAATTTTAGCATGTTAGAGAGCTCCTGTAGAGCCTGTAAGAACCTTGCCTTCTGAACACAGTTACTGATTTAAAATAGACCAACCCCAGGATCATGTGGGGGAACAGTCATTTCCAATTAATTGTTAATGCCATGATACTGCATGTGAATGAGTATGAGCATTTTTCATTTTTGGAGGGGGGGCATGGGGGAGGTGTATAAAGAAAAAGGAAGCTTTGTACAATTTGTACTAATAAAAATCTTCAGACTATGCCTGCTAGGTTACCATTAAACTAAATTAAAAGTACCAAAACCAAGTACTGCTAGAAATTCCTCATTTATGAGGTTTTTGCATCCCTTGGGCATTGGATTTAAGTAGGGACTAAGTGGTACCAGCTGGCTTTCATACCCAAGTGCTTGTGGGGATTCAATCTTTAATGAGCCAGAGAGCACAAAGGCTTCTCCTGAGAAGTGGAGGCTTGGGTTTGTGTTCCTTGTGTGCTACTTGCTGTGAGTAACTTGTTTTCCTCACCTTATTCGGTGGGATGCATTTGCTAATTCAATAAGAGAAAGCGAGTGCAAGATGCTAATAAATAATGTGCCATAGATAGCGAAAGATAATCCAAACAGTAGAAACTGTAGAAGGAAAGCATATGTTCCCTCGGGGAGAATTTATTGAAAGCCAAGGTGTAACAATAAGAAGCTACATTCACAAATCTCTAAAGGCAGCTTTGCACTGCTTCAGCAGTGCAGAGCATCTTAAATCCAGCTTAAATTTCCAGTGGAGTATGCTTTTGTGTAACTGACTCCTCTGGCTTCATAAGGCTTTCATAATGTATATGACAAGGGGAGAGCTGTGGCCCAGGTGACCTGTTCCCTCATGATTCATGCAGATGCTTTTGAAGCCACCCTTTGAGTAACCTCAAGCACAGTTCAGATGCAGCCCAGGAGTGCAGGCCAAAGATTGTTGTTGTTGTTGTTGTCTGTGTTTTCTTGATGAGAGAAAGAAGAGGAGTGAAACTCCAAATAATTCCGCTGTGCGTAAAACCAGGTTATGATACAAACCAAGTTAGTTTCTGGTACTGATTTTGCTTAGACTATGTGTCATTTCCTGAATAATCATCTCTAAAATGTTGCTCAAAGCACACCAGTCAGACTGTCTACACAAATAAACTTTGTGCTAGATAAAATCTTGAAGGTGTAGAGTTTCCCCTGTTTTCTCTTCTCACTGCTTATGAAGAATTTATGCCCTGCATATCTTCAGTGGCTAAATACTTTGTAGTCTTTAACGTGCATGGCATTGCTGTGACATGACTACAGCAACTCATAACAAATTGTGGCACTGGCTATGGATACAGGAGAAGGTCAGTAGATATTAGAACTCTAATCAGACACGTTAGAACCAGCAGAATACTTAGGTGCTTTGAAATAGTGTGACACACTGTATTGCTTTTGCATGTTGAGTGCCTTCAGCACCACAGATCTTTTAGGTGTATATAACCTGTACAAGGTAAGTAAAGCCCTTCTAATGGGGTCAAAAATCCACTAAGTATATGCAGAAATGGTCTGCTCACAGATAGCAATAAGAAGCACAAATAGCAAGTGTTGTGCTAAGAAATCTTTAACAGGATCTCATAGTTGGGATGCTTGCTGCCTGGAGATTCTTCTCTGCTGCTTGTCCTTTGTCGTTTCTCAGCTGAGTGTGGGTTTTGCTTCTCACATTTATGCTGGAAGAGAACACAAAAAGGGTGAGAGATTGGTGCTGGGGAAGAATTCTCTTCCTATTTATTAAATTTAGTGTTTGCTGAAGAGGATTCAAAGTCTCATTTCCCAGGAGACTGACTTAGCTACAAAAATCAAAATTGTTTGACTTTGGGGAGCTATCTATTTCTCCTTTGGAAAATGCTTCATACTTGCGGGAAGAGTTAGAAAAAGAGTGTGACACCAGCTAATTGATTAGGTGTGGGTTGCAGTTTCTCTCTGTTATGGCTAATATGATACACTGAAGCACTTTTATGAGTAAGAACTGAATTCCTCATTTCCCTGATCCTGGTTGAGCCACTGTGTGAAGGGACTGGAGAAGAGGAAGAAAAGGACCATTCAGGACACCAACTTAAGGTTTTAAATATATCTCTTGACTCACTCTTTCATAAGGCTAAGTGATTGGTTTACCACACAGACGTTTGTGGTGAAGTAGAGGCTTAAACTCAGTTCTCCAAGGTCTAGTTTGACAGTTTAACTATTTTACTAGGCTTCCATTTTCATGTATTCATTTTGCCTTCTTTCAATTGTTGATCTAAGTTACAAATACATGGCTTCTCTAAACAGTAGATGAACAGCAAATGTTACACCTTTGTACTGCACAATGTTTCTTTGCAGTAACAAAATCTCAGACTAAGAATCACCAATTTCTTTATTTTGTAAACCAAATCAGACCAGTAACACAAAAATGAGAACATTTCAAATCTGTAGTGTGACTAAACCAGATGTGATAAATTTTGGATATCTTTGCCCTCAGATATCTTTGCTAAAGATAAATCATAGCAATAGAAGAGTATGTAGGGTGTGCACTTCAACCCCAGTATCACACAGATATCTCTTGCAAGGGGGCAAGTTGCCTCGCACAGCTTCAGTAAAGGAGTGTCATTTTGTATGTCTCAGTAACAGTAATCATTCTATCTCAGATGTTAAAGAGCTTGAAACATAAGAGTTGTATTTCTATGTAAAGAAATAATTGTAGACAAACTGAGGTTAAAAAAAGTAATAGTTTTATGACATACATTTGCATTTGGAGTCTGCATGCTGGAAGAAACTCAAAAACTGCTACAAAGGAAAGAAATCCCTTAAAATTCTGTTTGTTTCCATTTGCAAGGTCAGGTGAAATGCTTTCTGGGATTTTTTGTTGTTGTTTTTTTGAATGAAGCTGAAATGAACAAAGTTTGTTACTTGTTTAACAATAGCTATACCTGTGGTTTGCTTGCCTGTTTCCCTGTGTATTGGTGCTACTTACCCGAATTTGCAGAGGTGGCAGAAACTGTTATATTTTGAGAACTGTAGCGAAAGTGCGAGGAAGAAGTAGGGGGAGGAAGAGAAGGAAAGGGTTGTTTTTGTTTAATTTTTGGTTAAACTTCTGGTGTTACACTGAATAATTTATATATGCTGCTTCAGTATGAGAAGTAGCTGCAAAAAGCCTCATTTTGAGGGTTTGTGTGTTATCGCAATAATTTCTATATTGACTCTATGTACTACTCAAGCAAAATCGATGTGTACATACAATTTAAAATATTGATTAACCTTGTAACTATATCCTGGCATCTAAGGTTCAGACTGGTGGATTACTTTTCCTCTATTACCACCAGCAGTAATGGTTCTGTAGATTAGCAGTTGATTCAAATATACCAAATCCAGAACTGTCTACAGCTGTAAGTGACTAACTGAAATTGAACTCTGTAATATGTGTGACTACTTACACTGTCCTAGCCTGATTGCCTCTGTAGCACTAATGGGTAATTTTTTTTTCTTACAAAATTAAATAGTAGAGCATTGCAACACACAAATCAGAAGACAAAAATTACCTCTTTGAAAGGCAGTTAGCAGATAAATTTTGGAAAAGCAGTTGTAGGGTTTTGTCAATAACTTCATTTTTTAAATTTTTCTTTTGGAGTCATTTGCAATTAGACCATTTAAAAAATAATTTGTGTATGAAGTCCAGGCACCTAAAGGCTAGCTACCAATATGGTCCTTCTAATTCAGGAATTCAGAGTATTTCCTCCATCCAGTTCCTGCAGAACTTTCTGAAGGAAGCTGCTTCTTGTCCACAACAACATCTCTTTAACACTGTCAGGAATTACTTCTAATGTATGTTTTTTAGATTGAGGTATGGTGATCTCTAAAACCTCATTGTTTACTCTGAAGAACAGTTGTAGAGCACTTTATAAAGCACATACTACATTAGCTCTTTCTTTGAGGAATTATGCTTGGCCTGACAAGAACTTTGTTCTGGCATGTGAAGAAACACAAGAGAATGTGCCCATCTGTTTTTTCAAATTCTGTTAATCATACGTTGTTTAAAAAAAATGACCCAGCCTTGCATAATGAAAGGAGAACCACAAATTACAAAAAAAGTAATCGAAAACTGCATTGTGTGAGTAGCATGTTAAAAAGATAACTGATCAACACTATGTATGTATGAATATAAAATATTGGTATTAAATGATATCTGATTTGAATTTCGCTATCTCATTGTACAAAGTGATTTTCTTGGGTTTTCAGGCTTGACCTTAAACTGGAGCTTCAGTATTAAACACAGAACTCAGCCTGTCAGTTATGTGCTCCTGACATTGACCGTACTGGGAGAGCCTGAATTCTCAAGTCCCAATTCATCTAACATTCATATTGATCATGTGCAAGTGTTTGCTCAGCACAGAGTTTTGTGAAGTGTTCTTAAAGAGGAGAGCTCAAGTGTGCTTACCTCAAGGTCTCCTCTAGGTAAACTGGGAAGTTCTGTTAGAGATAAGGCTGAGAGAAAATCAGTGTGGTCCTGGGAAGTAATTGTCCCTGGACTGGTTCTTCATCCTAATATTTCAGTGTAGATACAGCCTTGGACCCCCAAAAGACAGAGTCCTCAGAGCATTTTTGAATAAGGCTAAGATGCAATTTTTTTTTTTTTCATTGTTTGAGGGAAACAGTTCAGGCAGTCTCTGTAAGAAGTGTTTTTCTAACTCGTTGCTTCCATACTGCAAAATTTTTGATGTTCTTTGTTATGCTTTCTCTAGACAACTGGCATGTGTCTAGCCATGCCTGGAGAATGTCCTTTCTAAGGATGTCTTTTATCCTAGACACTCGTACATGTCTGTTCTCAAAGCAACTTCATATGTGTTTGACCGCTTCCCATTTATTTTTCAGACAGTGGAAATGTCATCTCCTTTTCTAGCAGCCTGGTTTACCTGCTTGTGGTTTTGACACTTCACTGGCATGGCTTTTGGGTATGTGGGACTCTCCATGATGTACCTTTACAGGAAGGTCCTCTACCTTGGCAGCAATGTCTTGCCACAGTGCAGCAGCCGAAACAGATTTACCTCTACTGCCGTAGAACCCAAACCATTTGCCACCAGCCAAGAGTCAGTACAGAGGGAGACTGTTTGCCACTTTTCTCATTCAGCAGTATCTGGGCCAACAGCAAAATGGCTTGATCTGCCTTTTTCTTCCACAGTTTTTGAGACATGTTACATGGGAATCTATCCAGTTTTCCCCTTCTGGTGGTTTTCCAAAATATGATGGGACACATCAGTAAACAGAGCATATTGATTCCCATTTTCTGGCAATTTATTTTACGGTGGCACCTTTTGGCTATGAGTCACCCCCTCGGGCAGTATCCAAAATATCTGCCTTCTGCTCAGTTCATGACCTCTTCTTGGAATTGTGGCTGATTGGGTTTCCCCAGTCAAATCCATCATATGGTCAGTGCTAATCACTTTCCCCATGTAGCACTGGTTACACTGGAAAAGCCAAAAGCAGACCCTGAGTCTCGAAACTGAGTCTTCAACAACAATAAGGGAAGCAGGTAAGGGAATGAGAAAACTGGTGATGGGAACAAGAATGTCAACACTGTGATCAGCAACAGCAAATGGTAACTTGCCAAGCAACAACTGAACAGTTGTAACACCTGTGAATTCAGTCTAGCACATTCTGATAAAGTGTATGGTTAACTTGAGCCCTATGTGGTGTGCCTAAAAAGGACTTCTATGGGTTGGCACCTGCTGATAGTTTAAGTCCCCAAGCAATGTCTTGTTCCCACAGCTCCCCTGCAATGGCAGGGAGTGAAGTACTGGATAGGCAGAAGAAAAACCCTCATGGGTAAAGACAAAACCAGTTTAAGAAGTGTGTAAATACAAATAAAGAAGTGATCTGCGGGTGGTGAGAACAAGCAGTCACTCTCCACCAGCAGATCAATACCTAGATGGTCTCCAAACAGTGTCAGCTTGGGAATGCAGCTAAGTATTACCCTCTGTGTTATGGAATCTCCCATTGGACAAACTGGTTCAAATGTCCTGGCCACATCCCATCAAAACCTTTTGCCCATCCCAACCTAATTGCTGAGGAGGACAGAGTGGGGAACAGGGAAGATCTTACTGCTGTGCAATCACATTTGAGTAATAACTAAAGCACTGGCATATTATCAGCATTGGTTGGCCACAAATCAAAACCCCCATACAGGTTGCTATGGGGAAGGTTGAATCCATCCCAGCCAGACACAGTGCTGACTAGCAATGTCTTGTAGAACAAATGCTCTCTATTCTAATCTCTTGTTCATATCTCTTCTCAAAATACCATCACCTCTTCTGACCAGTTCTCTTTTGTTTTTCAAACTGTCAAAATGTCTGTGGTAGAACTAAATTCCTGTAGAGATGAACTTTTTCCTTTGTTGCAAGAAGCCGACAAGAGATCTGTGTGATAAACGTGGAAAAAATTTCAATCAAACCTATGTATTTATTGTATGATGTGGTTAGAAGTTCCAGCTGCAGACCATGACCATTGTGTGAGTTGCTGTACAAACATGGGATCAAAACACGTCTTCTGCCATGAGGGGAGTCACCATTTCCATACCAGAGTCGATGACAAAACTGTCTGAATCCAAGCAAATAGTGAGACAACATTGGTGTGGTAGGCATCGATTTCATCATCATTTCTCTCACCTACTGTTAATAGGCATTCCTCTAAAAACAGGACAAGTTTAATGATGAAGAGCAGGAACTTGTTCTCTGAATTTGTGCTGGAGCAGGGTCACCTTTGCTCAGTGGTCAAGAGATGGCTTGATCCTGAAAATGCTTGCTGAGAGTGGAGAAGCTGTTCCTTTAAAACACCTAAAGACATGATTCATTTCTTGTGTGGAACTGAGTGCACCTCAGTTTCCAAGTCTTTCTCTGAGCAAGTGAGAAATGGGCACTTGGCACCTTTCAAAAAGTCCTGAAATGTGGCAGAATCGTGATCCTTCCAAAAATTTTAAACTCAATGATTGATGTAGTAGAAGTCTGAATTTCCCCTGTTGTCAAATTCTATTTCTAGCTTAGCAAAAAAAATCTTTCTTTACTGAGGATATGCAAATTACATATATGGTCTACTTTAGACACAATTTGCAAACTGGTATATGGAGTTTTAAGTCCCCAGTGACCACTTTGGAGGCAAGTCTCCTAACAGAACATTGGAATGAAAAAAGAAAACCTTGTAGGGAGGGACTTGTTTTGTACTGATAAGTGTTTACTTATTTTTCTGTAGAAGTATCTTTTGCCTTTAAATGGAATCATTTGGAATCCAAGAATGATTTTCAGAAGCAAAAGACTTTTTATTTTGAAATGCCATGTCAGCAGATCCAGTGCCTCCAAAATAAATAGTTGCAAGGTGCTTCTCTGCCTTGAATTCCTCTGATACTTTGTCCTGTTTTTAATATATTTTTAAAACTGAGGTATAAAAATAATCTCTCTGAACTTGACTACAAATACTTACTGCCAGCTAAAAAAGAAAGAGATCAGACAAACAAGTGGTTTTTGATGGGCTTTAAAAGCTTGATCGTTCTTTCTCTTGTGAAATATGACATTCTCATAAAACCCTTTTTCCCTTTAATGCCAAAACAATACTCCTGTTAATAATGTAGTGCTGATGGCACCAGCCACCTCTAGTCATGAGAGAAATGAGCTGACCCAAGCGATATTGTGCTTGAGGGACTTGTCCGAGCAAATGTGCCTCTCATCCCTCCACACTAGAAGTAGCTGCAGAGAAGAAAGATGATGATACCTTAATATGATGCACAGATGCTACATGGTTGGTTGTTGGGCTTTTTTGTTTGTTTGTTTATTTAGTTTTTTGTCTTCTGTAGGTGAAATAAAAGGATTTAATTTGTAAAGTAGGATACCACACCTTGAATAGCACTATGTAGATGTAGGAAATTCTACTTTGATAGAAACTATTTATTAGAAAGATTTATTAGATGTATTTTTGACATAGTGGGATTAGAAGTTCATGCAGCAATAAATACAGAAACTTACTATCTTGATCTCATCCTTGTGTGTGAGTGTAGACAGAAGGATGCTCTGAGATGCCTTTCCACTCTTTGTTTCTGTCCCCTTGTATTAGTGTGAGTGTTCCAGGCCACTTTTCACCATGTCAAAAGTAGTTGTTCCTTTTTTACACTTCACATTGAAAATGTGTGACTTGCTTTTAAGTGCTGCCTTAACCCCACAGTGAACTATGGAGATGAGCCTGCAATGCTGAATTCAAAAGAATGAAGTTTGGAAAGGATCAGTTACTTCTCTTAGTCTGCTGTTAACCTTTTACAGCTAAAGGTGGGAATGAGGGTGCTGGGGGTGATGCTTGGCACTTGGACTTCACAAAATGCTAATAGAGGGCAAATAGACAGAAGGCCCTCTACGGCTGCCCAAAGCTGCTGGACTGAATCTGTGCCCCACTATCTGACCTCAGCACTCAGTGCTGCCACGTCGCCTACCAGGTGTGTGGAGCAGGGTCCCTGTGCAACAAGAGGGGAGGCCAGCTCTGCAGCAGATCCAGCATGGCTATAACTCTGGGAGTTGAGGAGAGGTGGATAGGGGTTGGACACCACAGGCACACAGGGTATTTGCGAGGTCTTTTTAAAGCAAAGGTCTCACTTAAACATAATGATCTGTAGGACATTGGTTATTTAAACCCATTTCTGGAGCTTGAAGGTTTTGTTCTCATCTGCATATAGGAGTTTTCTGGCTGTTATTCCTTAACTTTCACAGGTGAATGCTGAACTATCTTGTTGGAGCTCCACTGACTGAACCCTTCAGCCGCTTGCAGAACTAGCAATGAATGACCCAACAGATTCGTTATGTCAGGTTGTAAATTTCTATATACAGGTACTTCTAAATAACACTGTTTATCAGTGTAACAGGTGCACAGTGCTCTGCTTTTGGAGACTGAAACAGCAGGAGAAGCCTTGTTTAGCTTTTAAACTTCAGTTGCCATGGGATGGCCACCTCAATTTATCCCACTCCTACCAGATTATTTCCGGGGCCAGAAAAAGATACCCTGAGTCTGGAGAGGAATTGCAGATCAGCAGGAAAGCACCTAAAGGGCAGCACAAAGGAATTCCAGCCACTCCAGCTTCATTGGAGGTCCAGCTCTATGCAAATGCACATATAATGGGGAATAAATAAGAGGAATTAGAGATGTGTGTATGCGGCCAGCATCACAGGCATGAAAATCATTTCACACTGTCCCATATGACATCCTAAACTGGACAGACTTGGATTTGATATATAGCCACTCAGTGAATAATGGATTATCTGGATGTTTGCACTCAGTGAGTTGCAGTCAATGGCTCAATGTTGAAGTGAAGACCAGGGACGAGTGGTTTTCCTCAGAGTACATTACTGGGACCAGTGCTGTTTAACAACTTTGTCAACAACATGGACAGTGAGATCAAGCGCACCCTCAGCAAGTTTGCAAATGGCACCAAGCCCTCTGGTGCAGTTGACACTCTGGAGGGAAGGAATATTATCCTAGGGGACCTGGACAGGCTTGAGAACTGGGCCTGTGCAAACCTCATGAATCTCAACAAGGCTAAGTGCAAACTCTTGCAAACATATTGATAACAACACTGAGGAGGAGGATCTGGGGCTGTTGGAGGAAAAGCTTGACATGACCCAACAATGGGCACTTGCATCCCAGAAAGCCAACCAGACCCTGGGCTACATCAAAAGCAGTGTGGCCAGCAGGTCAAGGGAGACGATTCTGCTCCTCTACTCCACTCTTGTGAAACCCTGGCTGCAGTACTACATCCAGTTCTGGGGCCTTAACACAAGAAGGAAGTGGACCTGTTGGAGTGAGTCCAGAGAAGGGCCATGAAGAAGGCTGGAGAGGGACTCTTTACAATAGTTTGTAGTTGTATGACAAAGGAAATGGCTTTAAACTGAAAGAAAGTAGGTTTAGATTAGATATTAGAAAGAAGTTCTTTACTGTGGGGGCAGTGAGACACTGGAAGAGGCTGTTCAGAGGAGTTGTGGATGCTCCATTCCTGGAAGTGTTAAAACCAGATGGAGTGGGGCTTTTAGTAAGCTGGTTTAGTGGAAGGTGTCCCTGCCCATGACATCATAGAACCGTAGAAGGGTTTGAGCTGGAAAGAACCTCAAAGATTACCCAGTTCCAACCATTCTGTGATTTTATTGGATTCAGTGAGAGCTGAAAGCTGAGTAGGTCCAGTGGGCAGGAGGATCAGCTAAGAGTTTCACCTGTGGGATGTGTTCAGGCTCAAGGAAGAAGTGCCTGAGGTGCTGTGTGAGCTTAGAAGTTGAAGAGTGCCACAAAAGCTGATATGGGTAGAAGACAGAAGGGGATACCAGTGCCAGTGAGAAATTTTCATAAGGGGAAGAAGCTTTGCTGCATGATCTTGTTCTTGAATACAAACAGGGGAAATGGAAATCATATGAAGCAGATTAATGAGTGAAATATGTCTTTCGTATACTGGCTGGGAAATGTGATGTTTTGTGTGTTAGTCTGCTTGTGCAGTGCTCAGCACAGGTGTCTTTAAAGCTATGTGTTCCTGGGGAAAAGACTTCTCAACTGTGCCATGTCATTAGGAACCCTTAACATCTATTGGTGTAATGCAATGGTCTGTGGTTTTAATCACAAATTTATGATAACTGTGCTTTCCTAGTTATTCAGGGAAACAGATATAGGCCCTGTGGTCATTTCATATTTCTTAGTGCAGACCTAACTAACATAAAAACAGTGCTGAAAATTTTTGGCCTATTGAATTAATTGGCAGAAATCCTCTTGCAGCTCCATGTCAGCACCTATCTCTCTGAGACACCTTTGAAAAATCTCAACAGCAGGTACTGCAGCTGCTAGCTTTTTCTCTATAGTGTTCAGGGGGGCATTGAACCATTTTCATGGGAAAATCTGATTAGGAATGTGGTCACTTAATTAAAGAGTGAATGATCTATTACTTTTATTGCTGACTTTTTTTTTCTCCCTCTCTTTTTTTTTCTTTTATTTTTAAGAGGGATGACGCTGCCTTCAGGCCCAATCTTCAGATAGTGTGAATTGGTTCACAACTGTCCATACTGCTGTGCTGGTTAATGTTTTTACCAGCAGAGTCTCTAACTTCCTAAGTGCAAGAGCACTGGGGGGGAAGGGAGAAATACTGTCTGATGTTTTGGAAGAATGGTTATGACTTGGTCCTGGATCATTGTATTCACAGAGAATTTTGTCATTTGACTTTAATCAGAACAGGATCAGAAGCCTTTCACCAGAATGTGAAGCTCTGAACAAGGACATCCTGAAAATGTAACTTTTGTGACTGAGTCTGTTGACGTGACAGTCTGGAGAAGTAGGAAAAGCTATTCTGCAGCATTGCATACTGATATCAATAATATACTTTTAAAAAAATCATAGATATTTGAAGGTTCAGATGCTTTGCTTAGAAAATGGGTAAAGGGAAATACAATTTTTTGCTTGCTGACGTTGAATAGGATCAGTTGCTGCTAGTTGTAATAAATTCAGAAGCCTGGAATTATGATTTGCTTATTAATGTTTTATTTCTTTGGCAACCAAAGAAACCCATTGCATGGAGCACTGTACAAACACATATCGTGGAATATTTCTTGCTGTGTATAGCTCACAGATTAAAGACTCAAACCCAACCAAATAACCAAACACACACACACATCCCACCTCCCAAACAAGCAGAAACAAAAAAATGCAATCCATCTAACTTAGGAAAACAGAAATCTAAATATACTTGTAATCTTTCTGTTTTATAGCTGCTGTAGCAGGATAAAATAAATTTCTGACACTTATGTCAACACTTGGTTCAAATGCTTGAATTGTTGAAGATCTGAAATCTTTTTAAGCTGAGTGGTGTGGTGAGGGTTGGAGGTGACCTCATCCTGTTCTCTTTAGGGAGGAATGAATGGAGGAGGAGGGAAAAAAAGGGTCAAAGTTCTTATTCACTTCAAGAGACAGAAATGTTTTCTTGTTTAAATAAAGGCAAAATATGGGTTATCCATGTTCTCCAGCTGGAAAACTTGAAGTAATTTTCTGTGTACTTCTCTACATTAATTTTTAGACACATTTCATGTTTCTTGATTTTTAGATGTAGAGACTTTGGAATTAAAGTATCAGTAACTCTGTATTCGCCACTGTGATTGTGGCACTGTATTAAGGTATGAATATGTCCTCAAGAGTGAGGACTATTTTCCTGTCTTGCATGCTTAAAAGGGGTGTTGCACCATACACTTTGTGAGAAATAGGGTTTGAGTTTAAGATTATTGACTGTAGGTAGAATCCCTTCAGAGACAATGGTTGTATTATTACTGTAATAACAGAGGCAAAACTGGGTAAAGAAAATGAGTGGGGACTTATTAATGTATTTAGTGAAGAGTAAGCAGAATCAAGCAGGGCCTCAACAATATTGGTGGATGATATTATTAAATTTGTAATGAGAAATTTTAGAAAATAAATCAGCTGACGTGGCCAGGGGCAGTCTCTGTAGAATTAAAAAGCAGAGGAGGGAGCTTGGTGATTCTTGGAACAGCCAACATCACTGTAGAGTTAGGGGACTGGAAAATGTTTTTTTAAATTAGAGACACCTGTAGGAAGGCCATAAAATTGATCAGGCAGGATTTTAATTACCAAGATATTGATTGAGATAATAATTATCCACAAATTAAGAAGGGGTTCATAGTGCAGGATTGCTTCCATAAGCTGTTTGTGAGCTTGCAGAGTCACACAGTCTTGGATTCAGCCTCAGGGAACTGAGCCAGCTCTGGCAAGTGAGGTGGAGAGGATTTGTGGAACACCATAGTATCAGGCTGGGAAGGATGAGGAGTACTTAAGGAAGAAGCACGGAGGGTTGCTGGTTTGGTTTGGGTTTGAGGTTTTTTTTTTTTTTTAGGTTAGTAAAGGGTAATTTTGAGGAAATGTGCCTGAGGAATTTCTTCTGATTATGAAAATCTCCATCTGTACAGTGAAAAATAAATGTGATTTCCTCAGAGAGGATGTAATTAAAATGTGTCCTGGTTAAGTCTACACAGGTTAAAGGCTGATGGGGGTAAAGTCAGTATGAAATTAGCATAAAGTATTAAGCAGGTACTTTCTTTAGCTGCAGTATAATCAGTGCACTGGGGAGTAAAATAGGGTGACACACAGAAATAAAAAACATGCATAGAACTAAATTTCTTTTCAGTTTATAAAAATAAGTTTTTCATGCTGTTTCTCCTTTAGCTACTCACTTTTCTAGATCACACTTTCAGAGGTAGGAATGTTTTGTCTCTTAAACAGGACAGGCAAATATTGTGGTAACAGAATGTGTTGACGATATGTAATGGAGTATTATAGGTTTTGCTGTGTAGTCAATGGATGGGTTTTTTTTTCTTGGAAAATACTGCTCTCCTTTCTAACTTTTACCATGGTGCAGAGTAAAGATGTTTGAGGAGTGGGGTGAATTATAGAGAAACAGTCTTAGTTTTACCACCCACTAGCAATAATAACTAGCCAGGCTTGAAGCGAGGAAGCAAACCATGTCCTTCCAACAGATAAACTGTCCTAGTGCTTAAGGAGAATACAAAGAATTCCTGTTCACAACAGCCCCCGCAGGAAAGAAGTTGTGTTCTCAGGCACAACAGAACAGTCATCTTATTAGAGGCATTTATTTGGGGGGAGAGAAAAAAAATTGCTTTTACTCCCCTTTATATTCATAGAGCAGTAAGGGCCTGAGAAAACAGTTCCAAGAAAAATGGAGTGGATTAGAAAAGGAGATAGGACAGCTCCTCAGTAATGTTTTTATTATCTATTTTCCATAATGAAAGAATGGAAATAAGCTTTATTTACAGTATCTTTTTCTTAAGTTGCTGAAGTAATCAGATAACTTGCAGTAAAACATGAAATGGCCTGGACTTCTTTAAATAAACTACAGTTATTCAATGTAACCAACATACAAGCCCATCTTTAGTAAGAAACAGAGTTATTGATGTCTTTGTTCTGTTGTTTTTGGTTTTTTTTAAATAAATGCATTAGATCTTCTGATCAGTGAAATGTGATGAATGGGAAGATGCAAGATAGGAGCCACGTATTATATTTTAAAAATACTTTTTATTGAGCTTAAAGTTGATTTTTGAGGAAAAGAAAATGGGGCTCTTTATGTAGCACCTGTATTTATGACAGAACCTTAATATAAATTAAATCACTTAAAGAGAATTAAAGGAATATTGCTTTGGTTGTATTTGTCAAATAATTTGGTCAATGTAAAAATAATCTACCAAATTATGTCTGTGGGGTGACGTAGGGATCAGAGGAAGGCTTCCCTCTCAAATGCTGTGGAAGATGCCATTTTAGTTCTGTCATTTGCTGAATAGGTTTGAATTTGAATTTCTACATTTCCATAAAGTGCTCTCCTTGTTGTGTTCCCATGTGGCTGCTCTTACTCTCCTACCAAAGCTATTTCAATTTATATCATGTGCTTCATCTCCTCAGTGGGTTGCTGCTTAAACCCTGAAAGTGTTGCCTCCTGTGAGAGTACCTGGGGGCTTTGCATAACCCCTCAAACCCCTCATGATTTACTTCTGTGCACAGACATGTGGGCAAAACACCTCTCCCTTACCCTCCATGACACAATTTTCTGCATTAATCAAATCCCATTCACTCTCCGCACAGAAGGGTAGTGAAGTGTATTCCTATAAATCCATCCACTCCTTCCTCCCAAATTGAACACCTTGGTCACCACCTGCTTCCCATAAACAAAGGTTAAAGAAATTTACAGGGAAGCAGGAGAGGATACTATACCTTGGTACGAGTCTCTGCTTTCCTTGGCTGGCAGTAGTGATCTGTACCCTGTTGTCCTGAGCTCTTCATTTGGCTGCTGCTTCCACAGCAACCTGACAAGTTCATACTGTGGTGTGGCCAGCCTGGCCAAACCGAGTGCCCTTTCTTTTTGTTGCCTGGGTGATACAAAACAAAACCTTAAAGGGAAGATGTTTTTTTTCTAGTGATCCTAATAGATCCTTCTTCCTCCATATGCCTTCTGATTTCATAAGTGGCTGGAGTTGCCCCTCTATCTTTCCTAGCCTCCACTCCACACATTTACCAGTCTGTTATGTCCCTAGTTTCCATCTCTTGGCAAAGAGCAGATTTGCTGGTCCCGCCCATCTTTAGTGCGGGGCCACCATCACTTACAGCTCCAGTAAAAGCTCCTCGTTTTCCAGATCTGGGCATCTGGGCTGCTGCTGCTGAGGGCTATATTTAATCTCTCAGCCCCATGGTGCAGGTGAAGGTTTTTCAATCTCTTACTTCAGAAAATTGTGAAGGAACAGGGGAAATCACTTGGAGCGAGTGGATAGATGTTCAGGGCAGGAATGCTAAAATCAAGTAGAGGAAAATATTTAGTGGATATGGATCATTTTCTTGCTGTATCAGCCTATCCCCTGTCCATCAGTAATTTCTGTTGCACAATGAACATAAACCAGAATTAGCACTTTGAAGTTAGGGTAGGGCTGGCAATATAAATCAGTTGAGAATCTGCTTTCTATTTCATGACCAACAAAATGTTTCTTGGTTCAGACACTTGCTAAGCACCTCAGCTTTCAACGTGAAGTTCTTGCTATGGCAGATAATGGCTGCAAGTTTTTGCTGGCTTCTGTAAGTGAAAGGGAGGAGTTCTGATCTTTCAAACTTAGCGGAGGATCACAGAAGCAGCAAAGTTCAAAGCTATGAAACCTATCTAATATCCAGCAGCAATGTAATTTTTTCCCTATTAAAGACATTTGCCTAATTGTTATGTGAATAGCCACTGCCTGGTGGCCACTCTAATCCGACGGCATTACTGCTGGCAAACAAGGGATTAAGAAGAAAATGCTGTATTGAAATTAAAGCTGTAGGGCCTGATAGAGTTAGGTTACCATTAAATTCTATAGATACTCTATCATTCTTTCCAGTTCCATTGTGCTTTATTTTAGTGCTCAGGGTTTTCTATAACTAAAATACTTCTTTAATCCTTTTTTCACACCCTGTAATGAAAACCTTGATGCCGAATAATATTCTAAGGTTTGTGCATTTGTTAGATCTGGGCTTCATTAAATTATCAAATTTTAGTGGCAGCAGAGAAGTGTGGCAAAATGTCAACATGACTTCACAAAGCCAGAAGTCGCCTGTTTCTAAAGATGAATATGATCTCTATTAATGCTTGTTTTCGACATTTCAGCACTGACGTTTATAGAGTGATGGAAGGATGGAAAGAACTCCAGGGCAGGCTTTCAAAGCCCAGTAACATGTATTTTTCTCAATCACCATTCTATTGGGTTTACAAGGACATTTACAAGTCTGAACTCCATTTCTGGACATCTTGGGATTTGTTGGGTTTGCACTGTGTTAGTGATATCATATGGTCTTTGAGTGCTCATCAGTATTGTGGCATTTGATACTGAAAATATGTGCCAAAAGAAACAGAAGTCCAACATGAAACAGTGGAATCAAAGCTGCATATGTTTTCTAGTGGCTGATAAAGTGTCTTTCCCCAGCCATCTGAGTGTCTGATCTGCAGACGCTAATCTCTGGAATTTGTGATGATGTTCCTGGTCCCTAATCAGTGTTATATTTCATGTACATTGTGCTGGGACTTTCTTGCGTTGGGGAAGGGAACTATTATTCAGTATAATGTAATGTCAGTAGCAGTGCTAAGGATCCTGATATATATTTATTTAGGTTCATCCTGAGGGGCACTGATACAATTCTAGCATTGGCTGAAGATCAACTAAATTCTTGATTCAAAGCTTGTGCCATTTTTTTTCCCCCCTTTTTAATTTAAAATGCCCCACAGTTCAAACCATTCTTTCAGAGAGACTCTTGGTCATGTCAACAGGACTTTTGGTTAAGGAAGGAAAATAGACATTTATTCTTAGGGCAAATAGCCACTACAATGAGTTCTACTAAACAAAACTGCATGCTGGGAAGTACAAAAGAGAGTCATTGTTAAGGAATCTGTTAAAACCAATATGGGGCCTAGCACCCCATGTTGGGACAAGATTTTTCTGTCACTAGAATAACTAAAGAAAGTCTCATTTTTAACAGTGCTTGAGAGGTACTGGAGACAAGAATTTAGTCACACTTCACTTGGATTCCTCAGGAATGTCTTTGTTTAGTTTAATACAACTGATTTCAGTTGTGATGAGACAGAACCCATACCTGAATGGAACAAAAGCAGTCTCAACAGAAACCTGAAACAGGATTTACATTTTATGGTTTTTGACCTTACGGCTCCTAGGAGGAATGAATCATGCTCCTGTGAGACATGACCTAACCTCATCTCTTCTTTGGCTGGAACTGCAGAACTCGAAAGGAATGCAGTAGATGCAGAACATAGTCTTTGCAAGTATTGTATGTTTGGGTGTTTAAAAATTGTACATACACGCACATATATAAAACCTATGCACAGTTTTCTTTGACCTTTGTTCTTGGACACTTTATTTCCATTTACCAGAATCCTAGTGCTGTTGCTTGATGAGAGCTGCTAGTCTGACCTGTGATTTCCAAATGCCAGGTCATAAGGGAAGGGCAACATACAAGAGTTCTGTAAATGCAGAGAAAACTGCTGTGCAAATTTGCATCAAGTGTCTGCAGACATTTTTCTGTAAACTGCATGTTGCTGAGATAAACTCCAGGAATGTGAACAATTATATTAGGGTTAAAAAGGAGTTTCTGCTAAAATGAAAATTGGGTGAGCAGATGCTCTCGCTCTCAAGATGATTAGTTTTAATAGTGATGTATGATAAACTGTAGCTATCTAGTGAGTTGTCTATGTAAGGCATGACACATACATGGAGCATAGCAACAATAAGGGACAGCACTGCAGGAATGGAGGGATAGATGAACTGACCTAAATAATGTATATTTGTCTTACTTTGAAAGGAATATGAAGTAGATGACTTTTTGAAGTCCAAACTATTTCTCTGTAAGCCTGGGAATTGTTCATTGTTTTCAGTGCTTTTTATAGGGAAGGATAGAAAAGTGCTTTAACTGCAAACTTATCTTTTTGATGTGCACATGTTATTTTGGTTGAGGAAACCTAATAATTTAACTGGATACCAAATCTATTGTCTATTGTTGCTAGTACTTTATGAAGTTCTGAACATAAATAATGCTAATGAGTTTGCATGGGATATTACCTGATAATAAATTCAGTGGTAGAGTGAGTATCACAACTACAATTACTGAAATAACATCTGCTGAAAACCACATAATTTGAAAAAGGCAAGATGGACCAGTGATAATGCTATCCAGTTCCATGTGCTTCAAATCCACTGGTCCTATTATAGTACATTGCTCTTGTCATACCTTGTTAAATATGGAAGATGACTTCTAAGACTCTTGGATTATCTGTGGGATTCCCTCTGTTTCCTGAGTGGATCCCATGTGAAGGTACTTGGGATTTTCCTGCATTCTCTTTTTCATTTTTTTTTTCAAATCAAGGGGTAGTTCACTAGAAAGTTGTACAGTGGTGCATGAAATAAGAAGGGAAATTGTCTGGAGTGAATTTGATGTTTCAAATGTCGGTATAAAATATTGTGTTACTAGATGTGACGTCTTTCCAAGGAGCAAGTGCTTACACTCAGCATTGTCCCATTCATGCTTAAAAGAAGACATGTTCTCTGCACCAAAAGAAGGGTCTGAAGGGCTTTAGAGCTAAGACAGTGAATCCAGTATTGAGGATTCAACCTTGCATGTTACACATAAAATTGCCTGTAGTTTTTCTAGTTGGGGTAAAAATTTATAAGGGAGCTGAGTCTGTATGATCCAAGGGCATAAGGCAATCACTGACTATCGGAAACTGGCAAGAGATTGCCCCCCACAGTGGGGAGACAGTCTGCCAAACTGTCCACTGAAGGGCTTTTATCCTTGCTTTGGAAGCACTCAGTCTTGTTTGCTCTCTGAGCTGGGATAGAAGTCTGTGCTGACCTCTGATCTCATCTGCTCTGCCAGCTTCTGTGTGGGAGTCGCACTGGTGAAACAATGACACTGTGTTTTCAGAGAGTGTCATCTTATGTACCTCTTGGCTGTGGGGGCTGAGAAGTACCTTGAGTGATTGATACAAGATTGGACTGAGAGGTGTAAAAATAACCAGGGCTGGGAACAGCACTAACAAGCAGCAAGTTTCTGAGCTTGGAGTTGCAATGCACAAGCCAAAAACTCATGGCAGGGGAGTGGGAGGTCCAAGACTCTTAGCTCCTCTGTCTCATGTTTTCCTCCCTATTTTAGTGCTAGTATGGGGTCTAGCAGTAAATCTGACCCTGATTAAGAGGTATTTGTCTAATCACATGCTCCTGGGAGTAGAAAAGAGAAAAAATAGGAAAAGTTTGGTCTGCTTCCTAATCTCTCATCATAGCCTGTGGGGGAGAGTAATCAGCTTTAGGTCAAAATCAGCAGCAGAGTACTTTTCCTTCCATGCTGACTCAGTTCTAGTGCCTGATCATCAAAAGTGCAGAGGCAGGATCACATGTGCACTCCCTTATCCTGTGCTTACTCTTGTTTCTCATGGCCTGTGTTCCTTCCCAACTGCTCCCTTTTAGGGGCTGCCCTTGTCATCAGGGAAGGCATCTGAAGTCCTCAGCCCCCACCCCTGTCTCCCTGCTTGCCAGAAGGCATGATTCAGCTCTAAAGCAGAGACTCTTGTCCAGAGATAATTTTAGCTCCCACCCTTTCATGCACTGCTTATTAAACTCTCCGTGTCTGGTCTCTGTGGATTTGCATCTGTATAAAACAGTATGAATTGATATCAGATGAGGACATTTCAGGTTGTATTCTTGGGACTCTAAAACAAAGAGTATAGTGGCAAAGAATAAAACAAATATGTGCTTGTTCTACTGTTGTTTTTTTGTTGTTTATGGGTTTGGGGTTTGCTATGTGGTGTTGGTTTTTTGGGATATTTTTTTGGTTTGGTTTTGGTTTTGGAGCACTATGAGAGAGAAGGTACTGGTCTGTCTGGATTTTTGGTCTGACACAATATTGACCATCCTCAGTAATGCTCTTAATGTTCAAAAAATACTAGATTACAAGGAAAAATAGCGTTTGGTTCAGCAGTAACATTTCTATCTGTGGCAATCAATGCTAGACAATTGCTGTTTGTTTGTTTGTTTGTTTGTTTGTTTGTTTTGGGTTTTTTCTTTTTTTTTTTTTTTTTTTTTTTTTTTTTTTTTTGTTTATGGATACCTAAAATCTCAGAGGCAATTTCACTTTGTAATTGTAGGAGGTGCTCCCACTTTTTTGTGGAGGGGGAGTGTAGAGGAGAATACATGGTGCCTGATTTCTCTTGTGCTGCTTTGGGCTAGGAAGAAAATTTTGCACATAAATCTCAAGTAAAGTTTTGACCACTGAAAAGAAATTCCTCATGTTTACTGCTGCCTAGGATTAAATTGGTAGTTTATTTGCATATGTGGGTTTAAATAAATACATGCACTCCTGCCAGGGTCTAAATTTGCTCCACTTACACGTATATATTTATGCATATTACAGTCTCTTAAGTAGATGTGTAGAATGTGTGGAAATCTATACTGGAAAAATGTTTATATACATTTCTACAATCGCATATATACCTCCTACATATGCATATATGTGTAAAGTGATTATCATTGCCAAGTATGTACAATGCTTAAAAATACATTCATCAATACAGGTATTTGACTCTTTTATCAGTCCTGCCACAGAACCTATTTCCTGGCTGGGAGGAATAATGAGGGAGAAAAAGGTTCTATTCATAGAAAATGGATCACCGAAACAAAGTTTCATGAAATGTTTTTTCCTCACTTTTCATTAAACTTCTACAATTTTAAAATATACATATTTTTTCCCCCAGAAAAAGGTTTATTTTTCTAAAAGTCCTTTCCAAGCTTCTTAAATGCTACTCTTTCTTATTTCACTCTTCAAAGAGCAGCAGCAATGCTGTCCCTCTTTTCAACTTCAAACTGTGCTGCTCTGTTGGTCCAGCACAGCAAGAGTGCTTTGAACCTGAGGAGAGAATCTAGCTCCTTTTTTTGGAACCTTGAGAAGGACTTTTTGAGAGAGCTGTAATTAGCATTTTCTTTTCACCCCAGTGCATCTTTCTCAACTTGTGTAGAAGTAAACCAAATAATAATAAACCTATTTACACACGTGTGATTCCCTTGGGTCCAGCAGAGATGCCCTTTGTCCATACTTTATGGGGTTTTTTGGATTCTGTTAGCTGGACCTTTAGCCAGAGGTTGTGGTATCTATGAAACTTTTCACAGGCTGCTGACTCTGTGTGGGGAAAGAGTGAATTGACTTTGGTTTCCTTTCAGGGGTGACTTTATTCTGCACAGAGTAAAAAGATTTGGTGAATGTCAAAGGAAGGAGCCACAAGTCATATTGATCTTGCTCACTAGACAGCCAGCCCCTTGGTGGCTTTTATTCTTGGTGGCCCAGCTTGGCTGCAGCAGTGCGAACTCTGAATGCCAAGAAGACACCATGTGAATTCAAGCAAAGCTGAGCTCCACAGTTGCTTCCTGCTCTGTACTTGCACTTTGCCCCAGGTGATTTGACAGGGAGGGATCAAAGGCTGTAATCTGGATAAGTTCCTAGATAAGGCCTTAACGGGGCTAAGTGCTGGAGTGGAAAGCAGAGGAAGTGTGCTGCTGCTTTTCCTCTGACTATAAATAGCCAGGTCATCAGTACAAACTTTGGCTGTCTGGCATCAGCATTTCCAGCTGATTTGTGGAACACCACAGAGCACTCCTAAGACCCCTCTTTTTACTCCATTTGTTCTAGATATTCACCCATGTCACCTCTGCGTGAGACGTGAAACATGTTGCAGGTAAAATCAAAGATTCTGTGTTAGTTTTGTTGATTTTAAATACTTGGTGGTTGGGGTCTCAGCCCACAAAGAAGCCCACAAAGAAGCCTTGCAGTACCTCAACAGGAGGAGGACCCTGGGGACCACAGTAAGTGGTTGGGGTGGGTTTTTTCTGGGGAAACCACTACTGAGGTGGTTCCACATGCGTGTCCTGAGTGAGACTGAGACCCTGAAGCACTGGTACAGCAGAGAGAATGAGCTGCTGTTTGTGGTGTAAGTAGGGGTGATGAAATCAGCCAGTCTAAACGGGATAAGGGTGTGCCATGTTCTTGCAGTGCCCTTGTGATTTCTGAAAATATCTGTCAGAAAGAAAGGTTCTTATAAACGACCTCACTAAGTGAATCACTAGAAATACAAATACCTTAAGAAACAGAGAATTGTAAAGTTAGCAACATCTTCATTTTCCTTGAAACTATATCTTTATCCGTTCTTCTCCCAGCAATTAAATATTTCCTGGTCTATAAACAGCTTTGTGTTTACAACACGCTTTTTAGGCAGTAACTTGTCCAGATATCCTGTAGTAAGAGAAAACCCTTCAAGTGTGAAGGATTTGTTAATGGAAATTGGTTCAATAAAGCTTCCTTTTCCACCTTTGTCCCCCTCCTCACCAGCACAGGCATAGACTAAGCAGAGGCTTGCTGCCTCTCTGTAGTAATGTGAATTTTGAGTTGTTGATAAATACAAGCAGGTTAACAACTAACATCAAAGGTTTACCAGATTAAAGTCAAAGGAAGATGGGATTTTCAAGGGCTTGAGTAAACAAAAAGGTTGAGGTTCTCAATTATCTCTCTAATACAAGACTCAATAGGCTTAAATGAACAGAGGAACAAACATGCCCGTTCTGCTGACCGCCACACTACCGGGTTGCTACTGTGAGTCAGTTAAAGGCTACGTAAGGAATGAAAGATAAGGCAAATCGGTTTGCCTGGAGAGTGAGAGATCATTTAGAAAAGGTGAGTGTTGTGTTTGATGTAGTAAGAGGTGGCAGAAAAACTAACTATGGCTTAATGGGCATAGCAGATTCTGAGACATATGTGGCAATTATTAGCCATACTATTTGAATCCGAAAGGCCATTTGATCAAAAGACTACTTAGAAAGGCTCAGGCTGGAAAGAGGGAGCTATTAAATCAGCTCTGCTCCTCTGAGTATGTGGTGGGTTTATTTCCCCTTCCCTGAAAGTCTTAGGGTATGTCTTGAGAAGGGGATGATGAAATTTCACAAGTGTTGCAAGAAGGATAAGATTTTACCTATTATTATTGCAGAGATTTTTAGTTCTCTCTAAAAAAACCAAATTTACCTGCTGTGAATGTGGTTAGATTGACAATAGGACACATGTACCACCTGCTTCTATGAGATTAAGATAGTATAAACAAAGCCACACAGAATGTGTCATAGATATTTCTGAAGTGCGGAATTTCTAATCTTCTATCCTCTGTTATGCTGTCTCTGAGTAATACAAAGAGGAACCATATGAAATTAGAGATGAAGTAAAAAAAAGCCCAAGCACTGAATTTAACCCATCATCACATATTGCTCATACTCGAGTTTAAAACACAAAGGAGGAAAATTGTGATTGCATTTGCAATTGTACATGAGGTCTAAAAGGTATAGGTACCTTAAAAAAAAACCCCATCTCCTTCACTTCGAGTTCTGAATTTTTTATCTGTTTTCTGAGACTGAGAGGGTGACTAGGAATTATTTTTATTATGAATCCTTCATACTTCTTTTGTTAAGAATACCCAAGGACATCTTTTATTTCTGTGTCAATAGAATAAGTGCATGTTGGCTGCTAGCTTAGTGTGCATACTCATATAAATTTTAAAATGTATTTAAAGCAACATACCATTCAAGACATGATGTTCTATTGATACAGAATAGTTACAGGTGAACAAGTGTAAGCAGCTAGTATTGACTGTGCTATCACAGACCATGAAGTAGTTATTGTGCTTTCTTGATTGTATGCGAGGTCAGTGGAATTCAATGTAAATTGAATTTTTGCCAAGAAGCAAAAATCTCAAGTTTTTCCACTTCTAAATGTCTCACGTGTTACTAAGGTATTTCACTTACCTGCTTATTGTTGTACTCAGCTTGATCTACAACACTGCCCCCCACCCGGTGCCTTAAAATTTTAGAGATTTGTCTTGGTCATCATATTGTTGCCTGTTTTCCCAGTTTGTTGAACACAATGAGGGATCTCATACCACTGTAATGGAAATTATTCGATCTGTTCAGTGACTTGACATTATGTATTAGTTTATGCTACAGTCTTATCACTCCTATTTTTACTTAATGTTATCTTCTTCTATCTTCTTCCACTACTAGAACTAGTTTTTCTGAAAAGGCTATTTTGAGGAAGACAATTTTATTTTTTTTTTTTTTTTAATGAGGGAGCTGGTAAGCCAGAGAGGGTAGACTACTCTGAGTAGTAAATATTTCGAGTGGCAGCCTGGTACCATTTAAGTGTATGGGTTTGCAATTTGGAATTTCTTCCAGATTTTTTATTCATTTTGCCCAAGTGATGTAAACAGGGTTCCATAATTATGTCCATGTGAGAGCACAAAACCTCAGAGACAGATGTACATTGTGCAAAATGGAGCATGCAGCTGAATGTAACGAAGCGTACCCTCTTCTGAGATACTGCATAGAGGGCTAGATTTTAGCCAGCTTGTGCTGTGTGCTGCCAATCCTGCATGTTATTATGAAATCAACTTTTCCGAACAACAGCTTTGTTTTCATTTGTAAGGTAATATAGTTTTTTTTGTCGTTTATTATCTTCACAGATTCTGTAACAGCAGTTTACTATGAGCTGTGTTACATCGGTCTCTGGCTGGTTTTTGAATTTTGGAGGTAATAAAATATTTTATTTTGCTTGATTCCCTTTTTTACATCTTAAGAAAATATGTGACTCCACAATTCATTGATCCCATAACAGACAGCAGTATTATTTCCATTTGGGATGTTGAAATGCTCAGTGTTTCACGTGGAAGGCAACAGTGGGGTTTGTGAGAGTTGCAGGAAAGTGCTATATACTTCTCATAGGAAGTTAGGGGATGCAATTGAACACCACACCTTCTTGTCTTTTATCTTTTGCTAATTTTGCACTGCCCATTAAAAAAGCTTTGTATCAACAAAGGTAAAATGTGAGGCGTTGTCTGCTTTGTCTACAATCCAACAACACAGTCAGCTGTAGCAGGCTGTTCTCACCCTTTGCCATTATATCATTGTTGCTATGGTGAATTAGGAAAATGCTGGCTATTAACTTGATGTTGAATGAGATGTGTTCTCATCTCAATGAGTGGAGATTTACCCACAAAACCCTCCATAATGTGAAGGTATAGACTCTTGTTTCCCATAGAGAAAGCTCTGTAGTTCGCAGCAGCCTTTGAAACAGTTCTGGAGAGATCCTATGTCACTGTCATGCCAACCGAACAGGTGATTTTTTACTTAATGAGAAGAAATAATTCAGAGACCTGCCTCTTTCACCTGGAAAAGGAGTGAAAAATAGCTCACTTGGTATTTTCATGTTCATTAGGGTTCCATGCAATTACTAATGAGAAGTGAACTAAAATTACAAATTAAGCAGGTAAACTGGCTGCAATTGGGTTTCCATATAAGCATACTCCTTTAGGATTGCTATTGCCAAATCAGTAAAATAAAGCTAAAACCCTCACTAGTCTTTTTTGACACTTCTCATACCAGTCTGGAAAGGTGCTAAGAGTTTCATGTCAGTTATGTGCTAATGATGGCAGCATGCAAGCAGTGAACAAGTGGGAGGACTCTCATAATTTATGGACAAGAAGCAAACCTTCCACATGTACCCCTCCATTATGTGGAAGAGCAACTCAGTTATTTCTGTGGCTCTGTCCTTCACCTGCTGTCTGCCACAGAACTCTGGGTATGTTGAAAAGGAGACAACCAGAGAGGTGGAGGAGGATGAATGCTGTGCCACTTTCTGAGAGAAGGAAATTGTGAAGGCATGAAGTGGTCCAGTATTATATTTTCAGTGAAGCCCTGCCTACAAGGGGCAAAATATGACTGGGCTGTGGAGCTCAGCTGCAATAAAAATGGGGTTTGTGATTCTCTTGGGAACCTAGGTTAAGCAGAAAGGACAGATTTTGGTCCATGAAATTTTTGAAAGTTGGGCAGTGTCAAGGTGTAAGCTACATTCAGTAGCTCTCTCTGTCTCAGAACCTAGACAGGGTCCTCCACGGCGTTCCTGAGTGCACATCTCCATGAAGGGACAATCACAGTAATCTTGTCATTTTGCAAAAGAAGGGATGACTTATCCTGAAACCAAGAAAGATTTCGTCTGTTGCAATGGTTTATACTACCTCTTAGGAACCTCACACTTCAACCCAGAGCAGTGATAAACTGTGTTTAGTAATAATGACCATAACATTTGAAAGGAAGCCACCAAGAAACAATGTTAAAACATAAGAGAAGACGGTGTCTGTTTCTGCACAAGTCAGGTGTGTAAATGGTGAGTCTTAATTAGCTCTGGCAACATTGTTGCACAAGTTAACAGGAGGTGTAGGGAGCATCTGCTTGCCTTGTTCTAACTGACACAACGGATCTCTCACATTGCAAAAGAGACAGTGCAGATGCTTTAAGTTACAGAGCAGAGTCTGCCACTCAGACAGATGTCACCCTTCACGAAAAGCAAAACTTCAGGCATGGCTTTTTCTTATAATTGAAAAGCATTGTCAGCTTGGCAGCTCCTTGTATGTTTAAATGACAGATATTCATACTAGTTGAAAATGAACCCTGCTCAGCAGACATTGGCAATGTTTTGTTATTTCCCTCTTTCTCATTTCTAAAAGGATAGTAGATCATTTCTGTTCATTAGACTTGATAGGAATTAGGCATGGAAAATCAATTCCCTCAGCCTCTTTTCATCTTGAGGCTGTCCCAGGTATTCTCTCTTGGAACTCCTTAGTAACATCAGCTGTGATATGCGAAAGCAGTACTGAAAACTGAAAGCAAAAAAAGCTAATTTTATCCTAGAAATGCCAGCATCATTTTTTGCCCATTTCTCTTGCTAACATCCTCTTCTTTTTGGTTATGCCCATCCAGCGTGTGGGAGCAATCACACTTATCTAGGCAAAAGGAATGTTAGAGTAGCCTTGAAATACTTTCTCTCACTCTATCTCCACATTTACTTACCTATCACATCATCAGGCAGATTGCTTTTACCATTATGCATGGCTTCATGAATAATGCTTTAGTGCTATGGTCTGCTCAATAAGGAATCATTGCAAAGCATTATCTTTCCCATATGTATGATTCGGAAATGCACTTTCTTACCAGTGTAAGAATTTGTTTCACATTTGAGTCCCATGCTATCTCAAGAGGCAGTCCTGCAGCATAGCTGTCTGATGAATGTCTGTGTGGAAAAGCAAAATGAGACAAAGTGGTTTTTTCATGTGAAGTTGAATTATTGTGAGTTCCAATTAATGGCATTCTTTTCTCTGTCCTGGAATGTGTAGATCTGAAATTCATGAAGATGAATTTGAATCTTTGCACAATTTTAAAAGCTGAATTGTTTCACCTGCTGTCCAAACATTCAGTATAGAAAAATCCCCTGATTTGCTGCCTATGTTGTTACTCATCAGCAAATAGAACAACAAAGGGATGAAGTGGGTCTCAATTACTTCAGGATCATTGTGTAAACTTAGTAAAAAAACATTGCAAAGTTAATCTTGTGGTTTAACTGGTGTAATTTAGTTACATCAATGATATTAAAGGCCTTTACTGCAAACCCCAAATACTCTAAAGCAAGATCACTGTCTTCTTGCAAGCCTGTATGCGTCCAGAAGACATCAAATATTGATGACGTTATCTTAATAAAGCAGTTACTAGGGTGCCTTTTCTTTTTAGGGCTCCTCCCTGGATTCTAGAGAAAGATGCCTTTTTCACTTCATCATGTAGCAAGTTTTGGACTGATTTTCACAGGATGCTGTACCCACATTTTATTTCAACAAATTGCATGAAATACAATGAAATTGTAGATAGAAAAATGTGTTTTATTTTTGTTTTAAGAAAACAGTTCCAGTGAAAAATGTGTGCACTATGGAAAGGTAGTTTTAGAAGCTAGGCAGTGTTTGTCTCTAGTACCTTGCTGCATTAAAGGTGTCATGCTGCTGTTTAAGGATGTGTTGCCTTATCACCAATAAGTGGAAAGCTGGAGCTGACTGTAGGTAAATGCAGCTGGAGTCCAAGAACAGCAAGCCCTGAAAGAAGATGGGCTAAGAATCCTTCAGCTTGTAGAGAAGGCATCAGGTTTGAATTTCATACAGTTCTTTCTAGAAATCCGTTTTTGTAATAAAATTGGCATCAAGAAAGGAATTTTTCTGTCTCTGAGTGTTTTGCTGAGAAAAGGACGAGGAAAGAAATATTGCTACAAGTTATGGCAGTGTGAATGTATGTATTGCCAACCTTGAGCTTCATAAAGCACAAGCCAAGCATCATAAAATCCTGACACTAGTTCAAGTATTTTCAGCTTTTTAAAAAATTCACACATGCTCTGTTCTTAACACTTCCTTTCTACTTAAAGTTTTCACTTGACTGTGGGATCTGAGACTTCAGGAGAGATACCAAGATAAAAAACAAATATTCTTGTGAGAACTGGCAGAGTTGTCTGCAAACAAACAGCAGCGACTGCAGTTGAATAAGTTAAGTTGCTTTCTCTTTACTTGGTTTTAGCTATTCTGTTAGGTCAAAAGCAAAATTAAGGGAAGGTATTATTGCAGAATGCTTTTAACTGTAAGAAGTTCCTAAAAAATCTCAAAACTCTATAGTATTACAAGGCAAAATGTAGACAGAGAAAGGATTAGGACTAGAAATCCTATTTCCAGCTTCTGGAAGAGAAAAAGTACATTAGTCTGGAAAGAAAGTCTGAGATAACACAGTTTTGATTTTTGACATTTAGAAATCACAGACTCTACTTGGCACCAGTCCTCAATTCCCACCTGCAGAACTCAATCAAAGGACTCTGCAAAGCGCAGTAACTGTTTAATTTCTAAGTCTTATTGAACAGTGTTGAGATTGCTTTTAACTCCAGGCTTTGGAAACAGTTGTGACAGCAAAAATGACCAAAAAAAAAAAAAAAATGTTCTTAGTATATGAAAGTATCCTGCTGCTTATTTTTAAATTTTCAGTCTTGCAGCTTCTGTTAAGGCCAAGGCAGATTATTTGGAAAAATATTGGCTAAAGATACTGGTTTGTATGTATGTTTGTTTGTTTTAACTAATTTGGTGTCATTGTAGTCTCCTTGTAGTAAGTAATTGTTCTTAAAAATAAGCCCAGATACAGTGAGATACAGTGGCAAGAAAAGCATTTCCTAGATAAAAACCCTTGCAGTCCAAAGGCTGGTATTCAGGCATTCCCAGGTGAAATATAAACTTTCACTGGGGATCTTGTGTGTTACTGTTGTTAATCATACACAGTATCTCTGTTTATAAATAACATGAAGGAGTTCTAGGGGATTCTTTAGCTATAATAAATTTTGTACACGTGACAGGATGTAGCCTTTAGACTTACACAATTTTTTGAAAATCTTAGTATTGCCAGGCCAGCATGGGAGAGGCTAAAAATCCTGTCTCCGGAAAGGTCCATGAGAGTTTTACTTTTGGCTGTAGAAAAACCAAGATTTTTCTCAAGAATTTCTGAAAAATCTCGATATCCTTCTGCATCCACCCACCCTCAAATAGCTAATAGTTGTTAAAAATGTATAATAGAATTGTTAAGTTTGGAAAAGTCTTCCAAGGTCATCTAGTCAAACCTTTGGCAAATACCATCATGTCAAGGAAACCATAAGGCTAGATGCAATTTCCAGCTGTTTCTTGAACATTCCCAGGGATGATGACTCCACCACTTCCCTAGGCATCCTGTTCCAATGCTTAACCAGCTTTTCAGAAACTCTTCCCGATGTTCAACCTGAACCTGCCCTTTTCCTCATCCTTCGTGACAATGTTCCCCCCACATCTAATAAAGGATGGAGGTTTTCTTTGGGTGTCTTTTTGTTGTTAATATATTTATAAAAACATTTTTTTATTTGCTTTCACAGCAGTGGCCAAATTGAGTTCTAGCTGAGCTTTCACCTTTCTAATTCCGTCTACATGGCCTAATAACATCCTTGTAGTCTTCTGGAGCTGCCTGTACTTTTCCAAAGGTCATAAATTCTCTTTTTAAGTCTGAGTTCCACTGAAAACTCCCTGTTCAGTCAGGCCAGCCTTCTTCCTTGCAGGGTCTTCTTTTGGCACACAGGGATGGCCTGTTCCTGCACCCTTAAGATTTCACTCTTGATGTATCTCCTTCCTCGCCTGTCCCTTCTGAAGAGCTTGTACCCATCCATTGCACCACTCCAGTCATGTGAGTCATGCCACCACGTTTCCATGAATGGGATGATTTCATACCTTTCCTACTGCACCATGGCTTCCAGCTCCTCCTGTTTGTTACCCGTACTCAGCGCATTTGGTGTAGAATTTTGTCATTTGCCTTTTGCCTGATTTTTGCAGAGAAATAATTTGTAGCTCAAAATATGGAGTATGTGGAAGGTAGGTTTGGCACAGTCATGTAGATTATGTGACTAGTTGCAAGTTACCCTGCAGAATGAAATTTAGCTGGAGGCTCCTAATGAGCTCATAGGTAGAGGGATGCAGCCCATATTTTTCAGTATCTAATGATGCTATTAAACTTGCCTTACAAAGGTAGCTGGACAATTTACATCTGGTTTTATGGTCTGTAGATAGGTGCTGTTATTTTGTAGGTCTATATCCTCTTATTATCCTATATGGCCTATAGACAGGTATAATTCCCATTATTATGACCTTCAAAGGCAGCCTGGGCTGCAGGGACCATACAGTAATAGAGTTTAGTATCTTAAGAGGTAGGGAAAGGTAATATCAATAAAAACCCAGAACTTCATAAGAACAGAATTTCATTTTGACTCACCAGCTGTTAGGAAGGATCCCACAGACATCTGCTTTAGAGGCCAAAGGATTTTGGAAGTGTTGGGAGACTTTGAGGCAGCCTTGAAGATATGTCAAGAAAACGAGGAAGGATTCTGTAGGCAAGGCTTACTATGGTAGTAGCAAGCAGAAATGTGAGGAAGATTCAAGCTGGCTGCCTAACGGCTTTGGCAAGTTTGGTCAAAAATGGCACAGAAAAGGTTCACATACCCGATGTCTTCTTTGATTTGGTCTTAGCAGCTAAAGTTAGCTGCAAGTTCCTTTGGCAGGAAGCAGTGGCAAAACAAATGGCAAGCCACTAACAGCAGAGTAGGGTCAAATTACAAACTCCTTGTGAAAACTGGACACATGCAAACTGATAAAATGTGACAGAATAAATGACTGGAAAAAGCCAGAACAGATTTACCAAGCTTAAACTGTTCTTCATTGTCTTATATTACGAAACAACTTAGTCAATAAAGGATGGGAGTATTTTGAACTGCATCGACCATAATTTTAGCAAGTCAATTGTCATGGTCTCCCACAACACCTTTGTTGACAGTCTGGTGACACATAACACTCTTCAGATAAGTGCCACAAGTTGTATGGATAACTAGCTAGGCTGCTGAGCTCAAAGTTGTTGGCTAATGGCTTAAAGTCAAATTTAGAACTGGCCACATGTGGAGTTCCTCAGAGATCGACACAGAGTTTGATACTGTTCAATGTCTTTATAAACAATTGGCATGAAAGGCTTGAATACACTTGTGCTAGGCTTGCTGATTATGCAAGACTGGGAAGAGAAGTAGAACATGAGAAGGAAAAGCCACCATACTGAGGCACCAACAGTCTGAAACCTGTCTCAACAAGGTTTTAAAAGAGATTTAAGAAATTAAATGAATTTTGATTCATCAGTTCAGGAGAGATTGAAAAATGCAATAAGGGTTGGTGAATGGGTCACCAAGATGATTAGATCACTAGAGAGCTTGATGTATAAAGGAAGTTGAAGAAATCTGGTTTATTCAAGCTAGGGGAGTGAAGGCTTTGTCTGGCATGAATCGGTTTTCCAATCTCTAAAAGATAGTTATAGATAAAATGTAAAAACTCTCTCATAACTATGCGGTGATAAAACAAAGGCAGCAGGCATGAACAGTGTCAGGGCACCTCCTTCTGATTATGGCAAGGCAGAGAACCATCAGAACCCATGTGTTGAGAGAGAAATGGTAGGATCCGGTTCCCTTGAAATATTAGACCCTGATTTATCTGCATAACCTGGTACAAGGCCCTGATTTCAACAGAGGGTTGGATCAGGTTAATTTAAACTCCATATGAGAAGTTTCAGCATCACTCAGACCAGCTGAGTTGTGCACACACATATACACAGGCAAAAGCTGAATTTACTCTTAAGACTTTGGGATTACAGTCAAAGTAAATGCATAATGTGGGTGTATTATTGTGTAAGATAGGCAAGACTGATACTAAGGCTTCTGAAAAGATGGTTCAGGCCATTTATAAGCTGGGCTGGTAAAGTTATCTGCTTCATAACAGCCAGGCCAACAGCTACTGTTTTCTTACTATTTTTTTTATCATTAATGATACTTGGAACTGTAATAAGAAGTAATAAATAATCACTCACATCCAGCATTCTACAGGAAATTGAAGACTGTGGGATTTGATCTTGTTGGATTCCCTTCATGTCATTGTCTGAAAAACCCATGTTGTTATTATTGGAAGACACTGGTGAGAGATAAAATCCATGGTGCTGATACTCATCAATGAAATAGGTTTAGTGATCCACTATAGAAAAGACCTTCAGGGACATGAAAGTTGTCTTGTCCCAAAGAGATGGGTGGATCAGTGACTGTCTATCAGAGGTGGCTATGAACTAAATGTGTGGTTGCTTTTTTCTGACATTATGACAGGCACAATTTGTTACAGTGACTTTATCTTGTACTTTGGGCACTCAGAAACAGTGAAAATAAGCCTTATTGCAAAGCTGGTTTTGTCGAGGAAGGAAACATTTTATTTGAGTAGTTTGCAGTACTGCATAATCTGTGATGAAAGCAAACATAGGTGGAAATTGTTTCACTTAGTTTAATATTTCTGTAGCTGTGTCACTGGAGTGTGGTGGAGGGGTTTTTGGTGGTTTTTTTTTTTTTTCCCATAAGCCTACAGTTGAAACATTTATCTCTGCACAAGTGTGCTGAGCATATATCTTTGAATATGGTATCAATATGTCCTGACCCAGATGAAAGCTTCTTAAGTCAGTTTTTTGCTCAATCCTGTTTTTGCACATTAGCTGTGAACAGGATTATTCTTTAATCTGTCATTCAAGCTGTTCAGAGAAAAAAAAAAGAAAGAAAGAAAGAAAGGAGAGGGGGGAGAACAGATTCTGAGTTTCTCTGTCTGACAGAGGACTAGCAGAATGGTGACCCAAACTTCCCACACCACTAAAAACTACAACTGCTTCTGATATGTATTACAGAGCATCCAACTGACATACTAGAAAACAGCAAAAATATATTTTGGATATTTTCCCACCTTTAATGAGAATCGAAATACTCACTGGGACATAATTGTAGCATTATATTTAAAGACATCTTCTAGAGGAACATCAGCACAGAAGTGTCTTACCCTGTTCCTGCCTCCTGGAGCTTGTGTGAAAGGACTTTCCTAAGTCTGCTTGTGATTACCTGGACTGGTCCAATAAGGGAGAATTCAGTGCTGTTGTAGCAGTGGATCAATAACTCTGAAAAGCAGAGACAGACTTCTGTTTATCTCTGGGATGTATTTAGTGATGGCCCTGGCAGGCCAGATTTCCCTGTGGTGTGTCGGTTTGTCTTGGTGGTCATCCTGAGACTTGTTCCCTGAAGGGTGAAGGCAGATCTTAGTCATCTTTAATTTTGGTCTGTATGTGGGGACCAGGATCTGTAGTGAATGAGAATTAGAGCCACTTGAAGCAATGGCTTTTGTGTTGGTGTAATAATAACTGAATGTTCAGAACTGCTCTACATCTCAGGCTCTGAGGAAGGATGACAAATGAACTTTCGGGGACACACCATATCTGTTTTACCATGATTCAACTTATTACATAGTGAGCACAAGGCAAAGGTCTGTGGCTTAGCCTCTTTCCTTTTTAGTGGTTGCAGCTTACTCCCTGTCATAGAAAGACCTTCAGACAGGCTCAAAGTCAGGGCTCCACTCAAAGGCCACCATTAGGGAGCTGAAATGACACCATTGCAGTGTGGTATGAAGCTACCCACTCCTGCCTTGCTGTGATGGCGTTTCCACTCTGGAACCAGAGTTTCTCAATTTCTATTCAAATCTCTAAAACATGTTTTTACTTATCTATCTCCTTTTTTTCAGATATCCAGGCTAAGAATCAATAGGTATTAAAACTGTACTTCTTGTTTTAGCAATTAAATGCAAATGCTTAATTTCCATTTCCTCTATATGACTTTGTCATTCACTGTCTAGCAATAAAGCCGTCTGAAGTTTTTCACTGCATCATGTTTTGTCTTCAAATGGACAGAAGTTCAGCACATAGCAGAAAGAAGTAAAGTTCCTAGTCATAAGACTTTGTTTATCAAGTATATTTGGCACTGATAAAATTTAACTTGTGGCAAAAAGAACACTGAATCTTCAGCAGACAGCAAAGTTTCCTCATCTCATTTTTCTCACTGCAGAGAGTTTGTTTTATTCCTCCTTTGTCTCCAGCACTGATCTCTTTCATCCTGATATGCAGCATGAAAGTATGCATCCTGATTTGTTCTGCTGAAGTAGCAGGGGATTTCAGCATCCTGACTCTGAAATGTATTATGCCTGACTTCTGTTTGGATGTGTGGAAAAGGACATTGCGCAAGGGGCCTCTTCCCAGCAGAATACTCCACCAGGGGCTTGCTGTAATTGCAGCTCTTGTGTTTCCCTGAGAACAAAGGCTTTTAGCTTCTTCCCCAAATATTCTGTGGAAAGATAAACTTAAGGCAAATGTTCTCACTGCACCAGCTAAATGAATTGTTTAGCTGTGGAAAGAGCTGTGAACAGCTCTCCTGAAGATACAAGTTATCTTTCTATCGTACCCCTCTTCTGCATGATTTTGCCTTTGAATTTCTGAGTGGACTGAAGCAATTCTTCATTATTCCATCTGAGACCAGAATTCCACGGGCGGAATTAATGTCAAGCATAGGTAATTCTTGTTCTGGAAGAAGTGATGCACTTTCTTTGTGAGAGAGAAGCAGCAATACGTTTCGCGATGAACACAGATTTAACAAGGCTTGATAGTAAATGCGATAGTGGTTAGCAAAATTCATTGACAAGGTACATTTGATTATTGACTGCATAGAGGACAAGGTCAGGCAAAACTATCAGGGAGCCCTCTGACTGGGTTATAAGGTTCAGAAAGGACCCCCTTGCATTTTAAACTCCTTCTCAGAGGGGGGTTTATGTGTATCTGAATCCAGACTTAGTCGCAGACTTGGTCAATGCTTTGTGTCTAAATGTGCACAATCAATCCTTTGTATTAATTAGCTAAGATTTCCAAGTTTACCAAGCTGCTAATCACTGAGAATCTGTCACAGCAAGGAATCTCTCAGCCTCAAAGAGTAACCTTGAGAGACATTTGTACTCAAGGGTGGATCCTTCTGTGAAGGAGAGCTCAACAGATCCTAGACTGTCTACTGTTATGGAATAACAGAAATATAGACATATTTGCAGGCTGACTACAGAAATTAGTTTCTTCTAAACTTGACTTGAGTCAGACTTTGACCAACATTATGGTTTATGGAAGGAGAGTGTGTGTGTGAGGTGGCTGTTGTGTTACCCTGAATCTGCTGTGAGTCAGATGCAGTCATCACAGCCAAGACACATTTGTTGCCATCATGACTGGTGGTAATCAGTTGAGCAGAGTTATGGGAAATAAAGATCAGGTTGGGCAGCAGGGTGGAGCACACCATCATGATTCTGAATGGTTCTGACGATATATGAAACACTAAAAAAAGATCATGCAGCTTGGTGTGTCTTAAAAACTGTTATCCTCCATGAAGTAGCAATAACATCAGTCTCTCTTCCCCTCATTTATTTTGCAGTATGCAAAATGCATTTGTCCTAAAAGAATTCAATTTTTAAAAATCTGATAATGTAGAATTAGAACCTGATCTAAATCTTGAAAGTTTTCAGACTTTTAATTTGGAAATCCCCACCTCAAACAAAATTATGAGATGGTATGTTCTCATTAAATCTTTTTCCCATGATAACACTTGTTGAAAGATTTATAGACTGTTCTAGAAATGATATTTCTAAATAACTGATTCTAGAATTCTATGTTATTCCAGTAAGAATAGAATATTCTCTATTATATCAGCAGAAAAAAATAGTTTTACACCAAAGGAATATGAATGACATGAATATAATACATAATAGTTAATAAATAGTATTTTCCAGGGAGCTGAAATCCCCCACATCCTGATATTTAACTTTTCTTTTATTCACGTAACCAGTTCTAATCATTCATAGGCAAAATTTCAAGTCATTGCATGAGCACTTACTTGGAGTCTTTCAGAAAAATTCCCTTCCAGCAATTTGGGAGCTATTCATAACAGGTCAGAAGAATCTTCTCCAGCAGCATCAGATCTACTAAAAAGGTAGAAAGAACCTTGTCTTTTGCTCTCAGCAGGAAAGTTATGTGGACAGGAATCAGACTGCAGAGGTGAGCTGGAAAGTTACGTAAAAGATCACGCACCAAGATCCTAACTCAATATAAGTAATGTGATTTGGGGCTGATTTTGGAAAATGCTGAGCGTCTGCAGAGCTGTTGAATTTCAGCTGGCATTTTGCTCCTTGCTTTTGAAAACTGCAGAAAGCCTGCTAGGTCATGCAAATAGAAAGCAAGGTAGGTAAGATCAATTTGTAAGGTCATGATTTCAGGAGTACTCACTGGTAGATGTGGGTATCCAGATCTTCTTTTTATGTCAATAACCAGTAGATAAGCCTATGTTTTGCATGACATGACACAATGCTGGAGCATTAGCTCTATAGATGAAATGGGAATGCAAAATGGAAAAATTGTAAGTGAGACTTTCCTTAGGGTATACCACTGTTTCTCCAGTTAAAAGAAACCTAAACCAAACCAAAAGCAAACAAGCAAACCTACCCCTCCCCCCCGCCAATAGATAAATACATAACCCAACTAAAACTCCAGAGCTCTTTCATGGCATTTATGTCACAGGCATCACAACTCACTATTAAGTGGAGCTGTGTTGTCTGATATCCTTCTTTTTTTAACATGTTCTTCAGTATTGTAAACCATCCACTACATTTTTATATTTTTCAAAATATATAAAATTATTTCTGCATTGGCTCGGTACAAAATGATGCAGTTATCATAGAGATAAAGAACAAACAAGCTTTAACAAAAGGTGTTTGAGAAATTGCAAAATGATGGAAAATATGTAAATTCTGAAGTAATATGGGAACCTATCAGAACACACACAGTTTTCACTGCTTATATTCTTGTCATGACATTTTTTATATCTGTGCCTAAAGAAAGTATATGGCCATTCCATAACATTCAAATACAAGTAAGGGTGAGGGATGTAATCCAAATTTTACCTCTGGAATTCCTCGCTTTTCTGCATTTGTTGGGCTTTTAACTTTATTATCAAGTCATTGCAGTTTATCATGCCAATAGGTATATAGGGAGTGTCAACCACAGACCACTGACAGAATAAACCATGCATTCACAGCAAGTATCAGACTAAAAATCCTATGAAAAATTGAGCATATGCACAAAGTGCTTCTTTCTTTAAACAGCAGTTCCTGCTTCCTCAGCCTTCTGTACCCAAAGGCACTTATACACACTAGGCTGAATACTTACTTATAACCATCCTGGAAAGAGAGAACAATATAAAGCAGTTACCAACAGCTGGTTCCAACATATTTCTCTCTCAGCTTACTTTGACAGATGAGAGTGATCAAAATAGGACTGAATTAGAGAAAGCCTGTGTCTACATAAGCAAGTGAATCTGCAGAGGAAAACCCTGTTGCCACCCTATGTTTGTGGGGAAGGTGGGGAAGTTCCTTCATACCATTTCTGAAATATGTCTTCTGGCTTAATTTCACCCTAAAGGGGATACAGATTATCAGCTCTGAGACTGTCATCTAAAGTGAGGCGAACAAAGAAGGATTGAGAGCTTGGCTTCAAAAGTACACCCTGGGCCACACACAACCAGTGGTGGAGATTTACCCAGACTGAAGGTTTTTGGGTCAAAAAGATCCAAAGACCAGCATTCAAAACACTCAACTTATTTTAAAAATTAGGTCTCCTTAGAATGATGTTGACAAAAGTTAAGGTTGACATGAATATGGCCTGGCCTTCTGGGATGGACTGGCAAGACAGATGAATTAGGTTAGGGCAGCTGATGTGATTTGTATCTGGTTGACAAAACCAGATAAAAATGTTTGACATGGCTTTGCTGCGATGTGCTGGTACATTCCTTGGCATGGTTAGGGTCTTGTCCAGTGAAAAGCAATTTCCCAGAAAATTGCCATACATTTAACACAGTTATTATGGTGTCTTGCAAAATGTAATGGAAATGAACCTAAATAACTGGTCTATAAAACTACTTCTGAAACAGTCAGATTTTACAGAGACTGAAATGTTTTCTGCAGAATGATGGGAACTTCCATATTTTGTAGGACAATTTGTATATCTGCTGTAGTGTTTTTAACATGTGCTTCAGAAGAGTAGCTACTATAATAGTTAAATATATTTTATTTTCCTCTTTTTTTTAGTTGTTGTACCTTCCTATTAAGAAGTACTTATGCTTATACCATCACAAATTATATTTTTTCTATTGTTTGTGGGACTAGAGCCTCAGCTGTGTAACATGAGGCCGACTGATTGAAATACCTTCTGCCAGAACATACTAATTGTCTTGCTTTTAAACACACTTTTTGCTTTGCTTGAGCTCTTGAAGAATTGAGGAATTAGAGGATAATGGGATAATTCTGATTGAGAGAGTACTCTGGATGTCTATCCTCCTATAACATTAGCAGTAATTTTACAATGTTGTTTAAAAACAAAGATGGAAGTGTGATACTTTTTCTTCAAAAATACCTAGCTGTGTCACAGTGTTTCAGAGAAGTTCTGTGAAGTACTATCTTCTGTCTTCTTAAGAAAACTATGCATTTCCAGTGTTGGATTTTAAGAAAATCAATCTGCTTACCTCATCTGCTTACTTTAGCAGGTGACTGTGTCATGATCTCAAAATATCTATGTGGAGAAAACCATGGTTCTTTAATCTTGGCAGAAAAATATGTAATAAGATCAAGTGTCCAGGAGCTGAAATCAGATAAATTCAGATTTTAAAAAGGCAAAATTTAATCATCATTTATATATTTAATCATTATAGCAACTTATTGAAGGATACTTTGAATAATATATCAAATGAAGTATTTAAATAAAAAATAGTTGCCTTTTGAAAACTATGTACTGTAATTCAGAAATTATGGACTGATGTACAGATTTCTGCACTAAAAATCAATGGTCTGTGCTAGGAAATCAGATTGGATAATCAGAAACGTCTCTTACGTGTATCAGCATTGTGTATACTCTTATTAGTGGCTTTTCTGTTTAAATTCCATATTATTCCTCAAATCCAAGCTGGTTTTAGGATTCTGACAATCATTATAGAAAAATTGCAAGCACAGCTGAAATTGTGAGTATGATAAGCAAGGATAGATGGATCACCTGAGATATAAACCATACTTTGCTAACTGTTGTGAAATTCAGCAGAGTAGAAGAGCTCTGGCCTGTCTCAATGAACACAGCCATGCCTTCAGTATTAGACCAGAGACCTTCCTTGCAATTCTACCCCTGGAACTGGCAATGTGCACCTGGATTAGCAGCTGGAGGAGAAAACAGTTGTTTGACTCAACCAAGCCCATGAGACTGCGTTGTCACATAGGCTGTGACAGTGCCAAAGAGCTGTTGTAAGTGACATGGACTTGGGGAGATGTGGGCTCTCTTAGTCCTGCCTTTTGTGCTTTGGAAGTGATAGAAGCTGATAGAAGGCTGCTGAAGAGAGAGGCTCATGGTGTATCTTGGGGCACTTTGGAAGTGATGGGAGTACTCAGGGCTCTGCACAGTCACGTTTTGTGGAATAAAAGCCATCTGAGTAGCGGTGGTAACAGCTCACTCGAACAGCTCTGATGAAAGAATTAAAACTCTGGTAAATTCCATGAACCTGTAAATGGCTCTGGGTCAGTTTTTGTGTATATGCCCATCTTCCACTGCAATGGTGCAAGCCTTGACCTGTTCAGGTGATTCACAGACCAGACTTTTTTCAAAGTTCACTGCATGAAGAAGTGTGTGAGTAAGAGCACAGTCTGATGGCCACAGCCAATGATGCCATGGTTACAGGTAGTAAACAAAAGATGCCTTTAAAGTCATAAGCCTTCAGAAATTTCCTAAACTGGCTTACCAGAGGCTTTGTCTTGCTGATATTTCCCATATGGTGGACTGCTGTCAAAGCACTGGGGTTGTATGGGAAAGCAGTGGACTCTTCAGCCTTGCACCAGTCCCCACTTCTTATCAAAACAGAAGAACCTGATTTCAGGTTATCTAACAAAATGAAAAAATGGAAAATTCTTTATATTTTAGGTTAATAAAAATAGGATTAAATTACAGAAAGGCTATGTCTGCTTTTGCAACTGACATGGCCTGGTAGAAATGAATCTTTAAAGTGAAACTCTTCTCATCATTCTCATGTTTGCAGTGAGATTCCTTTGTATTTTTGTTGGAATGCATTAGTTGTGCTTTTGAAGTGCATCTTCTGACTTAATTTCTTCCAAAAGGAATTGTTTCCGTTTGGTGCCATCAAATGCTTTTTAAAACCACATGTACATATTTGAGAGAAATATTAGAGGATGGAATTTGGAATTAGTCTGGTTCCCTCCTGTGCCCTAGCAATGTGAACTATAAGGAAAGGTAAGATGAGCTGGCCCAGCAGAAGTTATTTCACTGAAATAGATAGTTTTGCCATGTATTAAATTACTGCTCCATGTGAGCCTGGATGGGAGCATCTGGCTGTGGCAGACTGTCAGGCAAGGGGTAAAGCTTTTATTTTTCTGGCAATATCTGCCAAGTGCTTGTGCTCAGTTCTGATCTGGGCAGGGGTCATCCCTGTAATTCTAGGGACTGGGTTAGAAATGGAATTAGTGCAACGATTTGAAATGCCATGTGCTACTCATGCCAGAGGAAGCCGTCAAACTAGATTTTGTGCTGTCATCAACAGCTGTCAGGACTGCTTCCTTAAGTCGGTGTTTGGAAGGGCATTTATGTAGCCTTAGAGTCATGATTATCGTTAAAATTTGTTAAGTCAACACAGACTAGAGTGAGTTGTAGTGGAAAGGGCCTTAGAACTAGGTTCAATTCTATTAAAACAAGAATTATTTTTATTTTATTTCTGCGCAGAAAAGTTATACTTTAGTGGTTTTAGTGTCTCTTTAATAAAAAAAAAACCAGAAGTTGTGTCTTTGGAGGGACCAAAAGAAGGGAACAAATAAATGGCATTCTTCTCATGTGGCTGATAATGGCTTGTGCCTGTCATTGCTATTCCCTATTTATCTGACCTATTAATGGAGGGCAAAATTCCAAAGAAATGTTTAATTAACATTTGTAATTAGTATTACAAAAGACCCTGCTTTATAGAACAGGCAGCCCAGAGAGGAGGGTCAGAAAAAGACAAGCTCTTCACCCTGTAATTATTGCAGCTCTCCGTAGTGCTCTCATTCATCTCATTAACATCACAGTGGGATGGTGCCACTGCAGGCTACTGGCAGGTGTCTAACTGCCTTCCTCCTGGGGAGACTTCTACAAAAGAGGTCCTGATCTGCAAATAAGTTTGAAAGCTTGCCAGTGGAGTTCTTCATTCAAACTTCGAAGTCTCCTTCTTCCAAAACACCCTTAAGATTTTCAATTTCAATGAACAGTGGTGTTCTGGGGAAGTGCTTGCTTTTTAACTGTGGAAGAGACAGAGAAGAAATTGAGGTTTGTCTAGTAAAATATACTACTTAATTAACATGTTCCATTAAAAAAAAAAAAANCTCCTTCTTCCAAAACACCCTTAAGATTTTCAATTTCAATGAACAGTGGTGTTCTGGGGAAGTGCTTGCTTTTTAACTGTGGAAGAGACAGAGAAGAAATTGAGGTTTGTCTAGTAAAATATACTACTTAATTAACATGTTCCATTAAAAAAAAAAAAACACCATAAAATAAGCTAGCTAGAAAGGAAATGTGGCTGGATTAACAAAAGGAAAACCTGAGTCATCACTTGAAAAACACTGAAATGCAATGAACCCATAGGAAAAGCATCTGTCAATTTTCTGTGCATGAGTAAAGGTTTTCTTCTTCTGGAATGCCTTACTTCTTCAAATTAAATTAAAACAACAATTGTATCAAATATTCTAGTTCAGAAAATGATAGTATATTTTTTATAGAAAAATATATGAATTTGTTTTTACTTTGTAAAACATATAAAAATGACATTATTCAGTCCTGTGACATTCAGGTTTTTCTTAAATCCCCAGTTCCTGCATTTACACAAGACCCTTGCCTTTGAGTGAAAAGTAATTAGTGAGTTTCTAGCCATAAAAGCATATAATAAATACCAAGATTACATAAAATAAGGAAAATAAAACCCTTTAAACTTTTCCTTTTATGTCAAAGATAGCACATGATTTAAAGCTAATCTCATAGGTTTTGAAGATACAGTTTATTTTATTTTACTTTTTGGGTATGGTGTAACTGAGCTTTCTTATTACAGCTGTTAGTAATGAGACAATAAACATTTACAATACATGGCATGAATGAAGTCAGCAAATACTCAGTGTTTGAAAAATTCCTATATCAGGTGCACATCCCACTGATTTTACTGGAATTGCTCTTGTGAAAGAGTTTGTCAACTTTGCTGTATTGTTTACAGTGATGATTAGAGGATCATTATAAATATGCATAGAGCTAAATTAAACCTATCTCTACTAAAGAGCTTGCATATGAAAGGATACTGAAGGTGATGTTTGGAACAGTAGTGCAAGAGTCAGAAAATGTTCATTGGAATCTTGCTGGCTGGATTATTTATAGTGAATCATCAAAATCAGATGACTTGTGATTTTTAAGAACACATTGTTCACTTTGGTGAAAGGAATCAATGCTGCATTTATTTATTGCTGACAGAGCAGAAATTGCTGCATTTTTAAGAGCTCTAATCATGGCCAAGTAGACTTTGAAAAACTTGGTTCAAATATGTAATGGAAAGGTGGTCTCTACCTTGAAGCAACTAGGATAGGAGGTGGTTGACAGAGATGGAAAACAGGGAAAGAATGAGTGGGCACAGGCTTGCAAAAAACCTAAACTTGTATATGAGCCAGTGCTATACTTTAGAAGCATTTTTAAGATATCTATGAAATAAAATATTGGGATACTTTTGCAGATATTTACTGATACTTGTTTTTAAAGTAAAATAGTGAAACGATGAAAATTCACATCATGGTTTGATTGAAGGCACTTGTCAAGTTTCTGGCAATGAATAAGAGATGCAAAAGATAACTAGAAGAGTAGAGACTGTAATATTCTAGTGTATATTTAAGAAGACAAAATTTTGTACTTAGGCTAGTGATATGAAATTTTAAAAACTACTTGATTAAGGCACAAGATTTGCTATTCAGAGTGTGGATTTCCATTCCTNTATACATATAGCTTGAATTATTATTTAAAGTCTGCAAAGTGATGTTCATTGGAACAGGCAAAAAATTATGAGAGAGAAAAAAAGAAAAAAGAAAACAGAATGCTAGAGTTCTGTCCTTTAAAGTTCTGGGCAAAGGAGGAAGAAACCCATATTCATATAACTGCAGAGTATGTGACAATGTTGTAACTTTTAACAAGGTGCATTGAAAGACTTTTGAATAGAGGAGGATTTTAAGGAGGGGATACAAGATTTCCCTTGATTTTTGTCCGTATGCCAACTATACTTATTCCAGCACTCTTGATTGTGGTAAGATTTGTTGTTGTTTTCTGTGCATGTGGATTAATTGCTTCTGCTAAACTGCATAAAAGTCAAGCTTTTTTCAGATGGTGGGTTGTTTTTATTATTATTTGTCATCAGTGATTTTGTTTTTTTTTTAAATTTCTGTGAGTCACTGGGGATGCAGCAAAGTGTCCAGGTCACTGGACCCAGTGTTGTAACAGCAAACCTTGTAATTGATCCTGGTAGAATGGAAGGATGAGCCCAGAANAAGCTAGCTAGAAAGGAAATGTGGCTGGATTAACAAAAGGAAAACCTGAGTCATCACTTGAAAAACACTGAAATGCAATGAACCCATAGGAAAAGCATCTGTCAATTTTCTGTGCATGAGTAAAGGTTTTCTTCTTCTGGAATGCCTTACTTCTTCAAATTAAATTAAAACAACAATTGTATCAAATATTCTAGTTCAGAAAATGATAGTATATTTTTTATAGAAAAATATATGAATTTGTTTTTACTTTGTAAAACATATAAAAATGACATTATTCAGTCCTGTGACATTCAGGTTTTTCTTAAATCCCCAGTTCCTGCATTTACACAAGACCCTTGCCTTTGAGTGAAAAGTAATTAGTGAGTTTCTAGCCATAAAAGCATATAATAAATACCAAGATTACATAAAATAAGGAAAATAAAACCCTTTAAACTTTTCCTTTTATGTCAAAGATAGCACATGATTTAAAGCTAATCTCATAGGTTTTGAAGATACAGTTTATTTTATTTTACTTTTTGGGTATGGTGTAACTGAGCTTTCTTATTACAGCTGTTAGTAATGAGACAATAAACATTTACAATACATGGCATGAATGAAGTCAGCAAATACTCAGTGTTTGAAAAATTCCTATATCAGGTGCACATCCCACTGATTTTACTGGAATTGCTCTTGTGAAAGAGTTTGTCAACTTTGCTGTATTGTTTACAGTGATGATTAGAGGATCATTATAAATATGCATAGAGCTAAATTAAACCTATCTCTACTAAAGAGCTTGCATATGAAAGGATACTGAAGGTGATGTTTGGAACAGTAGTGCAAGAGTCAGAAAATGTTCATTGGAATCTTGCTGGCTGGATTATTTATAGTGAATCATCAAAATCAGATGACTTGTGATTTTTAAGAACACATTGTTCACTTTGGTGAAAGGAATCAATGCTGCATTTATTTATTGCTGACAGAGCAGAAATTGCTGCATTTTTAAGAGCTCTAATCATGGCCAAGTAGACTTTGAAAAACTTGGTTCAAATATGTAATGGAAAGGTGGTCTCTACCTTGAAGCAACTAGGATAGGAGGTGGTTGACAGAGATGGAAAACAGGGAAAGAATGAGTGGGCACAGGCTTGCAAAAAACCTAAACTTGTATATGAGCCAGTGCTATACTTTAGAAGCATTTTTAAGATATCTATGAAATAAAATATTGGGATACTTTTGCAGATATTTACTGATACTTGTTTTTAAAGTAAAATAGTGAAACGATGAAAATTCACATCATGGTTTGATTGAAGGCACTTGTCAAGTTTCTGGCAATGAATAAGAGATGCAAAAGATAACTAGAAGAGTAGAGACTGTAATATTCTAGTGTATATTTAAGAAGACAAAATTTTGTACTTAGGCTAGTGATATGAAATTTTAAAAACTACTTGATTAAGGCACAAGATTTGCTATTCAGAGTGTGGATTTCCATTCCTTTAAGAAGAGACTCATGAGCTCAGGANACAGAATGCTAGAGTTCTGTCCTTTAAAGTTCTGGGCAAAGGAGGAAGAAACCCATATTCATATAACTGCAGAGTATGTGACAATGTTGTAACTTTTAACAAGGTGCATTGAAAGACTTTTGAATAGAGGAGGATTTTAAGGAGGGGATACAAGATTTCCCTTGATTTTTGTCCGTATGCCAACTATACTTATTCCAGCACTCTTGATTGTGGTAAGATTTGTTGTTGTTTTCTGTGCATGTGGATTAATTGCTTCTGCTAAACTGCATAAAAGTCAAGCTTTTTTCAGATGGTGGGTTGTTTTTATTATTATTTGTCATCAGTGATTTTGTTTTTTTTTTAAATTTCTGTGAGTCACTGGGGATGCAGCAAAGTGTCCAGGTCACTGGACCCAGTGTTGTAACAGCAAACCTTGTAATTGATCCTGGTAGAATGGAAGGATGAGCCCAGAAGTTCAGAGTAAACACGCACAGACCCTTGGCAACATCCTCGAGCTGAAAGCTGACCTGGAAACAGTAAGATGTGATAGATCTAAAACAGCTTTTCTATAACCTACATCTTGAAACCTTTCACACACACGAGGAGAGAGCAGAAGTATAGAAATATTTAAACAGAAAAAAAAATTAAGAAGTGGTAAAAAACACTAACTATGATAGCAAAATAAGGACTACAGAATGGAATAGGCTTGTTTTATTTAACTTTTCAAACTGTTTTCCTTTGGCTTATGTGAAAGTTAATTTTCATTTGATATGTATCATTTTCAGACACAGCAATGATATAACTAGTCTCGAACTCAAGACCAATACCAGCTCAGTATAAAAAAAGAAAATACCCTGCTCCCCTTGCCATCCCCCAACCACAATAGCAATAAGGCATCTCATATGACAAATCCTTATGGCTGGTGCACCAGCTCTTTAACTCTGAAGTCTAAAGCTAAAATCTTTTCTTATGACCCCAGTAAAAATGAATTTGGTGATCTACTGCATGTTGTAAAAGTACAATATTATCTTCAGTTTCTACTGGCTGAAAGCTCCATCAGGGAAAGGCTTTTTACTTTCTATTTTCTATCTGAGAGTCCTTGAACCAAATACAGATAGTGTATAAATAAGTGTAACCCACTGACCCTCTGTGCCACACTGTGTCCTATATTTTTGAGCTTTGCTGTGCTGAAAGGAAGGAATTACATTCCCAGAAGTATAAGCAGGAAGATTGCTGCCTTTTTTTCTTTTTATTTTTTTTNTTGTTTTTACTTTGTAAAACATATAAAAATGACATTATTCAGTCCTGTGACATTCAGGTTTTTCTTAAATCCCCAGTTCCTGCATTTACACAAGACCCTTGCCTTTGAGTGAAAAGTAATTAGTGAGTTTCTAGCCATAAAAGCATATAATAAATACCAAGATTACATAAAATAAGGAAAATAAAACCCTTTAAACTTTTCCTTTTATGTCAAAGATAGCACATGATTTAAAGCTAATCTCATAGGTTTTGAAGATACAGTTTATTTTATTTTACTTTTTGGGTATGGTGTAACTGAGCTTTTTTATTACAGCTGTTAGTAATGAGACAATAAACATTTACAATACATGGCATGAATGAAGTCAGCAAATACTCAGTGTTTGAAAAATTCCTATATCAGGTGCACATCCCACTGATTTTACTGGAATTGCTCTTGTGAAAGAGTTTGTCAGCTTTGCTGTATTGTTTACAGTGATGATTAGAGGATCATTATAAATATGCATAGAGCTAAATTAAACCTATCTCTACTAAAGAGCTTGCATATGAAAGGATACTGAAGGTGATGTTTGGAACAGTAGTGCAAGAGTCAGAAAATGTTCATTGGAATCTTGCTGGCTGGATTATTTATAGTGAATCATCAAAATCAGATGACTTGTGATTTTTAAGAACACATTGTTCACTTTGGTGAAAGGAATCAATGCTGCATTTATTTATTGCTGACAGAGCAGAAATTGCTGCATTTTTAAGAGCTCTAATCATGGCCAAGTAGACTTTGAAAAACTTGGTTCAAATATGTAATGGAAAGGTGGTCTCTACCTTGAAGCAACTAGGATAGGAGGTGGTTGACAGAGATGGAAAACAGGGAAAGAATGAGTGGGCACAGGCTTGCAAAAAACCTAAACTTGTATATGAGCCAGTGCTATACTTTAGAAGCATTTTTAAGATATCTATGAAATAAAATATTGGGATACTTTTGCAGATATTTACTGATACTTGTTTTTAAAGTAAAATAGTGAAACGATGAAAATTCACATCATGGTTTGATTGAAGGCACTTGTCAAGTTTCTGGCAATGAATAAGAGATGCAAAAGATAACTAGAAGAGTAGAGACTGTAATATTCTAGTGTATATTTAAGAAGACAAAATTTTGTACTTAGGCTAGTGATATGAAATTTTAAAAACTACTTGATTAAGGCACAAGATTTGCTATTCAGAGTGTGGATTTCCATTCCTTTAAGAAGAGACTCATGAGCTCAGGAGCGAACACTGTAAAATAGGTGTATCCATGAAATTCAGTGCCAGACTGCAAATAATTAAAAGGCTTGATTTACCAGTGAGACACACACTGAGCATCGAGCTCCTAAACTCACTGACTGACCTCTGTCCTTTTACAGAGCAGCCTCCAGGGAACTGCTCTCCCAGTATGAAAAATCTGTTACATGGATTACATGGTTTAAAGTCCAATGTTTGCTTTCGAGCAAGCATAGGAAAACTGAGGGGAAGCGTCTTGTGTTTGTGTGAAAGAAACTTTACATTTGTCTAAAAGTCCTCAGAGATCAGGTACATAATTCTAACCCTCTTTTTCACTGACCATAAGTCAGTATACTTTAAAAGTATGGATCAAATATGCTATATAATTTGTGCTAGTTCATTCTAATTTTCTTGATAAATAGAGGCAATGCTACTTGCTTACATGCTATTTTGAAGTTTAAGTGTAGACCACTTTGAGGTTTATTTCTTATGGAATTTATTTCTTATTCTTATGGAAATAAACCTATAAGGTTTATTTCTTATGTTTTCTTAGATTTGTTTTTCTATTTTTCCACCAGGTATTTTTTTNAGAATGGAAGGATGAGCCCAGAAGTTCAGAGTAAACACGCACAGACCCTTGGCAACATCCTCGAGCTGAAAGCTGACCTGGAAACAGTAAGATGTGATAGATCTAAAACAGCTTTTCTATAACCTACATCTTGAAACCTTTCACACACACGAGGAGAGAGCAGAAGTATAGAAATATTTAAACAGAAAAAAAAATTAAGAAGTGGTAAAAAACACTAACTATGATAGCAAAATAAGGACTACAGAATGGAATAGGCTTGTTTTATTTAACTTTTCAAACTGTTTTCCTTTGGCTTATGTGAAAGTTAATTTTCATTTGATATGTATCATTTTCAGACACAGCAATGATATAACTAGTCTCGAACTCAAGACCAATACCAGCTCAGTATAAAAAAAGAAAATACCCTGCTCCCCTTGCCATCCCCCAACCACAATAGCAATAAGGCATCTCATATGACAAATCCTTATGGCTGGTGCACCAGCTCTTTAACTCTGAAGTCTAAAGCTAAAATCTTTTCTTATGACCCCAGTAAAAATGAATTTGGTGATCTACTGCATGTTGTAAAAGTACAATATTATCTTCAGTTTCTACTGGCTGAAAGCTCCATCAGGGAAAGGCTTTTTACTTTCTATTTTCTATCTGAGAGTCCTTGAACCAAATACAGATAGTGTATAAATAAGTGTAACCCACTGACCCTCTGTGCCACACTGTGTCCTATATTTTTGAGCTTTGCTGTGCTGAAAGGAAGGAATTACATTCCCAGAAGTATAAGCAGGAAGATTGCTGCCTTTTTTTCTTTTTATTTTTTTTTCTTTTGTCCTTCATATGATAGCATGGCATTGGCTTTCAAAGGATCCTCCTTCAGGTTACCTTTGTGTAATCTCATGCATAGTCTAATTATTGACTATCCCCAGTGGTAATCTGGCCAGTAGCTGAGCTGTCAGTACTGCAGTGCAGCTGGATCTGCAGCACAGGTAGGTGTACCTGAGCCAGATTTCAAGAGGCTAACATAATTTCAGCAGGGACATACAGTCATAAATCCAGAAATTTTACTTCAGTCTTTGTAAGCCATGAGTAATTATTTTGACAACCAAGCCTGATGTCTCTACCCTTGTTCTGTTCCCTAATTCCAATGTAATGCTATCCTGAATTTATCCAACAAGCTGCAAAGCAGACTTTTGGCTCTCAAAGGAGGGACATTGCAAAGTAAGATGCACCCTACCCTGTTTTTGTGTTGTCTGGTGATGAAGAAGGTGAAATCAAAGGTGATTTCACCTTTGAAAAGGCGAAATCTTGCTTCAGTTTGGTGAGAGGAGCTCTATGCCCAAGGTCAAAATGATCACCCCACCTTACTTGAGGGCTGCCAATTTATAGCTGCCAGCCTGGGCAAGCTGTTCTTTTGCTGAGTGAAGCTCTGGGATCTTAACCTAATGTAAGATATTTACTGTTGCAGGTTTTAATGCCTGTATTTTTCAGACACTTGAAAAATACAGAGTGAAAAGTACTCAGCTGAATACATTTCCAAATGATAGTTGCTCTCAGTTTAGATTAGTGCCCCTATTTACAGTTGTCATGATCTTCACTGGGGAGGCTGTGAAAATAGACTGACCTTACAGCACACCTGGAAGGCCAAGAAACTCTGTTTTTGCCAAGCTATAGATAGTCAGGATGGTTAAGTTATACAGCCAGGTAAATGGTAATGCTAGCTGTTGTCGTAATTTATTAGGCCGACTATGCTTGTTAGGGCAGTCCTTTAGGGATGTTCCTTTGGAGCTGGCAAGCTCTGTGTCCTAAAAATAATCAGTACTGAACAGTGCCAGTACCAAGGGAAACAGTACTCTCAAGACATTAAAGTCTCATATCTTTGAGATTTAACTTGTATGGTTAGGGCTAGACCTGTCAAAAGCTATGAAATGGATGCTTGGTCAGTTATTTCTCCAGAAAGGTGAGATTTCCAGATTGTATTTTCTCCTCTGTGGAGTCGTTTATAATGCAGGGCCCTGCATTATCAAGCTGGTGATTCAAGAGAAGCAATACAGAAAGCAGCTGCCCATCAGTCATTCCTTCCAGACATCCCCTGCAGAGTATGCATGCTGGCCTTTTTAGGAGGTAAATGCCATTAACCTTTCTTTTTTTAGTTTGGATTCCAAGAGGTGTTTTTTATTGAAATTCATTTCACACTTGCAATATGCTCTCCTTTTGGACTGTAAATTCTGTGCAGTGTGCAGATCACTCCATCTTCTTCTCCTGGTTACTCACTGCTGCAGAGCCAGAAGTTTCAGCCAGAAGCTACTGCAGTGTTTTTCTCCAAGGGCTCCGATGGAAAAAGCCACCACTGAGCATGGTTCTTGCTAGAGAGGAGCAGGAATGCATGCATCAAGGAGAAATGAGAATCCTGGTGACTTTCCTGAGCATGATGTCAAGCAAAATGCCTCTGCCTACTGCTCCTGAAGTGGGAAATGTGTGGTAAGCTTTAGGCTGAGGCCAGTGTTTAAATGTCAGCCCCTGTCTTTTCTACTTACTTTAATACTGCAGAGAAAGCTACTATTTGGCCCCTGATCTAGATGTGCTTTCTTGCCAGCAGTGAATTATGTGAATAAATGTGCTTCTGTTTTAAATGGTGTGAAAAGTCTGGCTGAACATTTATTTAATGCTTGTGTCCTGAATCACCACTTCCAGTTCAGTGTTAAAAGTGAATAAAGAGAAAAAAAAATTTTAATGGCCACAGATAAAACTGGGATTATGGGTGAGAAGGAAGGTTTGATAGAAATCTGAACTGTATTTGTCTCTGTAAGCACTTTGTAAAAATTTAATGTGGAGAAGTATTATGCAAAAGACTACCAAAATTGCCAATCTGTCTACAGAGTCAAAGTGACTCTCGTACTGGAAATTTAGTAGAAGTCAGATTTAATAGAAATCAATTTCAGTACATTGATGATTGGGCACTCAGTCTTTCTTTCACTGAAATTCTAAAGCTTCCATGGCCAGGAGTTGGACAGGACTGAGCTTGAAGTTTAAAAATCACACTCCCAAATATACAGAAATGACACTATATATGGCCCATATGAAATGGAAATGAATCTGGTGGAAACTCAGTGAGGTTATTGCCAACTTTTGTACCAGGGACAATCCTGGCTGTTTAATATTTGTAGTTGTTACTTTCCACACTGCTCTGTCCTGGCAGAGTAGTAAGCTCCCCATAGAAAACACTAGCATCAGTGACTTCATGGGGTTGATAATTGTCATTTACCTCTCACAAGGAAACCTTGAAGCTCTTCCTGGCTTTATGTCCTGCAGTGAGCAAGAGAACTTTTGAGAGAGGCTCTTTTTTCAGTGTTTCACCCAATTTTTTTATCTATGACAGCAAGGAGTGGAGTTCACTACTGTAAACAGTTTTTTCAACCCCTTGCTCCTACAAGGCTCGCTTATGCCCTTACATTAAGTGCAAGAGAGAGAGACATCCCTGAAGGCACACTAAACTCTCTCTTTGCCAAATAAAACCAGGCTTTCAACCCCTTTGGGTAACCCAACAAACCCACCCTTCCTCTTAGTATGGCATTTCTCCCAGGCATTGATTCCATAAGTCAGAAGCAAAGCCTCATGCCTCTAGATGAATTATGTTAATAGTTAGAATGTCTATTTCCCTCATCAAATCATGTGACCTTCCCCTGAAAAATTTTGCAGATTTGGACTGTGTGGGTGGGAAGAAGAAAGTGATGATAATTTTCTTTAGAATTGCGACAAAAATTATCTGCCCCTAAGTTCTGTTAGTTCCTTCCATCCTGTTTCCTAAAGGAATTCTCTGTTTTGATTGTATCTATTTTTATGTCCCTTCTGCAATTTTCCTCTAGTCCCTTCTCTGCCTACCACACTTAACTACTTACATACATTGATATAAAAACAACTATCCCTATCTGCACCTTCAGGTAACTAGCTGTGGGCAATTCTTTAGATAGCAGACTTGCTGCTCCCACTCAAGACATTTTGTCTCAATCATCACTGAAGTTTTGTTACATCTGAAAACGACCAGGTGCAGCTGTGTGGCACCAAAGAGGGATATCTCAAATGTGTGAGGTACAAGTACCCATTGATCAGCTTCTACACTGTTTCTACAAGTAGCAGGGCCGTGATGGGCTGATCTATTCCCTGGCCTTTCTGTCCCGAAGGGCATGAAAAACTTCTTGTTTCTTTAGGAAGGATCACTTTACCATCAGCAAGAGACAATGATAATTCTCTAAACCATGAGAGGTCATTGGTTTTGTAAGTTGTCGAAGCCAATTTTTTGTCAAGCTGCCAGAGATTTCTTTCTGCTCATTGAGCCTTGAATTCTTCTACAGTGTTGATGTGACTTGCAGTTTTTGGGTTCTGAGTAGATTCACTGAGATTGCTTGTAAATACATACAGATCACTGAATTCTGTATTAAAAATAAATAATAATATTGAAATTATAATAATTGAGAGTGAACTTGATTTAGCATTTGAGTGATTTTACTTTTCTTTGAGAACATTAAGGATGAGAGTTAATTAAAATTGTATGTATTATTCAGGGTATGTCTTAAGCATCTGATGGCATCATTAATATACATATAGAGGGCAGTTTTGGAGACACATGTTTGATATAGATGGTTTTGGAGTGTGTAACAAGTAATGATTCTTCCTTTTATGAAGTTTTAATTAAGTTATTAAAAATTCATCCTTCAAAATATGAAAATGCATTTTCTTATGTGTCAATTTGTTTTAAATACAATGCTTATTTTTAAATTTGTGTAAAGGATACAGTGGCTTGCCTTGTGGATCCTACTAGACACTGTGTTGATATGGTGAACAGAAGATTCATGTTTTGATTTTCAGGAGATAAACACATTTTTGAAGAGTTAGATACCATTTCAAGGGAATATTCAGTGCTTTGCCTCTCTCTGACTCCAGCATTGCTGCGGCTGAGCTCACATATGTCATACAATAATAAGGTTATATCAGCTCCCAGCAAAGGTGTAGACCCTGAAGTTGTTGGTACTTGTACTTAATCCACTGAACAGCTAAACTCTGTCTGGGGCTGACCTGGACAGAGGAGCCCAAATCAATTAATGGTAAGAGACTTCTCTCACCCTGTTATTGAGTGTACTGTGTAAAGATGCAATATATGTTGTCTTTCCAGCAAGCTCAGACCCCTGGAGGGCTTTTAGCATTATACTTAGAGCGTAAGGGAAAGAAAAAATGGACCTGATGCACAAAATGCAAACCGTGGTTTCTCTCACTGCCACATGGGATTTTCCAGACAGGCTGCTAGCTGATGATGTTGAGCAAACTCCCTGCATTAACAGAGCTTCCTTTCCTAGTGACTCATGGGAAGGGTTTTGGTTGAGTGGTTTGATTTGCATGGCTTCACATTTGTTGAGTTTTGTTTTGCATTCTGTACTTCAGTTTGTTTAAAGTCTGCAAAGTGATGTTCATTGAAGTTGCCAAGTTTCACTTGGTTTTGTGTTGAAAGTGATGGTATTCTGGCAATTTTTCTGGGTTAGTAACAGGATTAAGGTCTCAGTATACTCATCAGTATTAGAGGCCGGTGCTTCATACTGTTAGAAAGCTGTAAAGACTACTTTTTCCATTGCAAAATAGCAAGAGGCTTCTGTTTCTAGACATGATAGGTCCTATGACATTAAGTGTTAATCCTGGGGTATTATTCAATATGGAAAAGTTATTTATTTAGTAGATAGTTTATAGACCTTTCCAAAATGCACAAGCTTTTATCTCTTCTTCTGAGGTTTTTAAAGTGGGACTTAGAGTATTAAGGGAAACCTGTTTCTTTGTGAGCAGTGTATGACATGCAACACCAATAACATTTCTCAGCTTTCACCATTTCTCACTACAAGAATGTGCCTGTGTCATGTGTGGTCTTTCATTGCACAAGAATGTGCTTTGACAAGACATAAAGCTTTTACCTAAACTGCATGAAATAATTTACCTGATGTGATTGTGGTTTTTCTACTCTTGGGTTACAGAGCTATCTTAAAATCAAATTTGTGAAAGAATTACTCATTCTCTGTCTCTAAAGCAGGGAAGCTGAACAGCAGGAACCTCTGCAGAGATTCATCCTGACTCAGCCATTTTCAGTGGAGATTTCTCATGGAGAAGCTTTCTGTGTGATCCTTATTGAATAGGGTGGAGCTGGGAAACAAACTTTCCAAACAGTGAAAAACAAAACAGCTTTGAAGCGACTATTATGAGGATGGAAATATTTATCTCTCTTTGTGACTTCTGCATTTCTACCACGTCTACTTCTGACGTTGTTGACCCTTGAGAATTGATAGCAAATACCTTTAATAAAAATGAATCATACAAATCATACAAATATTTTGCATTTATTCTTTTAAGTGGAATGCTCCCTCACAAAATTGTGTGTTAGTCTACTGTCTAGCACTGAACCAGATGTGGTGTCTAGTAATATGTGAAAATGCTGGAGCTGGAGATGCTCGTTTCATAAGTAGAAACTTCCTAAGCTTTCTCTTGGTCCCATTATGTTGAGACCACAGGTTATAAGAAAGAATGCTTTTTAGAATGCTTTTAGAAAAAAAAAGAAAAATAAAGAAGAAAAAAGGTTTGCTCAGCTCAAGGTCCATTAAATTTTACCATCTACTGTAAAATAATATATTATAGCACTTAAGAATCTTGTAAAATGTGGCGGTTTTTAATTTTCCTATGGCAAAGAAACTGAAAAGATTAGTGTAAGGCCTCATCTTTAAAGACAGAAAGATGAGAGATTGACATCTTGGAAACAACACAGACAACAGATAAAATTCAGGTGTCATAACTGAATTATCACATTATAGAACTGGATTATAAATGCATTTCATTGCATTGATAATTTCTGAAAGTGTTATTGGTTTGGTTAAGATCCTCTCCATAACACACACACATAAAACAGGATTGGTCAGCAGTCCAGACGTTTGCAACACATACCCTTTCCGTACCATGTCAGAAGGCACACTTCCTACTTTCTAGCTCTCTTTTCCCCTGCAAGCTGCAGAGTTTGCTGTTCCAGGTCAGTGTCTGATGGCCTCTCTCCATTAGCAGTGCGTACGTGGACGTGTTCAGGGCTGCGCAGATCTTATGGGAAATTTGTGTTTAATATAATTAGGGCTACTAAAAGCTGATCTCAGGCAGCAAGTATATTTCAGATTTTGCTTTTAAAAAGTACAAATTCAGAGGTGTTTTGTATATTCACAATAAGCAGTCATTGTCTAATGGCAATTTATACAGAATGTTACTTGGAACACAGTCTGATGAATATTTCAGTGAGGTCTACAGTCAAATATCCTACAACGCATTCCATGACCCAGTATGCAAATCAGCTGTGGGATGTGAGAGGGCTATTGGGGCTTACTCTACATAGATTAAGAGTGTTTTAACAAAGGTTATTTATTAAACATTATCGACATTGGTTTTTTCGCCACTTTCATAATTCAGGAGGGGATTTTATTTTCTTCAGGGAAACAGTGAAGAAGTAGGTCGGGAACCACAACTGCGAAGAGGCCACTCCAGGGAAGGGAAAGGTTAAGTTCAATTCTAACCAGTAAAATAAAAAGGTTGAGAGGCTGCTGTCACTTGTGAAAGAATAACTTCTTCTGAGTTATTATTATATGTTGAACTATTTAGTATGTCTCATTTGTTCATTGACAATAGTAAGGTTAACAGAGGGAAGTCTTACGACTACATAATTCAGGGAGTTTACTTGGAGACTGTTGAAAGAATTATAATTTATATTAAACAGAAAAGTCTGGAAGCTTATTCAATGTTTAAAAATGTAATGTAAAAGAATCAAATATTGCCAAAGTTGTGTGATGTGAATTTGGTGTCTTTGTGAAATCACTGAATTCATTTAGCACATTAAGTAATTTAGGTAATTACCACAATAAAAAATGGATTCAGATTATTGGACCGTATTTTGTCCTGCTTGGTACTTTGTGAAATTCCTGCTGGAAACAGGAAATATATTAGAATAAAATTGACCAAACCACACTGCAGACCTAAACAGAATTTAAAGACTTAGACTTCCTCAGGCAGAAACTTATATTCCCAAAAGTTCAGGATATATATACAAACATCCAAATTTGTCAGTTAAGAAGAGCAGAGTTTGGGGCATTTTTTTCCCTTCCTCCCTCAAATATATCACTGAACTCTCACAGCAAGAGGGAAAGCCCCATTGACTTAAAATAGCACAGTGGACAAGCTAAGTGACCATGACAAACGTAGATACTCAGACATACATACATGAAATGTTGTTTACTTAAGTCTTTAGCCAGCAGGCTCTGTGCGTATTTCAAGTTGTCCATCCCTGGGGCAGAGGACTGAGATCATGAGATACCCCAGCTGCAGCATGTCGTCTCATGCAGTTCATGTGCATGGGCTGAGGATACCTTGAAAAATCTCTCTTTTTGCAAAAGAAAGAGTGACTAATGAAGTTTGAGTTCTCCTTCCATCTGAAGGGTTCTGTCTGCTCTGCAGGGCCACAAACTGTGGCTGTGTGCAGGAATGGTGTGTGCTCTTAGAGGGTATAGGAGTCAGCATGTTTCCTCTGCAAAAGCTGGAGAATTGCAGAGGAACGGTTTGGTCCAATGAAGCAGTGTCATTTTACATTGGTAGAAAATTGGCACCTCTCTTTCTTTGAAATGCATCATTTTTTGTGCTGATCTCTGCTCAAAATGAAGTGTGGTAAACCTATAATTAGGAGAACATCAAGTGACTGTACAAGAGAAAAATGAGAGTTGGGGGGTTCATTTACAGTGTATTCTGTTAGACTGCTGTTGGAGTCTTATGGCATTTCTGGCTTCCTGCTCATCTCTTCATCTTTCGGCCTCAAAGTCATAGGTTTTTTTGACCTTCAGTTTTAACTGAAAAAAAAAAAATAAAAGTGAGCTCCTAGTCCTAAAAGCTGCAGATATAAGCTGAAAGTGTGCTCTCTTGAGACCTCAGAAATAAGAAAACTCATGATCTTAAAATATTTGGGAACAGCAATGCTATTCCAAACAAGAAGCCACCAGATGCCTGTATCAGTGTGCTTCTGAATTAGGCAGTAAGCCTGTGCTCAAAATATAACTATTTTATAATAGTATTATATATGCTTCCTCCCATTGGGATCTTGTTCTTTTCTGCAGAACTTCAAGCAACTTTTCTAAGGAAACTTTAACAACTTCTTTTCCATACTGATTCAGATAAATGCTAGCTTTTGTAGCCAAAGAGAAAATGAGTAGCAGGTGAAGACCTTATTTTGATAATGCTAAGGACAAATCATTCTCTTACTAAAGACCTTGGCAATTTTATGGTAATCCCTGTAATTCCTTGAAAGTATTAACAACAGTTTATGAAATCTAGAACTTTAAAATCCTTGCTTTTCTGGAAAAAGGCGACTCTGTCATCATTATTATTAATATCTATGTACTTTTGATTCTGGGAAACATGGCCATATAAGTACATGTGAGTACCTCTGAACGTATTAATTATCAAATCATGCACGTTACCCATTTAAGGTATTTTATACAATACATGCAGCATGCAAATTGGTGTTTTAATATACGTAATTCTACAGGGACAGTGTCGACAGCCACATGGCAGCATAATTAATATAATTTTCTTAGAAAATTCTGTAGAAAAGCCCTGTAACATCCATTTGAACTGAAGTGTCTCTTGCACAAGAAGTTCCAGAAAATATTCCCAAACTCATAGCCTAAGGAAAAGAACTCCATAAGGAGGTGCCTGTTTGGGTGAGCAGGTAATGCTGTGGTCAGAGCAGAGAGGTAGAGAAGCTGTCTCACAACACTGCTGACCTGACTGGAGGAATGAGCTAGCATGGGTGAGGAGCTAATTCTGAAATGATTTAGGCAAAGAAAAGGTGATGACTCTAGAGCAAAAAGAAACTATAATTGTGGGGCAAATAATGCTATTCTATCGATAGTTCTAGGAATGAGATCCTAATTTGGGATAGATGTTACATTTACAATGACCTTGCTCTGCATTGTTTTTCCTATATAATGTTTTAAGGTTGACATCAAGCAGCTCTCAAACACACAGTTTTCAGTAGTGTGGCTTCCAGGAAATGGACTGGAAACCATTGCAAATGATATGGCATTCAATATTTTCACAAGTGGTTTAGTTATTCTTGTCTGGTTTCACAAGTAAATCAGACTGACAGGGTTGACAATACCCACAGTACTAGCCACTCTCTGTAATAAGCAGGATCTCTCAGAGGAAATCTGAAGTCTGGTGAGCACCAAGAAGAGAATAAGCCAGTGGATTTAGCTCTCTGTTCAGCTCAATGGCCAATCACTGCAGCAATACGAGTGAGGTGCGACTTAAATCAGCTCTGTCCTCCTGTATCAATACACAGCAGTTAGGCATGTTGCATCTCATGCAGTTTTGTGAAGCCTTGGTTTTGTGGAGAAGGCAGACATCAGTACTTGGTAGGCACAGAGCTGTGGAAGATGCATGGAAGAAAGTGGGAGATGGGGACAGTGACAGGAGAGACACTTTAACAGGTAAACCATATTTATTTTTCCTAGGAGCTGGAAGTAGGACTTGCCTCTTTTTTTTTTTTCTTTTTGTTTCTTTTATTTTTTCTCCCTCATTGATTGATTCGGTTTTGTTGGTTTTTTTTCCCGTCCATAATTTAATAAAGTTGTGGAAAAAAATTTTCGTAAAATTTCAAGGATAAAAATTTAGATTATTTATTTGCAATTACTTCTTTTTTGTAATAAGAACTAACTTGATAACAGATATTAGATAATATTAGAGGGCTAGATCATCTCTTTCATGAGGAAAGGTTGAGAGAATTGGTATTGTTCAGCCTGGTGAAGAGCAGGCTCTGGGGTGACTTTATTGCTACCTTTTAGTACCTAAAGGGGGCCTACTAGAAAGTTGAAGAAGGGCTTTTTACGAGGACATGTAGTAATGGAAAAGGAGGAATGGCTTTTAAATGAAAGAGGGTGTGTTTAGACTGGGTATTAGGAAGAAATTCTTTACTATGGGGGTGGTGGAAACAAGTTGCCCAGGGAAGTCGTGGATGCCTCATCCCTGGAGGCCCCATCTGGGCCAGGCTGGATGTGGCTTTGAGCAGCCTGGTCTACTGAAAGGTGTCCCTGTCCATGGCAAGGGGTTGGAACTAGATGATCTTAAAGTCCCTTCCAACTGAAGCCATTTTGATATTAACAGAAGCAGAGGGTTATTTTCAACTCATCTTCTCTACATATTCTCTCATTTTATAGTTCTCCAACATGTAACCTTTTCTTCAGGTTATTAATACACTCATTTGTTGTTTGGTTGGTTTTTGTTTGGAGGTATTTTTACCCCCTCTATCACTTCATCCTGGATGAAAGCCAAACTAGATCCTCTGAGATTGCATAACCAGATGGTGCTATGTTTGGCATATTTCATTCCTGTGATGCCAAAGCTGATCCCACATTACTCTTAGTAGTTCATCAATTTCAGATCTGAACCATGTTCTCTAGAAATCCTGAGTGAATATCTCTCTGTCCTTGTAATTTGATATTGCTCATTTATCAATATAGTCTAAAAGCTTTCCTACCAATGCTGCAGTTAGAGGCACTTTTAGGACTTCCATCTGTAAATAAGGGCTCTGGTATGAAAACATTCTTTCCTGCAGTTGTAGCTTTACCAAAAAAAAACCAAAAAAACAAACCAACAAACAAATAAACAAAAAACCAAACCAAACCAAACCAAAAAAAAAAAACAAACAAAAACAAACAAAAAAAAAAAAAAAAAAAACCCAAAAAAAAAATAAAAAAAAAAACAAACAAAAAACAAAACAAAACAAAACAAAAAAAGTTTAACTCTTCCAGGGTTACGGTGCCAAAGGAGATCTGTGTCTTTTTCTTTTCTCGTTGGGGAGCCTGTTAGCTCTGTACTCCTCAAGTCTCTGTTGAAAAGTTTCACATGCTCTCATTCTTGAATAGACACAAATGAATGATGAATGTAACACATTAGTATAGAAAACATTGTCACATTGTCCAGTGTACAGGATCGATCACAGAAAGTCAATGCTATTTCCCTGTGTGCAATGCACAGAACTTATTAGTAGTATCTTTATGGTTAATTCTGCTTTAAGTGAATTTCTGAAAATATTGGCAGCATGTGAGCCCTTACATATATTGCTCACACACCAATGAAAGACCAAAATAAAATGCAGTCACAGAGCTTTGAGTGGGCTGGCTTGCAAAAATCCCTTTTCAGTACATGGTAAGAATATCCACAAGGAAGCCTGGGAGATAGGAACTTGCGAACTGTGAATTCTTCTGCTAGTTTGAACTGTACTGACTTTGTGTACACAAACCTGGAAGAGGCTGAGGCTGATAGAAAGTTTGAAATTCGTAGCATTTTAAAATAACTTGTGATATGAGTGAAAGTGTTGGAAAATGCCTTGTAGGAGGCAAATATTGTAAACATGGGTAGAGAGGGGAACTAACCATTAGCCTCATGAGGTTTTTAAAAATGCTATTCAGTTATTGCTCAGGAATTCTGATGCTGAGACGTCATTTCACCATTTTTCTACTGGCTGCATCAGCAAGGCATTGGGACACTTAAAATGAAAGTGTTTCAGCATATTTCTTCAGTTAGAATCTCCTTTTTATTCTAGTCAGGACAGAATAAAACTCATCTGAAAAATCCAAGAGGGGGACAGAAATGCTGACACTTCAAATGCCTGGTTCAAAAAATCTGATGCCCATGCTACTTTTCATTCCCAAAGCTCCTGAATACATTAGCCATGTGCCCTTTAAGGACAACTTTTGTCATTGCAAGCAGTGTTCCTGATGTCTGGGTGCCCTGTGCCAGTGCTTGTGTAGGGTTTTAATCATTGATAGCATACCTGAGGATTCATTTCTTTCTTGCTGTTTCTCATGGTTGCTTTTTTTCCACTGCTATTGGTAAAATGTTTTAAATAGTTTCTGCTCTGCCCCTATTTGCTCTTGAATCAAAGTAGTGGTGAAAATGTAAGTCAGGGAATGTGTTTAATTTTTTTCAGTCAAGCTCAACACTTTTTGTAGGAGTTTTATCCAGTGGAGAAGGGTTACTGCTGTGCAGATTATTACATTCCATTGTTATCTTGGAATCAGAAAACACAGTCTATGAATAAAGGTATAAATTAATTGAAGTGCCACAGAGTTCAATAAATTTTATTTCTAAATGGAATTGTTGCCATTTAACCCCCTATGATTTGTATTCAGAAGTGGTAGTATTGCACTGGTTTATCTATTAAGACTACAGCAGTATAGTTTTCTTTCCTTCTTTCACCTCTCCAATTCTTTTAATCAATCCTTTTCTTTCTTTCTTTCTTTTCTTTTTCTTTCTTTCTTTCTTTCTTTCTTTCTTTCTTTCTTTCTTTCTTTCTTTCTTTCTTTCTTTCTTCCTTCCTTCCTTCCTTCTTTTTCTTTCTTTTTCT